>OU015494.1:137480840-138085840 GCA_907164885.2 Dolomedes plantarius | reverse complement strand
ATACTATTAAAGATCTAAAAAAGTCCTGTAATTTCTTCTTCAGAGCGTTCTAGTTGGACAAACCACGTTTTAATTATTTCGCTGCTCCAATAATATTCTGTCATGCTATTTAAAAGAAAACGGCATTTTTTGTTCTTCTACTTTGCTAAATTAAACAGGACATTTCTAAAAGCATCGATCTGTGAAAACATATGGATATAATTTAACCTACAATAAGAAAAATTCAGATATAAGAAAATTTAAGATTACTCTAATAATTTTCGCTTATAGATGTAATTCTCTTACTAGCAGTCATCATATAACTAAAAGTAAATAATTCAACAAAGCAAGATAATTATTAGCTGGAAGAATGTAGAGAAAAATAAACAGAAATCACGCATTTAGGACGGCGTGTAATATTTTCGAGGAAAGCCTACGCAAGAACAATTTCCCTAATAATGTTGGTAATCGAAAAGTATTAAATAATGGCATTTAGACTCTGGTATATTTTAAGGAAATTTAAGATAGTGTTTTCTAATTTCACACTTTCTTTGAATTTTTGCGGCTTAAAAACTTTAATGGTGTGTGGCGCTGTATTTTTGCTACAGTGGTGTAACTCTTGGGGTATAAAATGGCTGCTATTTGACTATAACTGTTACTCACAGGATTAGGGTAAGTGCGCCTTTTTGCATTTCTGTCTTTTCATTTGTGTTCTTTAGGACTGCATATGTACTTGCATTTATGGTCCGTTAAGCCCTAAGTGCAGGATGTCTGTTTATTTTTATTTGATTTGACTACCTGCTTCAATGGGGATCTCGGGGCCTTGGGATGTCTTTTGGTTAGACCAGCATCCTATTCAGAAAGTTCCCCCTGGAGGTAACTGATTTGGTTACGTCTCCTGATGACGAGACCAGTCGGTTACCTCGATATATGGTTTAGTTCCGTTACTGCTACAGAATCTTGCATTATGATGCGTTGAGTCCAAATGCGTGATTTCTGTTTATTTTTGTCTACCTTCTTCCTGCTACTAATTATCTTTCTTTGTTGAATTATTTACTTTTAGTTATATTTTTCCGTTTTTAATATGAAGATTTGTTGCAACTGCGCAATCTTTTATTGAAAAGTTAAAATTTTCAACGCTAGGGTAGGTTTTCTGTGAATTTGTTCGGCAGTCTATGTTCTCTTTATGCGTTTAATTTCGTGTTGAATTGTTTACATTGTTTGTGTTAGCAGTCATCATCTCATTTAAACCTGTAAATTTTTTTCAGCGGGATTATAACCACCAAAATAACAAAAATGGTTTTCCGAATGCTTTTTCAGCTGTTAATCTACTCCAGAAATGTTTTTATAATTTCTGCAAGTTGCTTCATACTAAAAAGAAGATTGGTTCTTTACTCCTTTAACTGCTTACCATGTATCTCAGTAACAGTAAACGTTTTCTTATTTGCTTTAAAGATGTTCCGCAAAAGGTCCATTTTCTAAGTCTTCAGAGATTATTGTTTTAATCCCCGATAGAATAAAGTTTCCCATTTAAATATGTTATATAATTTGTGCTTTTATTATGCATCCCTCAGTTGGATATACTGAACACATTTATATATATTTTTTAAGTGTATTAATTGTAGTTATAAACTTCAAAAATTAGCCGTAGCAGGTAAATGCAGTCTTTGTAAC
Source organism: Dolomedes plantarius (assembly GCA_907164885.2). Lineage (NCBI taxonomy): Eukaryota > Metazoa > Arthropoda > Arachnida > Araneae > Dolomedidae > Dolomedes > Dolomedes plantarius. The sequence goes on along the minus strand of OU015494.1, from coordinate 138,084,187 downwards.
AGATAATTGCTGTACAATTAACACAGAAAGAAAGAAATTAAACAGCTGCTCATATCGGTATCCAGGTTTTAAGATTACAGAAACAAGGAAAATTCTTCATGTTTCTGTCTTAAAGAAAAAAGCAATTCTTGCATTTATGTAGATTTGCATCCTGCTACCTTTTTCTCATCTTTTTACTCTTACATCGAAATATTACAAATTAATAATGGTACTTTACTTTATGAAAGAAATATATGTACTCTACAGGGGGCTAAGAGTTTTGACCCTAGCGAAAAAAGGAAAACTGTGTTATAAAGACTTGTAAACAACTACTAAACATTTCTCTGAAAAATTTACTCAACGATACTCACTCTTTTAAAACGCTCTTTTGGCATTCCTTATAAAGAGTGTTTAATTGGAAAATTATTTAGCATACACGTAAATCACATGGTTCGCAATGCTTCGACAAAAACTCTAAACGGAAAAATATTCAAACAAATCTATTTTACAAGAAGTTTTAATGAAAGATTGCTTTCTAAAGTAAAATCCTGTCTTTTCCTACATCTTATTCAAAGCTAAATGGATAAATAAATATTATGCTACTGTTCTTATGCTAGCTCAAATCATTCATGGGATATATGCTAACGGGAAGGACGTCTTTTGAAAACAACATTTTAACGAGTTTGCTCAATGGCCCACTTGACAAGGGCAGCCGGCTAGTGATCTGAAAGTCGCTGGTCTGATGCTCGTCGCTGACAAAATCCACTGCCGTGTACACTAATGGCGGCTGGTGCGCGTAAAATCTGTCGTGGCTGCAATGTCCTCTAAGTTCTCAAAATTACCTCTGGAGGTGCTGGATCAAGTGTTCTGGTCTCATCACTTGACTCGATTCAAAATTACGGGACTGGTCCTTTGGCCAAGTCGATCTCCGACTCTTGTAGTACCAGTCAAGACAGGAGCGGCACCTTCATCGCCCATAGCCTTCGGGATTTGATCTGATGTTCCTGCCGGTCAAGTGGCATAAGCAACAACAACAACAGATTTTAACGAAATTAAAGCCTTTACATTATATGCGGGGAAGTTGACTCGGATACACACATTATCAAAACATTTGTTTTTGAACTCACGACAAGCAAAGGCTTTCACGGCAGCACAGGATTTACTTCCAGTGGGTTCCTTCACATATAGGTCTCCATGGAAACGAGACCGCTGACAGTCTTGCAAAGGATAGTGTTTCTAGTTCATCAACCTCAGGTGTCGGCAGGACCTTTTCCGAAATATGCTCAAAAATAAAGATATCAAACCAAAAATTATGGTTGACTCCTCCATCCCACTCCTGGTATTCTGGGAAATCTCCTGGTGGGGCCTTCACAATTAAAGGGGACAGGGCTGTCCAGGTCACCATCGGTAGACTCATGAGAGGACATATCGGGAGCCTTACAATGGACAGAAAACTTTTCGAAGTTGCACTAAATGTGCTTCAGCACCGGCATCGCCTGACCACCTATTGAACTGTGTGGGGCTGCTGCATGAGGACCTATTTACTGCGCCTCTTCTCGTGTATGACTTTTTGGGAGTCCATGACCTCTTGGTCAAGCCTTCGTCCAGACCTTGAGGAATAAGCCACTACAACAACAACACAACAGAACAGCAAAGGCTAAACCCAAGTGTCAACCACTTAAAAAGATGTTTTCAAAACTTTCTTGATATCAGGGAAATATAACTTTAAGTGAACAGATTAATTACAGAGATATAAATTCTATTTTTTTTTTAAAAACTTAATTTAATAAATTTTGCTTATGTATTGTATAATTTTTTTTCTTTTTCATAAAAAGAATGCTATCGCTCAAAACATACTAGAAACAACAAAAAATGGATGCAAACTGAAGAAGTCTGTTAATGAGATGAACCTGACAAATTATTCTCCTTAACAAGAAAAATACTTTTATCGCAAGTCGCATTCTGAGTAATATCCCAGTGCGTGCTTTCCTAAATGGCCTGGAACTTTTATGACAACACGCAAAACTTGAAAATATTTACTCTTGTCTTTTATGAACGATATCAATAGATATAGCTTTGACCCATATTTGTGAGCTACTTTATTTTTTTCTCTTCTGTACAGCGGGAGAAACTGAAATAAGTCTTTTTTCCTATTCAGCACACGAGCGTATCTTGCTTGCTATTACAGGAAGGAAATGCGATTTTAGTTATGAAAAGTCACGGTAGTGTTTTCTTATTCCTTTCCAAAGAAACTCCGCCCGTTGCATTTTTATCATAATGGATTTTCTACAATTTATTTACTCTCTCTCTCTCTCCCGATTAATATGTTTATCAGAGTATGCAGGACAACATTTATCACCAATCATAGTCTCCAAGTTCGAGAGCTTAATGTGAAATGCTTTATTGGATGACGTCGCAATGTGGGCCATTGGAGCGGCGGCCTACTCTAGTTCACATTCATGTACGCAAGTTGAAGGTTTACTGCCTCAGTTGAACCCGATCGATGGGCCAGTTGGCCTCTACTGAAATTCCTCCGAAAACTGGATCGATTTTTGTCACAGCGGCAGCTCGCTCTGTCGCGTTCGCCCCAGCAGCGCAGTTTTAATTTTTCATAATGGACCCAGAGCGGAGAGGGGCTTTTGTTGGAACATGTGGGATTGATTTTCCCTTTCATTTGCGTCATTTAGCGACCATTATCTAGCGAAGATTGTTCGAGGGTCCACAGATTATTGAGTAATTAAGGAATGCTCTCAAACAGGAAGCAGGGTGTTCGTTCATTTTAAAAAATCTGCCGATATATATCCTTCGAATTGAGACGTCTATTGTACTTCCTTTAATCACTGAAAAGGGAGACTAGTGAATATAAACAGCAAACTTCTGGGTGAGTTGTCAAGATTTGAAATCCAGGAAATGAATACTTTTGCGAAGTTTTTGAAGAATATATATGATTGTTTAATCTTCTAGGGACGGAATGAAGGAAGCCGTGGGTTGGTGTTTTCAGTACTTTGCAAGTTTCTTCTAAGTAATAGCTAATAACATTCAATAAATCGAGGATGGATCAAGAATGTATAATGGCTGAAAACTGTGCTGACTGACTGCTTGTAAACGTTGAGGAGAATGATACCGGGTTTTTGAAGAACATTGTGATGCTGACATACTTTTCCTTAAAGGAATTATTTTTAATTTTTGGTCCCTCCATAGTTTTGTAAGCATTTGGTTGTCTGTCGTTCTCATGTTAACATCTTAGTCTACAACATATAGAATCATGATCGTAGGAAAAGAAATAAGTAAAGCTTTCGTGAAAATATGCCGAAACACAAAGGTGTAAATTCCTTTTACGTTATGTTACGAAAAGTAGAAATTTTTTTGCATTTTTGTAACAAATTGAAAGGCTTAAGGCTGCTATGTACTAAGAAAAAAAGTGTATTTCCCTTTTCCTCTTCTTGCAGACTCTTGTGGTGGGAGGAGTCCAGTTGAAAGTTCGATAATTCCACCCCCCTTAGGATTGACATTTTGAGGGATTGCTCTCTCTCTATAGGGGGTTAAGCGCTGCCCCCAAATTATTTATTTAAAAAATATTTTTGTCAACTATTTGCAGGTACATAAATGCTGATAATCAAATAAAATTGGTATTGTTAGATAGCCTGAAATTTTCTGCAAAGCGCTACAGGATTCATTTTATAAATTTCGTCCACCGAAGGAATTTATGAGCGTTTAAAACACACTATACCAGATAATTTAAATTTTAAAATATTAATTGCATTTTTTTTTAAAAACGAAAAATGTACACAAAAGTAAAATTTCTTTCTCTATGACGGAGTACAATTTTTTTTAAAATCTTTGAATCCAAGTCGACAATCCGTGGACAAATTTCCTTCATAGGTTAACATTGAGGTGAGAGAATCCAATGGGATTAGTACATAGCAGCCTTAAAAATATACCAAATTATTGTAACTTAGTTTTCAGCTTTCTATCAAATCGTGATTTACTAATTCAGCAGCATTAAGGCTGAAGATGCTTTCAGTCAAAAGTCTATTTTTTTAAACAAAGATATGTACATTATGGCAAAACTATGATTAGGAACTCGTAATTCTAAATATAACTCGAAAGTACTATTGATGGGTCAAATTTAAAAGCTCTTAGATTTCCTCGATAGTACAAGCAGAGAAAATTGCAGAAAACTTTATTGCTGCTTCTTGTCACATCACATGGAATCAAGTAATACTATTCCAGACATAAATAGATAACGTCCATTATTAAAGGTTTTAACAACTCAACCACAAGTCATTACGAGTCATTTTTAGCATTAAATTCATATTAACACAATCACATATTATATTGTTCATTATTTTCAATAATGTAACTAAATTTTATGAAATTCTATTTTTTAGTCCCAATGTGTATTATAGTACTTCGTTATGAGTGATGTAATACACTCCGAGTGTAAATCTAATATTTTTCTACGTGTAATAACTTTAGATATTCCATTGTACTAGTGAAATAGGTTTAAGAGAATCAATCTTTTTACGGATAACATAAGCAACTGTGATACTGAGCCGAACCAATAATTTTGGAGTAATGTTTAACTTCCTAGACAAAAGATACAATCGCTGTAAGGTCCAATGTTCTTGTAGAAGCAAATATAGTACTTGTTGCTAGGGTTACTATGCTTGCGACAGAAGAAAAGAAATGTTTAATTAGTAACAGATATTGCATAAATATAATAAAATAGTGCAGTATTCCTCAGAAAGTTCTAAACTTCAGTTTAGGAGTACATTACTTTTTTAAAAAATCACTGATTATTTTCAAAGTAATTATACATGATTTGTAATTCATGCTATTTTATAACGCCAACGTCATAAGAGGTTCGTTTCTTTGAATAATAAAGTAATACGAAATAGGATACCTACTCTTAGAGGCAGAATTCCCATAAATATGAGATTATGTCTAACCTAATTGGAAATTTCTTGTCGCTAATCTAATATTCACGTGACCTGCACAGATATTGTACTCATATGCTAGTCATACAAAAATTAAAACAAACTCCCTTACAAAGCTATATCCATAACAAATCCATAACAAAAACAAAGGAAAATATACAATGAATGTGATAAGTCCATAAAAAATTCTTCCCAAAGAGAAACCTCAATTTAATTCGATTATCACTCTATAACAACAAATGATCGTCTAAGAATGCATAACGCAAATAGTTATTGAAACTTTTCCCCAGATTTATTTCTAATAAATCAGTAAGGGGTTTAATATATGAAGCATACACACAAATGTCTTCAAGGGATAATTGCTTCAAGGGAAAATTGCTCAACAACAGCGATTCTCGATTTAACATGCTCGCTTAGGAGGTGAATTGTGCATTTATGTATCATTAATATTACATGTACTTTCAACTTTTAAACCCTTAAATTTAGGAAAGAGGTAAAAATGGAGCAAAAATTTTTTATAATGTTTTTTTCAAATCCAATGCGGAAAACATTTTATACGGGATACATTCCCCCATATACCTCAACATAATTGATTACTTTATTATGAGAACTCCTAATAAATAAACCAATCTACTCTCTAAGATGGGCAGCACATAAATATCTATGCGCTATCTACAAACTCTGGGTCACAAGATGGGAAGCTTTTAAAATATTATATAAACCCGGATTTTAATAGATCCAAAACTGAAGTTTTCAACATTAGTTACGGGATCCAGAAAAATTTATTTGCATGTATTCATTTAAATGTATACATGGTAATACTAATATTTCAAAGCTATCAAGTTATACTTTCGTAAACTCCTTGATTCGAAGTTATATGATCTAACTGCGAGTATATATATTCCACTTGTTTTGATAGCCCTACGTGTCTGGCATTTTATCAAAACTATGGAATATTTGGAATGATATCAATTGGAATGATAACAGTAGCGATCAATAGGAATAACAAAAAACATAAATGAGGAATCCTGAGGTCTGAAAATGACTTCAATTAAATAAAAGCTTTCTTCGAAAAATATCTCCGCTAGAGCCGATCGTAAAGACAGTTTGAGTTAGATGAGAAATGATAGGATGATTCAACTGCCAAAGCAGTACTTTTAACAATACAACCGTGATTTCATTTTGAGGTCAGGTAAGTTTTAGAGCTCGTATTTTATAAAAATATGGAGCTCGATAAGTAAAAGAAAATATTTTCTACAAATCTTACAACAAAGCAAATAAAATCGATCATTAGCTCATTCAAAACTACCAGACATTCAAAAATAGTTTCACCATCTTCATTGTTGACAGCAATAATTTGTATATACAGAAGGTCGATCGCACTTTATGGAAACGATTTTGATAGTTAAGTTTTATGTATAAATGCCGTATTTTCTTGTGGCGATTTGATTCTATCTGAGAGCCATGGTTCGTGAATATATCTCTAGCTCGAATTTTCCATGAAAGTAAACTTTTCTTAGAACTGTCATGTCAATTTTACCCCATTCCTCTTGGACCGTTTTCCAAAGTCCGTTCAGTGTTCTTGGATGAAGTTTTTCTAAGGCTCGCTTTAATAAACCGAAAGCGCAAAAGTCCATTTGAGAAGCGTCAGGTTGCTTTTACAGGTATTTCATTAGATGGGATACACTGAATTCCTGTTTAGGACTCTTTTTTTGCTAAATAAGCTGCAGTTGATTTAGACATGTGACAAGAGGCTTTGTCCATATGAAGCTCAACTTTATCATGTCCTTTCCATATAAGGCTGGTATTTCTTCTTCAAAAATTCGTTCTAAAATATTCTGTTGATAGTAGAGTGAATTAATTTTGTCTTTAATTGAGACTTTTTTTATTTTTAATTTGCCGTTGTAGCACAATCCTGCAACTATCATGAATCCCTTTGGGAACTTTTCTGTACACTGACGAAGCCATTTCGTACGCTCATTTCCGTCAATTTAGCAATATAAAATTGATCTTTTTTTATTACAGTCACTTAAATACACCCATGCCTCATCGAGTGTTACCACAAATTTCCATTTTTCGGCAGCTAGGTATTTTTCATATAATTTTCTGCAATTTGTTTTTCTTTCAGCAATATGCTTTGGCAAAAGCAGATGAACTTTAGCTTTAAACATCTTTTTTAACTTCAATTCTTTAGGAATGATTTTACTTACAGTGCCAGAAGACATTCCTAGTTTCGATAATATGGATCTTTGAGTCGGTGGATTTTCTTTTAGGATCAGAAACTTCACTTTCTTGATATTTACCTGCGTTAGAACTGTCTTAGGAGGAAGTTTCACGGTAATATTTTCATTTTTAATTTCAGTTAGACTTTCTTCCCCTTTCGAATTTATTATATTATAAATACCTTTTTCTGAAATGTTATAACCGCTATTTTTACACTGATTAATTCCTCGGAAAGCGCAGTTACGTAACCTTCGAGCTATCTGTAAATTTTAGGAGCCATTTTCAAAATAAATCTTTTATTTTAAATTCCAATCAAAACAAAACAGTAGCAGATGATTATTCTGAGGTTGCCAAACTTTTATCTCAAAATGCAAATGACAAAAATAAATTACAAAATCGTTTCCATAAAGTGCGAATGACCTTCTGTAATATATTACGTTACTTACATGTGTTATCCTGAACCTTCTCAATGTGTGCGCCACCCCATGATAGGAGTAAAGAATTATAATATTATGCCATTAGGATTACTGTAATGTGTATAGGAAAAAGGAACTTGATGTTTTTTCTAGAAACCTTGATCCTTGGTTAAAAAGTGATGATTTAAAAGGCTAAGAAGGGTTTGTTAATGGGGGAGGGGGGGGGAGATATAAGGGAAAGTTGAAATCTTTCGAAATTCAACACGAGCTTCACTAAAGGATGTTTTGGATTTCCAGCAGAACTAATCGTAATGAAACAAATTTAACAACTATTATTCCACTTGATAAATATACGACGAATTACAAGGATCATAGTAGGACTAAATAATTTATCTGTTTATTTGAATTAGTTTTATTAAAGATGTTTAGAAAATTATGACGAAAGGTTCATATTCTCTGTCGTGAATAGTTTATCACCAAGTTCAGGTTGTCAGATATGCACAGCGATCGAGATAAAGAGACTGTGAATAATTTTCATCAAATAAGAATTACTTAAAATAGTCTCTATCATGTCATTATAAGTTTCGAAAGCCTTTCCAATTTTTTTTTCATAATTATTGACATTTTTTAATCTACCCTTACATTTAGATCGATATTAAGCTCCTAATTTTACGACATCAGATCTGAAACGATTTAGTTACTGTTATCAGTTTTCTTTAGTTTCCGTACTTTATACGAACTTTTATTGAAAAAGTAGTTTTGTTGCATCTTGTAGTAATAACATTAATAGTATAACATTGATGCTTGTTTTGAAACAATGATATTTGTTTTGAAATATTCAGATTGTTAATCACAATTATGAAGTCAAAACTTCAGAAATATAAAATAGTATAAATTAAATAAAACTTCAAGCACGAAAATCGGTTTAATATGATAAGAACATTATTCAGAACTTGAAAATAAAACAACTCGCGCTAATATGGTCAGAAAAAGAAGGCAGCTAACAGTAGGAAACAAAAATAGAAGTTACAAACTAAACAGTCATGAAATATATGTGACAGGTATTTTCCTATCACATTCCTCTTTGTAAGAATTTTCAGTGCTTACTTTTTCAGAGCTCTTAAAATATTTTTTTCGAAAGAAGGCCAATTATAGGTTATGTATATTTTCCCTTTTAATCGAAATATTCCGCATCTTAACAGTATTCTTTAATTATTTTTTTATTGCTTTGTCTGAAAATTTCCCTTTGGTTAATTCTTTGTTCAAGATTTAAAATGTATTTAAAAACAATAATTATGTCGCAGAAAGTAAGCGAAAACACATGAGCATTTGTGTTTTAGTTTCAAAAGAACTATGAAAGTGTGTAGGGGTTAGCATGTTTAAGCTGAAGCAAAATACCCTAGCTTTGATGCGTCGCCAGAAAAATCGTTTTTCAAGTGTAAGATAAAAACGAAAAAAAATTTAGAGCCTGAGTTGTCGACTTTAAGCATTGTAAAAGAATAACTTTGAAAGCATTTCATTTGTATATCTATGTAAAATTTTAATCCTCTAATTACTTGTTATGTCACTACTTTCAAATCATATTCAAAATCCTTTCTTTTAAATCAATGTAGCAAAGTATTATGTTTCGACATCAAATGAATCCCTATACATGTGTTCCCATAGTTGAATTGCCCCAATAAAGTGTACGTAAGAAACAATAACTGAAATTTATCTGTCTCGAAAACAAAGCCTTTAAAAAGGCCATACATTTAATTCTTCCCGAAATATCATATAAAATGATAAAAACTTGTTATTTGATTTTTTTCCAAGAATTTTTCCATAAAAACTTATTGAAAACTTTTAACATTCCTTCAGAGCTGAAAACAAAAACACAATTTATGCAACGAAAACCACCGTGCAATATGTTTAAAAAGTGAGTAAAGAATTTATAGCTTCAGGTCCTTCAGTTTATGTACTATACTGATTGAATCAAATGTTAAATTGCTGAAAACTGGATACTGATATACAACTTAGTAAAGATAAAAAAATACCCCATTAAACTCTAAGTACAACTAAGTTAAAATACTACTGTAAGAGAAAAAGAGAGTAGTTTCAAGCACTAAAACTAATATACAAAGTTATATTGGCCAAAGTGATAAAAAAATACAACTCATAATAATTGAGGTACACCATAATCAAATTGTTCTTCACTTTATGAAAACTGTTACGAGGAATTCGTTTAAGAATCTTTGCTTTATACACGTGATTTCATTTTGATTAGTTCAATAATTATATTAATTAATTACTGGAATACAAATTGCGTATTTTGAGACCGTTATGATAAAAAAGAGTGAGCTGTGCTTTCTTTTAATATGCATTGGACAAAATGAAAAAGAAGGCAAAAAACTATTATTTTTTCAGTAAGTAATACATTTCTTAACTTAAGATTTAAATGTTCTAACCAAAAAAAAAAACATACTTCTATGTATTTTGCTAAAACATATGCATGTTTAGGAGAGTTTTAGTTGCACATTTCTGTAAATTTAGCCTGAAATATAATTCATGAATTCAAATTATTCAAATTCAAATTCAAATTATTCAACAATAACATGAGTTTATTATTGAATAATTTTCGTTATTTCATTATTTCATTAGTTTGTTTAGCTTGCATGTTAGAAACGTACTCCATAAATCCGCCATAGTACCCCAAAAATGCACGAACCAACAATTTTTATCAGCAGAAAATTTTCGATTCGTATTTCTATAATAAGGTTAACGTAATTTCCAACTAAAATATAAAATAGTAATATATTATTAAATAACGTTTATAATAACATTTTCTAATATATTTCCTTTTGACTCAGCAAATGAAAGGTACATAACACTGCTATTTGTAACTTTTATTGTCCATACTTGAAGACTCTAATAAATTTCTGTGAGCAAAATAACACCTAGATTCAATCTGAAAAAAAAAATAATCGCCCTTTCATAAATGCTATTTACAGGTTTTCAAATAATTTTTTAACCTCATAAAGGATTATTACATTTTTGATACATTCAAGGAATATGTCCTAAAAAATTAAATGCAATCAGAGTGGAAATTGAAAACAAACTTTTCCACTTGATATAAAAATTTATTGGAAGTTTAACTAAAAAATATGGTCATAAAATCGACTTCAGTGAAGCATTTTATTTGAAACAACCACTTCAAACATCTCATAGCCTCAAGGTTAAAGATTCCCCCAACACACTAACATATACCTCTTTTCTTTGAATCTGCAGAATACACTTTTCTTTCATACACTCGCATTAGAAAACTCACAGCCAGTTCGATCTACGATGAAATACATTTTATTCCTTCTCTAAACTAAGTAAATGATTTTTTTTCTTTAAAAGGATTTTGATCTTTTTTAGATAACTCTTTTTGAAATACTTCTTTTTGAAGTTTTTTCACAAAATGAAATTTTCGAATATACTTACAAAAGAAAAATACAAAAAGTAAGAATAGTTTAGTTCATATCATGTTTCCTACTGTATTAAATTTTAAAATAAATTATACAATCGTCATTTCATGCATTCGTCATCACAAGAGTATAAACTAATGGTAACCGAAATGGGTTATAAAATGATTAAAAAGAAGATCATTAAAAGAAGATAATAATCCAAAGTCAGTGCAGGATACTTTTAATTGTATTCATTAATTAATGTCGTGCAAATTTAACTAAGAAAGATAGTTAATAGGTTTTTCTAATTTAAAAAAGAGCTCACGATTCGTAACCCCAAAAAAACCAAAAGTTTTATTAGAATTATATTATAATCAAAAGTTATGAGTATTTGAAAGGGAAGAAGTATTTTAATGGGGTTCAAAGACAACAATTTTCGGATTTTTTCACAGGCAATTGGATTTAACTCGAATATGATCGGAGCAATTTATCTTCTAATCATACATCCTCTAGTCTGCCACCTATAATTAACCTCCACGATATTCACTTAAAATGTTCCTCTGTTTTCCTTAAAGTTTTTTTCTGTTAATTTATAACATTCATAATAATTCACTGTGTTTATTACATAAAATACTGTGTTATATACATATATATATTTACTGTGTTATATACATAAAATATCTAATATTAAACTGTGGTTAAGTGTTTTTATGAAAATCTTGGCACAATTACGAAAGTTCAAAATGTTTCATTTATCTTAAGTTTTACTCTAGAGTATTTCAATACACGCACTATTTTTTTATTAAAAATCGTTGTTTACAGTCATCCTAATGCTCACAAACTTTACATTAATCCTATTATTACAATTTTTTGTTAGAGGACTGCGAAATAACTGATTCAGTTTGTGGAACTGAAAGACCTATAGGAAATCAATAAAGCAAGTTATAGATTTGTTACGTTATTTAATTCATTACACTTCTTTAGATTTCTTTCTATCCTTAATTTTTTAATATTTTTGAAAGCTTTTTAGTTGTAAATTTTGAACAGATTTGCATGTAGTAGGCTTAGGATAAATAATTTAATTTTCCCTTTGAAAAAAATTAAGCCTTCATTGGCATGTAATTATAAGTTCTTAAACTTTATAATTCTTTCTAGAGGTATAAGATATGATAAATATGTAAATGAAGAAATCATATGTTTACACAGCATCTGCTGCCACAAACTGTAATTATTCTATCCATTTCAACATTTCAAAAATGATAGCAATCTATATCCTACTTTCCATAACTGAATAAGGTTATATCGCAAAATAAACAAAAAAGGTAGCAACAGGACAGGTGATTGACAGCTCAGTTTCTTGAATCCCGAAGCTATTTTTGCTCAGAAAAGTTGATAAGATATATTTTGTTTAAAATTTTATTCCTGTCTTTCGAGGTCTTAGTTTAAAAATAGTCATATATATATATATATATATATATATATATATATATATCGAGTTTTAAATTAAATGAACACAACATTGTTTCCACTTTCCATTAAAAATATCAACATTTTGCTTACTGGAAACTTTTAAAGTTGTGGAAAACACATGACAAGAATACAAAGCCTCTTAATATCCTTGTAATAAAAAAATAAAGGTAGTTATGAACTTCACTAGTATCCAAAATTAAGGTCACAAACACAAAATCTGTGATATCTTGAGAAATAATTGATTTAATGCAACGAAATTTGGTACAGAAATGGCTCATATGAGAAAGCATATAGAAGTATAACAACAAGAGGTAAATTGTTTGCGTCATTCAAACTAGACCAAAAACGCTCAAACCATGATACATCAAATCTCCGAAACGGTCCGTCAAATAGGGGTTGTGGTCAGTTTGCACAGTTCTACAAGCCGATCAACGCGCCTCGTTGACCGGCTAGGAGATATGATGTTAGCCGTTCTGGAGATTTGATGCATGATGGTTGGACCGTGTTTTGTCTAATTTGAATCTCGCTAATAATTTACCTCTTCTTCTCCTTGTTATACTGCATTATGCTATATCATTATATGAGCCATCTCTGTGCCAAATTTCGTTGCAATAAACCGATTATTAAAAATAAAATGTCCAAAATGACCGAGATTAGTGTCAAATCCATAGTTTTCGGAGTCGCTGAGATGAATAGTGACACTCCCGATGTCGTTTAAGGGCAAGTTCAGCCCTCCCCCCCCCATCAGCATTTGGGATGAAGAGGGGAGGGAGAAGGGGTGAAAAATGAAATGTCCAAAATGACTGAGAGTAGTGTCTAACCCAAAGATTTTTGTGTCACTGAGATGAAAAGGGACACTCCCGATGCCGTTTAATTGCAAGTTCAGCCCCCATCAGCATTGGGGGGCGGAGGGGAAAGGGATGAAAGATAAAATGTCCAAAATATCCGAGAGTAGTGTCGAATCCATACGTAGTCTGCCCAATAAATACGCGAACTGAGATTCTAGGGTGGCCGTAAGTTGAAGTTTGGTCATGCGAACTGGCTGCTCTGTTGGCGGGGGATCCATTGGAGCGTCAGTAACCGCTAGACCGTCGAGGCGAGAGTACAGCTAAAGGTGGGATTTTTTATGTGTGAAATCCTTTTTTTCTCTTGTCGACAATGGAGATTGATGAACAGATGGAACAACGTCTCAACATCAAATTTTTGGTGAAACTTGGGAAAAACTCTGAGGAAATTCATGAAATATTGAGGGCTGTTTATGGAAATAACGCACTGAATAAAACAGCTCATTTTGAGCGGATCATGCCTTTCAGTGAAGGTCGAGAGGTGAAGACTGCAAGGATAATGCAAGGCCATGACGACCGTCGACCGCCTGTGTTAATGGGTGTTTTTTCTTTTTTTCATTCATGGTGTTGTTCACCATGAATGAAAAAGAATAGCCCCCTGCAATTTCATTTTGTTCCCGAAATTTAAAATGTTCATGCGGAGTGTCACTGGAACAACTTGGAGACAATAAAACAGGAATCGACAAGGTAGCTGAAGAACCTGACTTCTGAAGACTTCCAGGGATGTTTTTATCAATAGAAACAGAGGTGGGACAAGTGCGTTGCAACAAAAGAGGGAGTATTTTGAAAGGGATAATATTGATGTACGCTAAATTTTGCATAGTAAAGGTTTTATGACATCAGTTCACGTATTTATTGGACAGCCTACGTAGTTTTAGAGGTCTCTTAGATGAATAGTGACACTCCCGAAGCCGTTTAAGTATAAGTTCAGCCTCCAATCAGTATTGTGGGTGGAGGGGAGGGGAAAAATAAAATGTCCAAAATGACCGAGAGTAGAGTCCAATCCATAGATTTGGAGGTCGCTAAAATGAATAGTGACAGACCTAAAGCCGTTTAAATATAAGTTCAGCCTTCAATCAGCATTGTGGGTGGAGGGGGGAGAAGGGGTAAAATAAAATGCCCAAAATGACCGAGAGTACTGTCGAATCCATAGTTTTCGGGGTCACTGAGATCAATAGGGGAAACTAAAAGTGCTTTTTATAATCAAGTTTGGGGTTAAATTAATAATATATCGAATTTTTAATTTTACTTTGTAATTTTTATACTGTGCATATACTTTTAAATACCTGTAAATAAAATTACTTAGATTTTACACTATAGGTAGAATTCATTCTTCTTCCTATCTGATAAAAAATTGGGATAAATAAATACCCGGGAAACGCCGAGTAAACAGCTAGTATGTTGTTTATAAGGAACTAAGTCCTTAAAACCAACTTATTAAGGATGCAGGAATTTGGGATATATGGTTCAAGTATTAAGAAGGAAAGAGAGAACTCAACAATTCTTTTAAAATCATTTTGCATTCACTTACTATTAGCGACAAAATGTTCAGTGCAATAAAAATATATTTTTATAATAAGTATAGTATTTGAGAAAATATATTTATATAAATTTTTTAAATGACTATTTTGTATTGAACCTCTAAGAAAAGTTGTATGTTCATAGTTCCATTTTTTTTAATGTGCATAAATTAGAAAAAAAAAAAAGCTCAAATAAATTTCAGTAGAACTTAGAAAACTAATTTTGTTTTTTTTTTATTAAATTTGGAAGAACCAAAATATCTAGAAAGAAGAAAGTTATATATTCTTTCAGTAAAAAATCAAAATGTGAGAAAAAAAAGCTAAATAAGATAAATTACAAATGAAAAAAATCCTTTACTTAACAAATGCACTGTTATAAAAACTTTTATCTATGGATATCTAGGCAAAGAGGTGCTTTGGAATGTTTCAGGAAAATTTTACGGGGGTGTCGCACCCCTAAAACCCTCCCCTTGACTACGCCACTGCTTAAAATCATGCAATACGAAGTATCGCATTTTAAGCAATGGCGTAGTATATTTAAAAATATTTCTTCATTTAGAATATAAGTTGATTGATCCATAATTCAAGTGGTAAATCTATTTGAAGA
This sequence comes from Dolomedes plantarius, assembly GCA_907164885.2. Lineage (NCBI taxonomy): Eukaryota > Metazoa > Arthropoda > Arachnida > Araneae > Dolomedidae > Dolomedes > Dolomedes plantarius. The sequence goes on along the minus strand of OU015494.1, from coordinate 138,068,762 downwards.
CAACAGTGAACCATTTGAAATAACATTTACTTTGGTGATGCTTAATTAATCTTTTAAATTATTCGGATTTCTAAGCGTTTACGATACCGTGTGAACATGTAATCTTATGTAAGTATTAGAGAGCGAAAACAGAAACATGCTCCGAAACGTCAGCAAACCACATGATCAGAACATCCAATCACGTTCAAGTTGGCAAATCCGGATTCGCGAGGTATAGTCGCATCTCATTTGGTGGACCGAGTGAGGATTCTCAGTGGACCAGATACAGCAGTTATGTGCGTTCACTGTTCCGCACATAGAAAAGTGAGCCTCATCGGTCCATAGGATGTTCCACGGTCAATTCTGCTCCACTTCCCTACGTTCCAAGAACGTTAAAGCGAACGTTTCACGCAGATCGTAATCGCCATGTTTTAACTCTTGTAAGCGATGGAGCGTATATAAATAGGCTTTGAGTGTTTTTCACATGCACCTCCATACCGTAGTGTGTGACAACCGAGTTGCCTTGATACGGCGCGAGCACTGCATGTTCCTGCTGTGTTCGAATTTGCCTGCTCAACGACAGCGGTTGCGACATCATCCATCATCTGCGGTATCCATTTTTTTTGCCTTAGGCCTGCTTGAACGGCAATGCTACCTGTTTCCTCGAAACGTTTCACCATTCGGTGCAGGGCACATGGTGTTACTGGACCCGTACGCAAAGCTTTCTGCCCTCGGTACAAGCGAAGCGCTTTGGTGACGTTATCGCCGTTTTGGTAAAATAACTTTAGTAGCAAAGCACGCTCCGGCAACGAAAGAACCATCGTGGCGGTCAAAGAATGTTCCGAACCTGTGAGCCCTCTTTTTTAATCTGTTACGACGGCTCTTTCGCTCAGCTCGTATGCAAATTTTGTTCTCCGGTACTGCGCGCAAAGTCGAATATTCAAATTCTCACTTAACTACAGCACGGTGAAACGGGCTGGAAGTTTAATTGTGCAGCTGTTACATAGGAAACATAACGCGTACGCTGCACACGCTTGCAAATATAAAGCTTAGTCAGCGTAGTTTAATTCCTGCATGTGTAACGAACTGTACTAATAAAGTTAATTACCAACATCGCGTATTCTTTCCTTTCTTCGTACAGCCATGTTACCTTTTCCTTACCTTCAACCGATCGCAGCGCCTCATTTATCTAGCGGTCTTTGTTGGAACTAATTATTTTTTCCCACCAATCAATTCCCCATGGTCTGATATATATACCCCCCAAATATGAAGCGTTACGCCCGCTGCTTTTCTCGCCAGGGCGTCCCAAACACGGATACTTTAATTTGAACCACCCTGTATATATATATATATATATATATATATATATATATATATATATATATATATATATATATATATGTATGTATGTATGTATGTATGTATGTATGTATGTATGTGTGTGTGTGTGTCTGTCATGCTTGAAAAATTTAAGCAATTGAGATCAAATAATTTGGGAAAAAATAAATAGTTAACAAAAAATTTAATAGATGGCAGCACTAATCAAGCCACTATAGTAGTTATGTAAGGGGAATCACGCGATGCTTTATATAACAGTTTTAGGTACTACGGGTATTTTCAGTGTAAAGACAGAGTTCAGGGATTGGCTTCGTGAGGGACAGATGCGTATTGCAAGGACGGGGGTAGACAAAAAGGCGAAAATGGCGAGGATTGAGTTGAGATTACATTTAATGTTTTAAGAATAAAGTGAACTAGTATAATTGTCTTCATTCCCAGCCATCACTCAAGACTGCACTAAGAGATAATGAAACGTACGGATTAAGAGGCCTTACATCAGCCGGCAGGATTGTCGCCTGCGCTGGAAACCACAAGGGATTTTCGAATTGCCATAAGAACGGATTAAAAGTAAAAACGTAACCAAAGCAATAACATCATAGTTTCCTTTTTCCTCTACGCCTCTCTTCACCAACAACAACACACGTGCCTTAAAAGGAAATTTAGAGTTTCAGCTTAAAAATCTTAGTAATTATCAATCTTGAATAATTGACTGTCTTTACGTTCCTGATTGACAAGGCCGCTACCCGCCAACTTCGGAGGAAATTTCAAGACCTGCTGAAAGCTAATTTGCGTCATTTCCGTGAGATTCATATTGATGATAACGACTTACTCAGTTGGCAGAGTCTGATTGTGTTTGTCAACGCATCTTACAGCAAAGACGCTTTACGCATCAGGATTACTTTTCTACTGAATACCCATTCAAGCCTACCGGATTTCTCTTCAGAACGGAGATCTATCACCAATTCAGGACTGACCTGGCAGAGGAATACACCAGAGACCTGAAGAAATACTGAATTTCCTGACCAGAAGACCTGAATTTCTGATTTTCGCAATAGCATGTTTTGATGTAAGAATAGAATGTTTATTGAGGGGGGTGTCAGAATCTAAATTAAATCTGTTTAAGATAGGGAGCAATATAAACCCATAATTTTAATTCTGAATTTTCCCGCCCAGTTTCACTGAAGAGTGCGAAAACTTTGGTACAGCTAGAGGATTTGGGCATATGACTTCTTCTGACAACACTTTCCAAATTCGTTTGTTGCTGATTAATGTTGAGCATTTTCAATTTCAGTGGATTTATTTTGACTACTGAATTAAATTTCTTTTGTTCATGTGCAAGATTTTGGTTAGAATTTGGTTAGAATTTTAGGAGTTTGAGGACTTATTTTATGATCTATTCTAAAGTAACTAAGTAATAATTTGAATTTGATAAACCGAATCAAAATTGGGAAAAACTTTAATATTGTTCATTCTACGAGATCCATCATTTTGTTTTTGAGGGGGGGGGGGGAGAAATATAGTAATGTATTAAATTAGGAACATTTGTAAAAATTTCGAAAGTTTTTAATTTCATTAATTATAGTAAGATAAAGAGTTTTGTAAAGATTTCGTCAAAATTTATAAGATATTGTTAACCATGTGAGTAATTTTCTACATATTCTGGTACCTTCAGAGCTAGTGACAGCCCTTTTTGTTTTGTTTTTTTAATTTAAATATAGTTTGAAGTTATTGAATTAGTTATGTAAATAATTATAAAAAAAGAGAAATTTAGTAACTGATAACACGTATTTTGTGATTCTGATTTTTGTTCAATGTTTATTTTGATTTACATTATGATAAAAATCTTTTTATGAATATGTTTTAGTATATTAAGTGAATTTTAGTGATATAATTGTGTGAGTTTGAGGAATAAAGTATGGAATTTGTAACCTATTTGTTCATTGAGATAAAGTGTGAAGGATTATGATGTTTAAATTTTGGTAATGACAGAATTGTGATAGTTACGCTGAATAAAATGTGAATAATTTAACATATTTTATTCGTTGAAGTATGATTGAAAGTTTTGAACAAAGCATGAATATTTTAACATGTTTTTCAATTCATATATAGTTTGAAGTTATTGAGTTTGTTACGGATTATGAAAAATGTTGATTATGAAAAATGCATGAATAATAATAAGCAAAGAATTTGCTTTGAATAGTGTAAGGAGAAATTGGAACGATTAATTATGTAAAAAATGCGTTAACAATTTTGATTCCATACCTTTAAGATCCAATTTAAATTTTATCGTATATTTTTAATAATTCATTTAAATTGTACCCTGTTGTTTGAATTGTACAGTTTTTCATTTTATTCTTATACTGTTATTGGATACTCTTATTTTTTATAATTGATATTTAGATATTTTCATCTTATTTTTATATTGTTATTATGTAAGTAAACAATTCTTAGGTGATGATGTTGATAATCAAATCTGAAATTTGTCTTGAGGCCTTAAATTTTTTTTGACTTTTTAAAAACTGTGACAAGGACTTTGAAATTTCTACTGTTGATTTAAAATTTTTGACTTGTAAAAGACTGTAACAAGGATTTAATTTGTTGTATAGCATGAGATTAACGACTCAGATGAGACAGTCTCTTTTGAGCTCAAATTGAAAATTTATATTTCATGATATTCTCTATATTTAATATTTTTTTTTTTATAATTGGTATTTTGAGTGTTATGAGGATTTTATATTTTATTCCATTGTTTCCAATTTAATTTTATAATATAACATTTTTGTTTTAGAATTTTTACGAACTGTGGCATTCTAGAGTTTTTCTTTAGTGATATTTTCGAATAATTGAGATTGTATAATTTTGTTTTATGTAAAGATATCCAAGTTTTTGTTATCATGTTAAATTTTTTGTCTCGATTGGTGATATATGTACAACTGTAATCAAACCTCGTCTCAAACAAGTTAAGTGCGCGAAAAAAAATATTTAATTGGGTTTAAATTTTAGGTATTATGATTTAAGCTTTTATGATTAAATTTTAGTTGGTCCTCTTCTGAGGACTTGACATGTGGGAAGGGTCCTCCTGTGTGTGCAAGCCTTCATTTGGGGGGGGGGCGAGTTCTCATGCTTGAAAAATTAGCGTAATAAGAGATCTAACGAAAAATTTAATATATGACAGCACTTATCAAGTCACTATAGTAGTTACGTAAGTGGAATCAGGTGATGTAAGTGGAATCAGGAGTTTTAGATACTACGGGGATTTTCAGTGTAAAGACACATTTCGGGGATTGGCTTCATGAGGAACAGATTCGCGTTGCGAGGAGGGGGTAGACAAAATGGCGAAAACGGCGAGGATTGAGTTGAGATCATTCCCGGCCACCACTCAAGACTGCACCAAGATATAATGAAACGTACGGATTAAGAGGCTTTACACACACACACACATACATACATGTATACCGGGTGCGTCACAAATTCATGCAAAGTTCACAAATTCGTAATAAAATAAGTAATGCTCGGAAAAAATTTCTGTTTGCGCCAATAGGATTAGAGGGACATTGGATTTTTTTTTCCATGTAAAAAAAAAAGTTTCCAAAAGTAACCGACAGAGGGCGCTCACACGTCATACTGAGGCGTTTTATGCAAATCAGACTATCAATAAAACACCTGACTTGAAATGTATCCGTCGTTCGAAGCCGGCAGCATGCTTTTTTTTAAAAGATCGAACGTTGGTGGTTAAACTTTTCTACAAGAATGGTGAATCCACAACTGTTGCATTGCGAAATTTCGCACGGAGAAAGGAATGTAGGTACAAAAAAGCCCTATTTCATTGAATGAGATACTGGATTTAACATGACATTTTGAGGAAACGGGGAGTTTGGAGTATCGTCCAGGAAGTTGCATACCATCCTTGAGCGAAGACCGTGACCATGTTGTACAAAGTGTCATGGAAGATTTGGTAGCCGAAACATCAACGGGGAATAGCAGTGCTCGTGAAGCTGCGAGAAGAACGGGGATTCCGAAACCGTCGATTCGACGTATTCTGCACGGAATGTTGAATTTGTATCCGTACAAAATCTAGGCTATATGGGCTCTCGCACAAATGGAAAGTAACCCACAATGGTTGCTGAACGTCATGTGGACGGATGAAGCCCACTTTTCACTGCATGGTGACGTTAATACGCAAAACAGTCGTATCTGGGCGACGTCAAAACCTCGTGAGTACCTGAGCCAGACACTGCATTCTCCTCATGTGACTGTTAGTTGAGGTTTCGCCGCGTCTTTTATTCTGGACCCTTTCTTTTTTGAAGAGCCTTGTCCTGTATCTGGCAGGAAAACCGGTACTGTAACTTCAGTACGGTATCGAACGCTTTTGCGTGACCACGTTAAGCCTGCATTGCAGGAGAGACATGCGTTACGTGTTGTCACCTTCATGCAGGATGGCACCCCGCCCTACATTTCACGTGATGACAAGACGCTCCTCTTCAAATCTTTCACTAAAGACCGAGTGATAAGTCGTGGTTGTAAGGTTCAGTGGCTCTCACGATTACCAGACTTGACCCCGGCAGATTTTTGGTTGTGGTGATACTTAAAGTCTCGTGTGCACCGGGGCTCCCCAACCACTTTGCTGGAACTGCCATTCGACAGACAGTCGTTGCCATCGATGGCGACATGATACACTCCGTTGTAATGGACATAGTGACGCGCCTCACTTGCCTATTACCTTGTGCTGGTGGTAATGTTGAACATCTGTTACTTTAAAATATATGCAAAGTCTCATGTTATTGTGATCTGTTTGATTTTCTGTTTCTGTTTGCCTGATTTGCGTAAAACGTCTCAGTATGACATGCGAGCGCCTTCTTTCGGTTACTTTTGGAAACTTTTTTCTTTTTTTTTACATGAAAAAGAAATCCAATGTCCCTCTGATCCTATTGGCGCAAACAGAAAATATTTCCGAGCATTACTTCTTTTATTACGAATTTTTGAACTTTGCACGAAATTATGACTCATCCGGTATATATATATATATATATATATATAACTTTTGCATTTTATAATATGGACAATGCGATTACAGTATTAGGATGATCTATGGAGGAATTTTAATTTCGCCTGTTTAAAATATCCTGAAAGAATCTTAGTTTTACTGCAGGACTCAATAGAATACGTTTTGATTTTCAAACAAAAAATAAATATTTTCTAGTACAATTTTGTTATTTTAGACAACATTCAGGGAAGTTATCTTTGAAACCTTCATTTTAACATTCATCTCATATTCTGAAATTTAAACATTTCAGCATATCTAAAAGCATGTTGAGTATTGAGATGAATACATAATAAAACTAGAGAACTTAAGCATTTCTTTTTCTGTCTTAGTTCGTGCTCTGAATAAGGAAATATCATGATAGGGTTTATAAACCGCATTTTAGTCATTTCCATTTAGAATTTACGTTAACATGCTCTAAAAATAAGGCTGAAAATATAAAATTCAGCAAAGTGTTATACATCTACTTAAAATTTTAAAATGACAGTTGAAACATTCTACAACCAAATATTCGCATCAATCTTCAATTTTATCCCTTATCACGTTATGATAATCATATATTTGTCATATAAATTTCTAGCACGGCAAAATAAAATTGTACCTATATGGTATGACGTCGCATTAGGACTTAAAATACATTTTTTCGCCATATTCAATGGATTTTTATTATTGTATTAGGAGAAAAAAGAATGTTAAAGAGTGCAATTTCAAATTTACCTTTATAATTCGAGAACTTAAGTAAATTTAAAGAGATACAGTATACAAGCGCAGAAACACATGCCGTAAAAGGGATTATCTGGTAGAAAAGCCTTATGTTAGCCTATATGCACTGATAACTGTAAAAGAGGCATCACCCTCACTCTATCGCAACAACAGGCGTCTACATATCAACGACCCAGTTGATTTAATTCAACATCCAGCAGCTTTAAAGGTAAAGACTAATCAACCACTAATTAGTTATTAAAATTAGTTCGATTAATAATTAAGACTGAATGTCCAAAAATATGTTTTAAGCTATTCTTAGGTCCTGCTTATTTGTATAATGAATCAATCACTATTATAAATTTATTAATTTAAATTATCGTTTCGCTTTTCCAAGATTATTTTGCTCGGTATATAGACTTAATGTAAAAATTTAATCCTAAAAACAAATACACAAAATATCCGGTTTAAGGTATTTCCTGCCTGAAAAAATTAGGCGACAAAATTTATCTCATCTGCGTGGTTAATAATATACAGAATACGAATTATTTGATTAAAAGATTAAGATAAAAGCAGAAGTATTCATTAAAGTAAAAAAAACACAAAATATGCATTTAGACATGATATAAGGGAAAGGATTGCATTTTTCCCAAATACTTTCGCTGTTCAGTTTTAAACCTATTTCAAAATCAACGTATATTAGAAGAGAATATGATAATTACTTTATAGCATCTCTCTATTAACCAGATTTAAGCTATTTTATAAAACACACGTAAGCGTTTATTTACTAGTTTTCCTTTACCGAGTTATCCAAATTACTTTTTTATATATAAATGTATAATTTATCAGACGGTAACCATAGCTACACAGATAAACGTTTGCTATATTAACCATTCACGGTGTTATACTAAATTTTGACGCAGTTTCAAGTTATTCCCGCATACATAAAGTCAATCGTAGTTATTTATGTTTCAACTATTAAATTCAATAGCTTTATCCTTACTTGCTGAAAAGATGCAAGGCCACACAGATACCAACAAACATGACAGCAAGTACGACCATGATAATAATCATCTTAGGGTCGACCTGCTGTTGCCGAACTTTTGGCGGGCTTGGACTCCCATTGTAGTCTTCATCCGTTGCATCTACTGCATCTGTAAAAAATGTCAGTCGTCAAAATTTCGGCAATTATTTTTTGTACGTAAGCTATCAAGTTCTCTACATTGATTGTTTATGCACTAATGAAGTTTTAGTAAATAAATTAAATGAAATATTTTAATAAATACAAATATTACATGAAAGCTATTTCACTGAAAATAATTTACTTAATATGTCAGAATGTCAAGTTTAACATTTTATGAAGCTCTAAAATCTGAGGACTTCTTTCCTATCAATAAAATACAAACATATACTACTGTACTCTATACTCGAAAATATCTTTTAAAGTAGGTAATTTAAAATTTCTACGCCTTTAGGAGAAAGTTTCAGAGTAACAGAAAATAATGTTATATTGTACTCTTAATCACTTCCATTCTCTGAATGAAAGGAGAAAAACATGTTGTGTGAATCACATAGTGTATTTATAATCAATATCTAGGAGAAAACAAAACTATAGTAAATAATATTCCCCAAATGTTTCGACTCTGTTTTCCGTACGTTTTCGTTTTTGTACTCACATATCAACCATTAAAAAGCTAGGAACATATTTTAGACAATTTAATTCGCACAATTTAAAATTATTCTTAAAAATTTTTAATTTTACTGAAATTTTATAATTTCTTATTGATTTTAAGGAATTAAAAAATAGTTTGAAGTTTTAACACAGAAAAGCTTTAATTATTTCAATTAAATAAAACCTTGCGTATATAAAGAAATGCACAGTAGGCACTCATTTTACAATCTGAAACAATAAGGGATACAATCAGTTTGCATTTGAATTTCACATAAAAACAGCTTTTGAACAGTTAAATTCATACCACATTACTTAATACGTACTACTTCACAATGAATGAGATTATTCCAACGAGGTTGAATACTCTCTTTACTTAAATACTTAGGCCGAGATAACTACTAAAACATAAGCAATATTTCGTCTTTAAATTGACGTTGCCCCACTCTGTCAACATAATATATTAGCTAATGATAAATATTGTAACACTAAGATTCTACCAGAAACTTATTCATAAATTAATCAATTGACCAAACGCTTATGTAATCGCTAAACGTAAACTGACTATCTTGTTCAAAAACATTTGCCAGTGTCAAAAGCGTAAGTATAATTGGAAAATACTTGATCACCGCCTCATTTAAGTTAATATGTTCTAAGTTAAGTTGGGAACTTAATATAATTCTCGAGAGAGAAATTAAGGGGTATATGAGATAGGATAAATTAGAAATTAAAACATTTTTTCGCTTTAAAGTGTTTATGGCATTATATAACTTGTTGGCAGGAATTCTTTATCTAAATAATTATATCTTACTTTGACATTTTAGATACTTTGATTAATTAAAAAAATTAGTCTTTTAAAAACGCGGAAAGAAATCTAATTATTTCAATTTCATTTCAAAATTTGGAGGAATAGCCTTTATATACTTGTATTCTTAGGAATATAATATTGCTTTATATTTCTAAAACTTAGTAGAATGCAAATTTTAAGTTACATTAACATTGTTAAAGGGCAAAATGTTTAAAGCTAAAAGTGTTCAGTTTAATTTTTTAATTTTTAAGGTTTTGCAATGAATGTTTAAATTAAGTTTTATGAGTTTTCAGCAAAGGATAGCTGCACATAATGAGATCTTTTCCATCTACTTATACATAATTTTTAACATGCGTCTGGAAGGAAAATAGATATTTATTACAAAATATCCCTATAATAAAAAATTTGTATAATTTCCACAAATACTCATATGCACCCCTTTTATAACATTAAAACAACCAAGCCAGAATGACTGGTTTTAATTTTTACAGAAAGTGGTATCGCTTAAACGTTGGCAGTTTTATACTAAAACTGTAGTTACACATGCGTTGTAGATATTTCAGTTTACTTTGTCATTAAATCTACGGCATATGATCACTTTTTACTGTCTTAAGTGTATTATAATGTGCAAAATGAAACAAAATAAAATGTTTATAGTTTTTGGTATTTTTTTGTTAAGTTTTGGTTTATTGGTGCCATATTTTAAAATAAAGATTTAACATACTGTATAAATAAAGGTACAATAATTGAGAAAATAAGAAAATAGTTAAAGGGGTAGAATCAGTTTAGTAAGAAAAACTTTATTCTGTGGTTTGATCTTTATTCTCCTCACATCATTTCAAAATTTATAATTATTAATTTCAAATTTATCAGACCAGAATTAATCTCTTCACATATTAAAAAATTCCTTGTTACGTGATAGTAAATTAAAAGCTGAAATATCTGTGCTTGTCTGCGTTGAGTTCATAAATTAACTGAACACATAAATTAAAAAAATATATAAAGTCTATTTAGTTGACACTTGGAAAAGTACTTATCATTCAATCACATTTTGTCAAAGACGTAGGCCAAAGTAATGTGCAATAATTTGCATGTGATAAGAAGCATCTAATTGCCCATTATCACATGTAAGTTTTAACTACAAAAAGTATTAACTACACTATTTATTTTTAATAAAAAAATTATCTGATAATGCTACTATTATATAAGATGACCCTGTTCTTTTTCTTATTAAATGCTTGAAACTGTAGAAACAAAAAAATATATAAAATTTCTACTGATAAATACTTGATGCTCATAATTTTTTTTTCTCTGGATAGTATTTGAAATTTTCTTTCTCTCACCATGTTTTTATATGCTTTCATAGGCATTTTTTATATGCATTCTCATAAATGATGGGGTAGTTCAAAGCTCCACATAATCCCCGAACGCAATTTGCAGTGAGATATGTATGTGCCTGTTTTCTACTTTAGAGTTATATTTTAAATTTTCTTCCGAAATTCAGAATATTCATTGAAGCAAGTAAAGAAAAAAGCCTTTATTTTGAAGAAACTCAAATAAAACTTAAATGAAAAATAAAAAGTATAAAGTTATTACTTATTAACTGGTATGAAATTTAGTTCAGTGACTCGCAAAATAATATAAATTCAGAATCATTATACGTCTCCACTTATTAATCGCATGATATTACTTGATGTTTGACGTTATTAAAACCTGATCAGGCAAGGACGTTGATCGATTGAACTTGATATAGGGACTAATACGGGGTTCTTACTCATATGCAGTGGCATCATGGTTTGAATTTCAGGTTTTACTCTATTGTGTTGCGTGTCATAACATAATTTAAAAAACAAATGTAACAAAACTAGACACGTACATCATAAAAAAAATTCACTTTCGTCCCTTATCATTGTCAGAAAAGAGGAAAAAAAGGTTTTTCAAATTTATATGATCATTATTGGGAGAGAATTTCTAGTATATAAAATTTTAAGTTTTGAGTATCCCTTTTACATATGTATAAAAAAATTGCTTAAAAATTCAGTCTGATTGCAGTTATTACTTTTTATTATGATTATGTAATTATGGCTATTTCTAAAAGTACAAAATCATACTCAGCTCAACATATTTACAAACAAATTCAAAGATTTTTATAGCTACAATGCTCAATATAAATTTTTTCCAACATCGTACTGCAATTGTCTCCGGTATTAGCATAGTTCATCATGAAAGTAGAACTCGAGTAGTGTCTGTACAATCATATCCAACTAACCGGAATATCATTGACTATGTATCACTGTTTGTTATTACAATTTCTTATCATCCTTTTTTCTGCGACAGCTTTAATATAAAATTAAATTAATGCAAAATCTATTTCTACCAGTGCATGAACTGAGCAGTATTTTAAGTCTAGTGACTCTATAAACATTTTCAAGCATGCGAGAAATCGAAAAGCCTTGAAATAATTTTCATGGTCTCCTAACGGAGTTAAATATAATCTCAAAGATGCAAGCCATTTAGAATATAATTAAGCTTCAATGAATGAGATCGTTCTTTATTTCTCAGTAGAAAATGATTGGTTTACTGCTTAGGCGATAATACCTACAATCATTTTCTAGAGAAACTTAGTATCAACAACATGTAACTTTGAAACAATAATGGATTCATTGACTTTTTGTGAATGCCTTGCAATTACTACATTATATTAGCACTAGTATTTTGAAAGCTTAAGTAAGCATATTTTTAAATACCACATGCATCTCGCAGTTTATGGTATTAACTAGATCCAACACTTTAGATGAAACTAGAAATAAATTTTAGCTATTTCTTAAAATGCGTCTTTTATGAATGAGTAAGAAAATATTTCCTAACGAAATTTCAAAAATTGGCAAGAAAAATTTTAACTGTGAATAACAAAAGAGGTACAGGGTGACCCAAAAATCACTTTCAATTTTAAAGTTTTTCTTAACTTTGACAGTTGTGCTAGGAACGTGAGGAGTAACGTGATGATTTTTTATTTCTTAGAGTAAAATAATTTTATTTTAACAGAAATTGGGATATGATACTTAGAAAAGAGGCTTCCTTTAAACAATACATATATGTTACCCTGTACAAGATTGCTTTGGATAGCTTGTATAATAGTTATAAATGGTTTGCATCCATACTTTCCCGACGTTGTGTTAAATGACTAAATTTAAATTTTCTTTTTCATGTAGATTCTATTTCTTTTATATTTTCTTACACAATGTACTTAATGCTACAGTTTTCTCGATTATTGTGACTGAAAATGTAGATTAGTGCAATTTATTCAGTTTGTATCTAAACAATTCTTTAATTTAATGCTGTTTGTAATTCAACTGATTTCGATAAGTATTATTTTCAATTTGTTAGTAATTATTATGGTAACAAGTGTCCCCTCTAAATCCCTTAAGAGTCTCTTTTTTTTACAAATATTGATTAAAGTATGTCGAAATATGACTCATATGTCCAAATGTGCAAGATGGAAGCAAGAAAAAATAATGTTTAAGGTTCTGAAAAGGACAAAGAACGATTTTCTAGGGAATAAAAGGCCTTTCGAAACATTTCTCTGGAGTATCACATCTAATATTTAACTTGATTTACTTTTAGTAATTACATCAGTTAAGAAACCACAAAAAACAAGCTTCCAGCAAAGTTTCGGTGTAAATTGATAAAAGTCACGACATGTTGAGTCATCTGTTAGCTAAAAGCGTAAGCAAACACTTGTAACTGCAAAATGGATGAAACGTAGAAGGTACGGGACAACTTTATTGCGAGCATAGAAATATATACGGCCGTAGCAGCTTATAGTTGTGTGGAAGTTTGTTTTATAGCTCTCATAGTCATATATAAATAATTTTGAAGTCAATATTAACTTGAAAACCTAATCAAATGAAACTCTTTGTTAATTTTATTTATCCACAAATAAAATAGTCTTCAAAATCCTAAAAAACTTTTTTTACCAGATTTTCTTCATAGACTTTTTAAAGATTTTTTTTTCTATTTCGATGACCTTTAGTTGAAATTAGGCTGCATATAATATTTACATGGTAGTTCATTCTCACACACACACACACACACACTAAGCATTATGAAAGATATATATAGAAGGGATCAATATAAATCTCAATAAATGTCTACGGGAGATTCTCAATCACTTAAAGCTTTCTTAATTATAAATTATTACACATATTAAAAGTTTTCATATAATACAATGCCATTTAACGGGAAACAGATCTCATATACTATATATAAATACTGCATACGAGACATAATATGGAAGATGTCTGTGAATGTAGCATAAAGCTAAAATAGTTGTATGGAAAACATTTATTTTACAATATATTTACATAACTTTACTTATAAAAGAGTGGTGCTCAACTGAAATATCGTGGTAAATGTTACAAGTAAAATGGTATATAAAGAGAAGGGTCCAGACCCTTTTTCAACGACAGCTATTTAAGAGAGTACTTATTAAATATCTTGAAAGAAACTATGCCATAATGTGATAAAGGAAAATGTAAAATATTTTGAAAAGTGACAATAACTTTTTATTAACCGTTTAAGAGATTTAATATTTTAAGATATTCATCGTCTGATACATTTTTAGCTGCGATAAATCTTTATACTGGATATACGTGAGGAAAAAACATCAAAATGCATACAAAATACAAATTTATACAGAATAATATTATTTAAGTGTTATAAGAAGAATTTTAAAACCAGATTTAATTATTCATTTACAAACAACAGAAATTTTATTGGAAATTTCAAAAAATACTTTTACATGACATAACTTCGAGAAAATTTGCATTAATTTTAAACGACAACATAACTTTGCTATAATTCGATACTATATATTAGACTTTCAGGGTATATATTGGACAGTGCTGTACATTGGAGTTTTCGAAACATTACAACATCAAAATTTCTATGAAATACCTCTCATTTACAATTGGTTACACTATAGAACAAATGCTGGCAAAATTGCAGGACAAATGTTAGCACATATTTCTTATTTGTTCTACAAAAAGATGAATAGAGCAAGGAAACAATAAAAAAAGAATCCAAACCCTTTTCAACCTCCGCTATAAAGACCTAAGATAATAAAGCATCAGCCACACATTCTCGTGTAGCACTTGACAAACGCTTTGTTGGCAGGGGTATTGAACTAGGAGCCTCCTGTTGTCAGTACAGACGTGCAACCTTTACAGCGCTAAGCTATGACAGGATTCATTCGAACTAACCTCATTAAATTGTCAATAAAGGTTTCTTAATACGTATTAGTAATCTTTGCTGGGGATTTTGCAAAACTTTTATTTACAATTATTTTCCATAAGTGTCTCAGGAATGCTAAGATCAGAAGCGTGTGAATCACTTTCTGCGTATCAACATTTTCTTTTCTTTTTTTTAAAATTCTTTTACGAAAAAATATTTGAAGTATCCAATAAAAACACTGAAATTTATCTTTAAAATTTTCATAGAATATTTTCTATTCTACTATTTTTACACACGCTTTATTTTAACCAGTCTCGAAAATATCAGTTCGTTTCTGCAAAAACATTAGCATCTCATTTATACCCAGTGTTAAACAGCTATATCACGCAATGTACTAAAACTAAAATAACGTATTCAGTCAAGTTTATTGTTATATTCTTCACATACGGGAATGTTGGGAAATTACATTTGCGAGCGGTTATTTACCCACATAAAAACTGAAAATAAATATCAAATATATGATATATATATATATATATATATATATATATATATATATATATATATATATATATATATATATATATATATATATATATATGGGGGGTATATTTATAAAGTTTTATTTTTAAGAAATATGTGTAACATATAAAAAAGGAGTTCTTCAGCTAAAATGGGAAAAGGTATATTAAGGTAGCTTAGACATATAAACTTTTATTAGAAGCACCTTGTTAAACTATAATTTTAGGTCGGATACAATTTATTTTTTATTTTTGTTTATGTTCATCAATAAAGTTTATTTAGTCATGGTGAGCTGTGTTAATGTTTTGTTGCCACGACTGTCTGACAATTATCTGAAAACTAACTTTTTAACGGCGTTGTACCCTATTTATTTGGAATTTTTCATTCTCAGATACACAGCCGAAAATCTGAAAATTTAAATATTATCTAATATACCATTAGTTTGGTATTTTGCCCTTCGAGTTTCTGTAATCCATCTCGAGGTTAAGTTTGACATGTATTATCATATTCGCGAAATCGGGAAATTTTTAATGAAAATTGAAATAATATTATAAAATATTATGTTGTATTGATGAATATCAGAATGTGTTTCTAGCCACTTACGAACAAAGAAGCATGTTGAAACTGTAAGGTACACCAGTACGTGATATCTTCTTATCTCATAGAAAAAAAAATCTTGTTAAACTTGCGTATTTCAAAACAACTTTTTCCTCTTACGCTTTTAAAATAATTTATTCTTTTATGTTAAATAAGATACAGGATTTTCCTTCTTTGAAATTACTTGAAGTGTTCCTAAAAAGTTTTGAAATATTTTTCAAACACTTTAGTAAAAAACTGTGTAAAAGAACATTTTCAATGAACGATAGAAGATATGTCATAAAACAATTCGTTGAAGTTCCTAATCACGTACGTAACTAGCAAAAAATTTCGTATAATTTTTTTCACTTCGTACTACTGAAGAACTAAGAAGAAAGGTCAAAGCTCTCTCAGCTTAAATATTCTTTTGCTTTCGTATAAAATTCATCTACGATATTTAAAGAGAAGTTATTCCGAAAATAAATAAAAGTAATATCAAACCATGATCATTATCGTTAGTAACCAGACTTTTATGACACGTACAGACAAATCATGTTGTACAATGGAATTATGAAAATTGATTTGTAACAACTAAGAAATGGAATCAAGGAATCAGGGTATCACATTCTGAGTTCCCTGATCTTGGCTTATTTGATTGCAACTACACCAACATCTACATAGTTACAATTTAGATGACGGTGCGAAGCTTAATGTAATTTTTGCATAATCACATACATTTTATATGTATATATATATATATATATATATATATATATATGTGTGTGTGTGTGTGTGTGTGTGTGTTCGTGTTCGTTCTATTTTAATATCTCTAATATTTCTGATATCCCTATTTTAATGTCTATTTCAATGTCTATTTTAATATCTTGGCATATTGATCGATTATAATCGCAGTTTTTATTAATATTAAGCATAACTTTGGTTAATTTATTATTTAATTGATATTCTCTGAATAGTATCCAGTATTCTGTTAGACTTTAAGAGTTTAAATGATCTTAAACACAATACTTCGTCAACACAAGAATCATGCCTGAATTTAATACTGTTGCTAATTTTGAATATCATTCGGAGAAGAGGATTTAGAACAATTATTATTTCTGAGAAGAGAATTACAACTGAGAAGAGGATTTTTTTCTGACAAGAGAACAGAACAGAAATAATGATACGTTACTTAAGTGATACTGAAAAAGTAAGATTGATGTAAAAACACAAGACATAGCAAAATGAATACGGGAAAAAGTCATTTAGGAAGTACTCCATGTATCCCAACGAGTAATCTCTCTCATATTATTATTTTGAATCTATGTAACATGGAAGAGGTTGAATAATAAAGTATCATGATATATATATATATATATATATATATATATATATATATATATGTATATATATATGTATGTATATGTATATATAATATGTTTGCCTATCAGAAGAAATGCTTAGACATGTCAAGCAGATCTATATGAATGATAATAGGGTTCTCAAAGTTTCATTGTCATAGTTTAAAAGTACAGGGCATCGAATGTTATGAATGTGTGATAAATATATTTATTAACATAGATTAAAATCTTGAATTCATTAAAAAGAATGAAATAATCTCTCTCAGAGATTATTTCATTATATATATATATATATATATATATATATATATATATATATATATATATATATATATATATATATATATGTATATGTATATATAATATGTTTGCCTATCAGAAGAAATGCTTAGACATGTAAAGCAGATCTATATGAATGATAATAGGGTTCTCAAAGTTTCATTGTCATAGTTTAAAAATACAGGGCATCGAATGTTATGAATGTGCGATAAATATATTTATTAACATAGATTAAAATCTTGAATTCATTAAAAAGAATGAAATAATCTCTCTCAGAGTTTTTAAATCACAAACCAGATATAAAGCCCACAGATAAATCCCTATATTAGTGAATTCATAATTGTTTTCAGTTTTATTTTATAGTGATATAAGTAAATTTCTAAAACTTTAATTTTTAACCAGAAGTCTTTATATTTACAGATACAAAACTTGCAAGTTCCATTGGTTAAAAGTATTGTTTAAAAGTACTTTTTATAGCTTGGAAGTCTTGAAAATATATTTTAAAAGCATTTATTTAAATAAATAAATATATATATATACATATATATATATATATATATATATATATATATATATATATCACCCCGGCAAGAAAAGTGACCACAAGTCAAAAGATTTTGAGAAACAATTTTGATGTTATGTCATTGAAAAATATGAATGAAGTGCCCCATCATGTACGAAAAGCGACACATCTCTATCTCGCAAATTGTCCACCTGAGGGCAGTTGTATCAGTTTTATTGTAATGGTAGTTCAAGCTGTATAGTATTGTTTAAGTTGATTTTTCTCAAACTAGCCGCTGCGCGACCAGCATGGTCGCTTTTAGTTTTATATTTTCTTTTCCAAAACAACTCAACTGAAAGTAACATATGTAAGGAATGTTACCATTACCTGTCATCATAAATATACGTTGTTAAGGGGTATTCTCTATAAGGCTGATTCTAAAACATCGTGATTAAAAAAAATGGGAATTTTCAATTCTTCAGAACAGAGTTAAAGATTGAATTGATGAGAAACCCAACACCAGTGATGTTAAAAATTACATCCCTCTCTTAATGTACTATTTTTCAAAATTAAGATATCTACATCAAATAAGAAATTGTCATTACATCAAATAAGAAATTGTTAGAGAAAATTTTTTTCACTTAAAAAATAGAGTAAAAATTCAGCAAGTACTAAAATCACTTAATCATATCAAGTAATAAATTGTTGGGTAAATTTCTTTACTTATAAAATGGAGTAAACATTCAGCTAGTACTGAAAAAAGTGCAGAAAATTAACTATTACTGGCTATCGGTTGCTATGTCGGCGACGATTAAGCCTAACCTCGCCATCATTTATGCTCTCTCTTAAAGAAATATTTCTTCTTCGCTTTCTTTCTTGAGACTATTCCCAATTTTTACTTGATCGTGTAGCTCGCTTTCGAGCATTCCTGATTTCAGTGCGTAAATCTATGATGACAAGCGGTTGCAAATTGCGGATGGCCGTTAATGTTTACATCTGGTAGTTACAGCCGTTGCCATTCGTAGTATAGAAATATCGTCGATTTTTGTGCCGCATACCTACGTGTTTTATATATATAGATGCCGCAATTTTGAGTTGTGTCACTTTTCTTTCCAGATTGCGATATATTGATGGCACTGGTGAAAAGGTGGTGCAGAAATTTCAGCAATTTAGATGTGATGATTGTAAGAATTTTAGAAATTATTCAAACACATTTAAGAAGACAATTTTGCAGTTGAAAATAGTGAGAAAAGTTTAAAAGTAGAACTCAAAACAAATTTTAATCGAATTGTAAGGCCTTGATATGTTTAAATATTATGTCTGGATTAGCTTGTACTTCAACCGATATTCATTCATAGTTGTGATAACATCACATCTAAATTGAAATCCCCGAGAAATAATGATCACGGAAGTCAGAGAAAATTTATCTAATTTTGAAAGCTGTGGAAAATGAAATCTACACAGAAACTGTTTACAAATACAATTGAAGTTGCATATGTAAAAAAGGAAAATGTTTTCCATATTATTTCAAATTAAAAATTATTTCAGACTGCGAAAGGATAATCATATAAATCGTTACCTCTAAGAGATATCTGAATTCGCAGCATAAATACTTTTTTTTGTCATAAATTATTTATAAAATGAACAATTTTAGGATTTTTGCTCAAATTTACTTCTCCATTATGAAAGAGTTGCCTCTTTCAGTTAAATATCTGTAACACGTGAAAGATAAAATACTTATATATTGCATTTTGAAATGGGAAATGAATTCTGGTGTTAGTTATGGAACAAATATAAGTTCCTTGATTTGCATTTCTAGTGATTACCTCAATAGAATTTTTTCAAAATTTTTTCTCAATAATGTGCATTTTACAAAGTATTCAGTAACATTGGAAGAAAGGTCTATCGAAATTTACTAAAAATGCAACGCAAAATTCATAATACACATTATCTCGTTGTACTATTGGTTACAGTTCAGCCCTCGTATTATAATAGATGATCGTAATGCTCTCTATCGACGAACTAAACAACGAAAGGATGCAGTTTCAATGATAGACTCAAGCACTTCCTACTCCCGATATTTTAATATTCGAACTTTGTCGATTTTATTAACTTAGAATTTTATGAATGAATAGCTATATATTCCTGCACAAAAAGAGGCGAAACAAATAGAAAATTTCCTTTTAATAATTGCGTAAAATATGGCGTCTACAAGGCCAACAGTGTATTTTCGTTTTTGCACAAGGTAAGTTTCTCAGTTTATCAAATTTTTTCTTGGGGTTTAAAATAAACTGTTGTTATGAG
The DNA here is from genome assembly GCA_907164885.2 of Dolomedes plantarius. Classification (NCBI taxonomy): domain Eukaryota; kingdom Metazoa; phylum Arthropoda; class Arachnida; order Araneae; family Dolomedidae; genus Dolomedes; species Dolomedes plantarius. The sequence continues at coordinate 138,048,452 of OU015494.1, read as the reverse complement.
CTTGCAAGTAAAAGTACGAAATAGTTTAGCATTAAGTGAATTAATAATGCACTACGCAGTAAGCTTTTTTATACTGGTGGAAATACAACTCCTAAACTCTAGATTTAATTACTAAGTTATCATTTTCATGATATCTATTAAACGCATGGCTAAATATTTTTCTAAATTATTGTTTGTTGCTCTTGGTAATGTTATTAATTATATCATTATAACATTATTTCTGATTAATGATGCTTCTATAATTGTTCTAGTTTAATGACTTAGGGTTTTATAATTTTGAAATAATTTTCAGAATCAGTCTCAGCATTATTAAATACTTTTTAAATGAGGCGGGAGATTTTAATTTACAGGTATCTTCATTTTATTAAATGGTATTTAATCCAATAAAGTATTAAAAACACGAACTACATTGGATAATTATTGAAGGTTATTTTAGACAGAATTCGAGTATAAAACACACAGTATGATTAAAGTAACATACCAATATATTTTGTTTAACGTAATGCTGACAGAAAAGGGCAATAACAGGAATTCTGTCTGACATTGCCAACGCGAGATTTCTTTAAATATGTCTGTTCTTCAATCCTTTAATCACTGTTCGATATTGAATTTAAAACCATTGAAATCTGAATTAACAGGATTGAGCTCAGATATAGAGATGCAAAAATGGTCTGAAAAAAAGATACCTCAAAAATGAAGAAATGGAACTTCGTTATATCTGTAAGCAATTAGCCCGCCGGGAAGGATTGTTCAGAACTGTCAACGATGGCTATTTCATGTATGAAGTGATCGGTGGTCCACTGGAAAACATTCCATATAGATTTCATTTGAGCTAGCAACTTGAATCGTTTTCCTTAAAATGGTACCTGCCGCAATTAGCAACATATTCCTACCTGAAAAGTCGAAAACCCTTAAAATTTGAAGAGTTGGAGGTCAAGGCAGGAGCTTCAACACCTAAAAAGTCTTAAAGACTTACATCCAGAAGTCGTGGGCATAGATTTTGCACATATAATCGGCTCATAATTACCGCATAGTCGACACGATAAAACGATCTCAAAAGTGCAATTTTTATTTTTAATAATGTCTGACATTTTACATTTTATCGCACAACGGAAGGAATCAGTCGACGTCTACGATTTGTGGGGCAAAATTCAGATTGCTAGCGGAAGATGAAATACAGCATTCAACACACTTTCGTAAAAGGGGTGGCCATTTTGCCGTATTTTCCGTAAATCAATTCCCAAAATATCGTGGAAAAAAGAATACCTCATTAACTCTTTAATGTAGGTTTAAATTATTAATTTTATATGAAATATGGGAGGGTTATTTTATTAATTTATATCATTTTTCACTAGTTTTATTCACATTTTTATTCCTGTTTTCTAAATGTTATAACCAGTTTTCTGAATTAAAATATCAAGTAATAAAGTTAAGGTTTGTTATGCCTAGTAAAGAAAATATTTATTGCAATCACAATTCGTTTAAGCATTTTTCGTTTTGATCAAAAGATATATGTAGCAACATTTCTGTAACAGTCTTAAATATTTTGTGTTTATGTGGTTAGTACCATGTTGTGAAATTTTTACTTAAAAACTCATAAGTTGAAACACAAAAAATGCAGAGTTGAATATGCCTGAATTTACTTCAGTTCAAATCTCAAATTCTAAATCCTAAGAGTATGAGAAATTAAGTCTATAAAATTTCCATTTATACAGATTTTAAAACATCGAATAAAATATGCATAAAACAATGAAAATAGGAATGCGTTATCAGATTTCCCCCAAACTCATAATTTGAACGTCGAAATATTCAGCTGAGACAAACTACGTGAAATTATTTTTTCAGCGATCCCTCCAGTACGACGTAAGAAAATACCCCATAATGAAGGCAACGCCTCCCACCTCTGCCGCTCTTCCTTTAGCGAGTATTTGCAATAAAACTGATTTAAACGAATTTATTAAATAACGCGTGGGAGGATTATGTTCTTATTATTTCAGTTCCGCATTCGAAATGTATTACCAAAAAATACATTTGATATTTACATGCCAAAATAACAAATTTTGAAACACAGGAGATAAAGTTTATTGTGGCCATCTCTCATTATGTTTTCCATAAAAGTGTAGTAGTGTTAAATTATACGATTTTTTAGCTCTCCGTCTAAAATGCAAAAACAAAATCTAAATCAGAAACTCTTGGAAATCTTTCCCAATAAGGATATTCTGATAAAAAATTTCTGGCATACAGCCCATTGGTGTGTAATGTCATGTCCTCAATATAAATCATCATAAAGCTCTTTTCGTTCTAGAAACAGCTAAGATAATCTTGAATACATCTGTATACTTTTCTTGAAAACTTCGATGCAAATGTTCAGTATTTTAAAGATAAAAATTTTAATACATACTACGATTTTGCAAATATCTAGGGAGCAGTTTGATGCATGTTGTATATTTTAACAAGAAGTATAATAGTTGACTGGGAAAATATATTGCACATCTAGTTTTCATAAATTAACTTAAAAAAGGCACTACAACCATGTAAGAATATAATATCCAAAATGTATTCTTTGCAATTATAAATAACCTTAGACCGTATGGTATAAGCACGATAATTTTCTTAAGGATTATTTTGCAGGCCACATGTATTGAATAGACCGTAAAGGAATCTATTAAATCTCATCCAAAAACACTAAGCTAGTGTAGAAAAACTGCTGAATTTTCACTCGTGTTTCACAGGCCTTTCCAGTATATCGAAAATACACAGTTTAGTCCTAGCGAGGAGCAGTTTCACATCTATAACGCTCGAGCAGCTAACAATCCAATTTTACGCAATTTTCGATATTACTAGCCATCAGGAATTATTATATTCTGTATTGCATACACCATCTGTCGACCATACGCAGTAAATTTACATCACTTTTGCCGACAATCATGGTATGACAATGATTTATAATTGCAATTATATAATTTTGGATAAATTTTTCCGGTATCCCCATGCAGATGTGTATTGTAAGAAACACCTCAAAAGATACGTAAAAAATCTAACTTCTTTTGTTCTCAGACACGTTAAACGCCATGTTTTCCATTTTACTTTCTTTCGTATTAGAGAACTCTTGAACATACTGGTACCTGACAAGATCAAGTTTACTGAATAATGGGATAGAAAAAGGCCCTAAAATCCGATTTATAAATAGATAAAAGAGTAATAAATACAGATTACAATAAAGACAAAGTTAATGGTGGTCATATTTCTCGATTTTAAGTCACTCTCTCTTCCAAATGTGATGACAGCATTCGCTAAATTTTTCAGATGCAACAAAAACAGCAAAGTAAGGGAAGATAAATAAACCCCGGATTTTTCTTAGTAACACGCATTAATGCCCAAATTTTCTTCTCTCTTGCTGAAAGCGTTTGCATCCACTTCTGCATTTCGTTTAGTGCTATTAGAGAACTCTTGAAAGAATACTGAACAAACTGGTACCTGACGAGATCAGGTTTTCTGAATAGTGGAATAGAAAAAGACCTTAAATGCTAATTTTATAATTGGATAGAAAGTAATAAATACTGATTACAATAAAAGACAAGGTTAATGGTGGACACATTTAAGTCACTGTCTCTTCCAAATGTGATCACAGCATTCGCTAAATTTTTCAGATGCGAGAAAAACAGTAAAGTAATGGAAAATGAATAAATCCCGGCTTTTTTTTAGTAAAACGCACTAATGCCCAAATTTTCTCTCTTGTTTGCATCCACTTCTGCATTTCGTTTAGAGCTGTTAGAGATCTCCTGAAAGAATACAGAACAAACTGGTACCTGACGAGATCAGGTTTTCTGAATAGTGGAATAGAAAAAGACCTTAAATGCTGATTTTATAATTGGATAGAAAGTAATAAATACTGATTACAATAAAAGACAAGGTTAATGGTGGACACATTTAAGTCACTGTCTCTTCCAAATGTGATCACAGCATTCGCTAAATTTTTCAGATGCGAGAAAAACAGTAAAGTAATGGAAAATGAATAAATCCCGGCTTTTTTTTAGTAAAACGCACTAATGCCCAAATTTTCTCTCTTGTTTGCATCCACTTCTGCATTTCGTTTAGAGCTGTTAGAGATCTCCTGAAAGAATACTGAACAAACTGGTACCTGACGAGATCAGGTTTTCTGAATAGTGGAATAGAAAAAGACCTTAAATGCTGATTTTATAATTGGATAGAAAGTAATAAATACTGATTACAATAAAAGACAAGGTTAATGGTGGACACATTTAAGTCACTGTCTCTTCCAAATGTGATCACAGCATTCGCTAAATTTTTCAGATGCGAGAAAAACAGTAAAGTAATGGAAAATGAGTAAATCCCGGCTTTTTTTTAGTAAAACGCACTAATGCCCAAATTTTCTCTCTTGTTTGCATCCACTTCTGCATTTCGTTTAGAGCTGTTAGAGATCTCCTGAAAGAATACTGAACAAACTGGTATCTGACGAGATCAGGTTTTCTGAATAGTGGAATAGAAAAAGACCTTAAATGCTGATTTTATAATTGGATAGAAAGTAATAAATACTGATTACAATAAAAGACAAGGTTAATGGTGGACACATTTAAGTCACTGTCTCTTCCAAATGTGATCACAGCATTCGCTAAATTTTTCAGATGCGAGAAAAACAGTAAAGTAATGGAAAATGAGTAAATCCCGGCTTTTTTTTAGTAAAACGCACTAATGCCCAAATTTTCTCTCTTGTTTGCATCCACTTCTGCATTTCGTTTAGAGCTGTTAGAGATCTCCTGAAAGAATACTGAACAAACTGGTACCTGACGAGATCAGGTTTTCTGAATAGTGGAATAGAAAAAGACCTTAAATGCTGATTTTATAATTGGATAGAAAGTAATAAATACTGATTACAATAAAAGACAAGGTTAATGGTGGACACATTTAAGTCACTGTCTCTTCCAAATGTGATCACAGCATTCGCTAAATTTTTCAGATGCGAGAAAAACAGTAAAGTAATGGAAAATGAATAAATCCCGGCTTTTTTTTAGTAAAACGCACTAATGCCCAAATTTTCTCTCTTGTTTGCATCCACTTCTGCATTTCGTTTAGAGCTGTTAGAGATCTCCTGAAAGAATACTGAACAAACTGGTACCTGACGAGATCAGGTTTTCTGAATAGTGGAATAGAAAAAGACCTTAAATGCTAATTTTATAATTGGATAGAAAGTAATAAATACTGATTACAATAAAAGACAAGGTTAATGGTGGACACATTTAAGTCACTGTCTCTTCCAAATGTGATCACAGCATTCGCTAAATTTTTCAGATGCGAGAAAAACAGTAAAGTAATGGAAAATGAATAAATCCCGGCTTTTTTTTAGTAAAACGCACTAATGCCCAAATTTTCTCTCTTGTTTGCATCCACTTCTGCATTTCGTTTAGAGCTGTTAGAGATATCCTGAAAGAATACTGAACAAACTGGTACCTGACGAGATCAGGTTTTCTGAATAGTGGAATAGAAAAAGACCTTAAATGCTGATTTTATAATTGGATAGAAAGTAATAAATACTGATTACAATAAAAGACAAGGTTAATGGTGGACACATTTAAGTCACTGTCTCTTCCAAATGTGATCACAGCATTCGCTAAATTTTTCAGATGCGAGAAAAACAGTAAAGTAATGGAAAATGAATAAATCCCGGCTTTTTTTTAGTAAAACGCACTAATGCCCAAATTTTCTCTCTTGTTTGCATCCACTTCTGCATTTCGTTTAGAGCTGTTAGAGATCTCCTGAAAGAATACTGAACAAACTGGTACCTGACGAGATCAGGTTTTCTGAATAGTGGAATAGAAAAAGACCTTAAATGCTGATTTTATAATTGGATAGAAAGTAATAAATACTGATTACAATAAAAGACAAGGTTAATGGTGGACACATTTAAGTCACTGTCTCTTCCAAATGTGATCACAGCATTCGCTAAATTTTTCAGATGCGAGAAAAACAGTAAAGTAATGGAAAATGAATAAATCCCGGCTTTTTTTTAGTAAAACGCACTAATGCCCAAATTTTCTCTCTTGTTTGCATCCACTTCTGCATTTCGTTTAGAGCTGTTAGAGATCTCCTGAAAGAATACTGAACAAACTGGTACCTGACGAGATCAGGTTTTCTGAATAGTGGAACAGAAAGAGGCCTTAAATGCTGATTTTATAATTGGATAGAAAGTAATAAATACTGATTACAATAAAAGACAAGGTTAATGGTGGACACATTTAAGTCACTGTCTCTTCCAAATGTGATCACAGCATTCGCTAAATTTTTCAGATGCAAGAAAAGCAGAAAAGTAATGGAAGATAAATAGTAAATCCCGGCTTTTTCTTAGTAAAACGCACTAATGCCCAAATTTTCTCTCTTACGGTAAGTGTTTGCATCCACTTCTACAATTCGCTAAGAGCTATTAGAGAACTATTGAAAGGATACTGAACAAACTGGTACCTGACGAGACCAGATTTTCTGAATAGGGGAATAGAAAAAGGTCTTAAATGCTGATTTTATAATTGGATGGAAAGAAATAAATTCTGATTACAATGAATACAAGGCTAATGGTGGTCATATTTCTCGATTTTAAGTCACTCTCTTTTCCAAATATGATGACAGCGCTCGCTAAAATTTTCAGATGCAAGAAAAACTGTAAAGTAATGGAAGATAAATCAATCCCGACTTTTTCTTAGTAGAACTCACTAATTCTCAACTTCTCTTTCTCTTGCTGAAAGCGTTTGTATCCTCTTCTGCATTTCGCTTGTGATTTTCCTGTTACTGCCAGGCCGACTTAACCTCAGATTGTTCATCAAGTGCAGATTTAGCTGTTCTGAGCAGAGATGCACCTGCAAGCCTTTTGCCAACAATGACAGCAGTGGTGAAATCATTGACGACCGTCTTGATCCCATTTGAACATGAGAGAAGTAGTGACAAGATTGTTATTACCTTAATGTATAGGTATCTAAGGGATGCTAGAGCCCATCAGTATATTCACTGCATCCGTAAGAGATACGTCATGGAAGCTGCGTCGAAAGTATCACTAACTTCATATCACTAACTTCATCCAATATCTCAATGTTTTCACTTTTGCGTCCATAATTTGTATAATATCTGAATCCCTATTATAAAACTCTTTTTTAATAAAAAACTGCACATAAGTTTTTCCATGTGATCTTCCATTTTACTCTCTTTTGAAAAACCTAATCCCTAAAAATCATAATTTTGCTTCATTGGTTCGAATAGCTAGACTGCATAAATTTTAAATCCCTTCTTAGGAAGCGTATTAGAAATTCGAAAAGCATTTATTTTCATTTCTTCGAAATATATCTCGCATTGGATGGAGAAACTGACATTAAACTTAAATTGAAAGCTTTTTATATAAAATAAAATTAGAAAACTAAGTGACTGCAAGAATGAATCAATAAACCACATTGAAAAGTGTCATTCTCACGATAAAATCAATTTCTTCTTACAGATTGTCTAAATGTCACATTTATCAACGAAATGGATGACTTCCGACTTTGGTGTGGAAAGGAATATACATTAAAATGGACTAAAGGACATAATACATCCGACCTGCACAAAAGATATGAAGTAAATGTGAGAGGAAAAACATTGTTGTTAAAAATAAAAGACTAGCATTTCTTAGCACGAGAGTATTAATTCCCAATTTCGACATAGCATTTTATAAGTCATTAACTTCCCTTAGTTTTAAAAATACAGATTTTCAAAAGTTAATTTTTTTGCTATCTTCATCGTAAAACAGAAAATATTTGCAGTAGCATTCAAATATAGCATGGTTTCAAAAACTAAACTTTTTTTGTGGATATGATCTATATATTTTTCAGACTCCTCGAAATTTCTTAGTGATATTATACTGTTGATTATATATATATATATATATATATATGCGTGTGTGTGTGTGTGTGTAACGACACGGACGCGGGGGCGAAGAGTGAAGGCTAAACGGTAGATATTGCCGCCCGTCCGTGCGTTACAAGAGTTCAAATTCAATTCCCGCCGGTGGTCATTGGCCGGTGAAGTTTTTTGGCATCTCGAAAGTAGTTATCTAGAACTGGCCCCTCAAGCCTCTCAAGCCCCGGACACACAAAACACACCGAAATTCTCAACAAACTTTTATTTCGTACCAACTTATACATCTTTACATGACGGTGATAATCCAAAAAGTGTGTACGGGCATCAGACCACAGGCCCTTATATAACTTCTTGTCATGTGACCATGCAACGAATAATGATTCGCTGGAACCTGGTTCTCCGGGCTTGCAAAACTCATATAACTAAGGAGATTATCTCCAAATTTACAGGGATCGTATACTGTAGTATCTGCCAAAATCGACTCCTTTGTTCTTAAAATGAAAGCGGAAAACGTAATTATTCTACGCACAAGGAAATTTAAAAAGAATTTAGAATTTTGAAAAGGTTTTGGGGTTTTATATGTTATAGAATATCCCCCCCCCCCCCCCGTCTGAGAAGAGGCTGACCACTAATGCCTGCACTAGTTGTCATTTTGCCGTTTATTTGTTATATATATATATATATATATATATATATATATATATACCGTTTACCAGAACATTTTAGCAACTTATTACAATATACGAGTATGTTTCTTTCATAATTTTAAGGCCGTGATATTCGATTTATCAACATTGTTTTATTAGCTAATTAAGATGTTTAGTATATTTCAGCAATTTTGGTTCCATTGATTATTTTCTTATTTAAAGAAAATAGTAGTCGGTGTAGATTGCACTATATAATATGGAAGGAAAAAGTAGGCATATCCTGTAAAACATTTTATTATATTCAGTTTCAATTAGCATTTGATTTTCACTCTGGATAAATCATTTCAATTTTGCTTTATATATTCCTGTTTCAGCTAAAATAAGAACTTATCCCAAAGCACAATAATAACTGTTGTGAAAAGAATTATAAAATGATAAATGTCTAAATTGTAGAATGTAGAGCAGACATTATGGAAAATTAACACCTTCTTACTAAGTGAAACGCAAATGTATCGCTTAATGCATTAAGGAAAATATAAACAAACGTTTCTGGTCAAAGTTCAGTCTGCTTGTAGTTTTTCAATTTTGGGATGATATATTATTTACTGCACAGCTGAATATTTCCAAAATTTTAAAGCATTGAAGCATGTTTTTTTAATGCTTCTGGTCTCCTACAAATAATTTTTTCATTTAGTGTTATTTTTAAGTATTCACATTGTGTTTAATCAAGTAATTCATTTTCTTCAATTGTCTTTAGAAGAATGTCGGTTCACTGTCTCAGTTGCAATAGAAAATCTTCAAGTTGTATCCCACGCTACTTGAGTTGAAATGAATGGCGCACAAAAACATTGGTCGTACTAGCGGGTCCTAGGAGATACACATATGCGGACCCAAAGGATCTCTATAATAAGTAATTAAATTCTTGGTAGTCTAATCGATCAGCTATAAGATGATTACAACTTATTGCTCTACCATTACTGTCCTTATTTTTAGGTATTATTTCTTAGCAGGACAGTGCAACAGCTCACACAAGACGTGTTTCTGAGTGCTGACTTGGAGCTGTAAACACTCTTCTTTTACTCATTTTCCCCCTCGCCCTTCTCTAATCCAGATTGTATGATACATGCTAAAATAAATGCTGTGACCCTCAAGCCGTTTTCAATGAACTCGAGCATCGACTTCAAAACGTTTGATCAAATTTTCCACAAATTACTTTCGAAAGCTGTTTAACATTGTTTCTGCCAAATTGTCAGATAGCGCTGTTGTCAGGGTACATTAATGTGTACAAAATTTGCCCCCAGTGTCGCAGCTTTTTCATGATAAACAATATTTTAGCTTTGAAGGCTTAATATAACTTCTGATATTCTTCCTTATTTCGTTTATAAATTTTCCTACCAGTAGAAAATCTTACTTCAAAAACGGTTCTTTTATGCAACTTTAGCATCCTCTGTGTGTATGACTCTTTAGTATCTTATAGATCATGTCACTTCCGCAAGATAGGAGAAGTGAAAGAGCTATAAAATTGCAAAGAAAAAAGTGCTCGAAGTAGCACACCGTCCATTTAAGATGAAGTTTAACATCCACTTTCAGATAGAAAAGAAAAATTTTGTTCAAATCATAAGAAGAGACCTATTTGACACTTGATCAAACACCGTTCATATGGCAAAATTTAAACTTCCGTGGATTTATCTTCCATTCTTACGAGAGGTCCGGTAGTTCTAGGCAGCGCACTAAATTGCTGTCAAATTGATGGGAAGACTGCGAACCTTATTATAAAATGAAGGATAAAGCTTATATCTATCTTTTGAATAAAAAGTTAGTTTGTCTTTTTCTTTCACAAAAGTTGTCATCCGTTTTGGTTATTGACTTAATGGAAGGAAGTGGGGGGGGGGGGTGACATGGATTATTGCATTTCCCAAGGATCCAATAAGATCTGTCATAGTGGATCCACAGTTCATATTTGAATGACTGAAGTACATTTTTCTAGTCAGTATCACATAATAATTGTACAACGAAGTAATCAAAAATTAAATCGACGGTTGTTATCTCCTTTGCATTGCTCATCTGTTTAAAATATCAATATACAATAGTATGGTGTATCGTATAAAAAGAAGACATAATAGAGAAGAAAAAGGGTGTTTCAAAAGGGAATCTATAACTTATATCTATAAGTTATAGAGGAAAAAGTTAATTGCCATGCAAAAGTAGTATAACACTTAAAGTTTAAACACATACATTAGGGTGTAGCAAAAAAACTTTTTTATTATTTTTTTTTCTTTCCTGTATCACCAATCATTGATCCATGGCTCAAGTTGCAAAAGTGCAAAATTTCAACCTGTTTTGAAAATATCTTCAAGTGTCGCACTAGAATTGAAGTTTTGCAAAGGAGTATAAAAAGGCGACATTTAAAAACATGGCAATAAAACTCATTTAAACAGTTTTATTTGTTTTTATTTGTTACGCAACTTAAACATATTATATAAAAAAGCATTTAAGCAATAGACTCCTTCATAATAATATTTAAGTGTAATTTTCAGAAGTTTTTTTTTACTTTCTTTTTCGTGAAAATATTGAGATTGTGTCTCAATATTTTTTAAAGTCTTGCTTACCTTTTATCTTGGTTCCTATATAATTGTCTCTTGCCCCTGAACTACAAACAGATAATTCAACCTCAGTTGCTAGCTTTACACACCATTCTACTGCTTGTGTGTGACAACGGAACTTCTCAAAATATAGGACATTGTCTCCTCAAGAAATCATAGTCTTTATTTTTGTAACACTGTATTTCATCGTCATTGGTGGTTCGGTAACATTTTCTTTCCACTAATTTATCAAATTGCAATAATTTGTTGCTCCGATCTGAAATTGAGGAAGCTGAAACTCGCCTTCTGACTTTGGTCTGTTCTCTTGCTTTTAATATTCTTCGAAGAGCTAGTTCTCTTATACACTGAAGTGCCACTGAATTAGGGATAGAAAAGCCTATGCAAATTGTGTAGCGCTGCGCATCATGTATGCGCAAGTGAGGGCGCTGTGGTAACTGCATATATAGCACGTACTGTGGTTGTTCTGAATTAGTTGTTGGAATTGCCAGTATGAGTAAACTGCCTGATTTAGACGCCTTCGATCGCGGACAAATCGTAGGTACGCGACGCATGGGCCATTCAATTTCCGAAATCATCAGACAGCTAGGATTTTCAAGGTCGACAGTGTCAAGAGTATACCAAGAATACATGGATGGTGGAAAAAAACTAGCGATCGGGCAAACTGCAAATTACAATTAGCCTTGACAGTGCGTGGTGAGAGACGGCTCAGGCGTATTGTACGTAGCCAGCGAAGCCAAACATTAGCTCAAATTACCACCCAGTTTAATGACGGTGCCAGTCGTACAGTCAGTAAACGGACTGTGCAACGCTCGCTTCACCGTATGGGTTTCGGGAGCCGTCGACCTACGAGAGTACCATTGCTCTATACTCGCCATCGGGCTGCACGTCTTGCCTGGGCAAGAGAGCACAGAGACTGGAGTGTAGAGGACTGGAAACGAGTAGCCTGGAGTGATGAGTCTCGATTCCGACTACTTAAAGCCGACGGGAGGCTGAGAATATGGCGTCAGGCTCATGAAGCCATGGATCCTGCATGCCTGGCTGGAACTGTACAAGGGCATGGTGGCTCAATCATGGTCTGGGGTGTTTTTTCGTGGCACAGTTTGGGATCTTTGGTGCGTGTACCAACCTCCCTCAATGCAATTCGGTACGTAGAGTTGCTGGGTGATCACCTCCATCCGTTTATGCTGTTCTGTTATCCGCACGGTAATGGAGTTTTCCAGCAAGACAACTGTACCTCTCACAAGTCCCGGTTGGCTACTGGCTGGTTGGATGAGCATTCCTCTGACTTCTCTGTCATGAACTTACCACCTAGAAGCCCAGACTTAAATCCTATTGAGCATCTTTGGGATGTTTTGGAACAAGGCGTGAAAGGCCATCACACAGCACCAAAGAACCTTACTGAATTATGGACATCTTTAGCCAATATTTGGCAAGCCATTCCCGTGGAACGTTTCCAGAAACTTGTTGAATCTATGCCTCGTCGTGTGGCAGCCGTTATCAAGGCCAGAGGAGGTCCAACACGTTACTAGGTAGGTATCCCTAATTCAGTGGCACTTCAGTGTATGTAGCTCCTCGTCTTGCAACATGGCTAGCAACAAATTTTCTGTGTGTGCAAAGAATGAATTTCATTGAATAGTTTTTAATATAATGCTCTTCAGCTCGTCTTGCAAATATGAAGATCTTCTAACCATATTAAAACGGGGATAGGCCCATATTTACATCAAGGTTTAGTCGTGATGTCAAACCAGGTTGGGGCGTACACTTTCCTAATAAAATTGACAAGTTCTTTCAGGTTGACCGATGGTTTCGTTGTTCCTACATACAAATGAAGAATCCTGCTTGCACAAGTCAACTTTCGAGAATGTGCTAGCTTTGGTCGCTGGCAGGGTTTTGAAATGAAAAATTCATCTGAGTCATTTTCTTTAGAACATCTATCAGAAGAGTATTCTAAGACTGGGGGAAAAGAAGATGTACTTTTAATTTCTTCATCTGCAGAGGAAGTTTTCAGAAATTCTTCGTATTTACGTTTCCTAAGTTCTTTACGATGAACAGATTTGGTTGTCACTTGGTCCACACATCCAATATACATTTTACGATTCCCCCGTTGGTCTTTTAAAAAGTCTTTTTCGGCAGTAGCTTTGCCAGAATATTGTTTAAAAAAAGTTTATATTTACTGAGATAAAATGTGTTAAAAATAAGCGTTTTGCCAAAATAGTACTGTAAAAAATGTTAATTTTTTTTATATAAATATTGTTGAAAATTATTATTCTGTTAATCACACATTTATACAGTTGTCTTGAAATACATTTACATGACTCAATATCAAATAACAAAGTTGTTCAAAAACAAGAGTTGTTCAAAGAATCTTCGTAAAACTCTTTTTTTTGTATCGTTACGTAATGTCTTTATATTCTTGTACTTGTTATAATACGAAATCAACCTTTCAATTACTTGTTGATGGCTAATGGTAGGAATTGATGATTTATTCCATATGTTCTCGATGTCAGTACAAAATACTTCACATACTTCCTTAATTCCAAGATCTTTACCATTTTTCAACTTCATTAACTGGTTTCTCATCCACAAATAATGTTTTATTGAATCAAAATACGTAGGTCACATGTTTTCACTAAACTTTTGTGATTCATCAAACACAGGACAACGTAAATCTTTTCTTGTTTTAGGCATTTTAGTACTATTTAAATAGTGTCAAGATTGCTTGCTTACTGACGAAATTATCCAATGTTAAAACGAGTTCAGAAATGAGATTCACTCCTCAGTAAAACTTTAGAAAATCCACAAAATATTTTGTTTTATTAACACCGATTCGCGCAAAAAACATTCAATCTGAGATCTACTCTAATACTAGCCTCTCACTCTTTCAAAATTCGCTATCAAAGTTGTCTATAATTCACAACACAAAACCACAGACAAAACCTCCCAGGCACTTTTCATTGGTTCACCATCTAGTGCAAATAATAGTATTTCAAACAGTGCCACGTGCGGAGTTGATAGAACTAATATCTTCTCCAATGTGTGGTAAGATGGCGCCAGTCTAAGTCGCAGCATCCGTCTAACACTAAATAAAATTGGCTTAAAGTGTAAACCTTAATGCAAGTAATCTAGTCAGAACTGTTGGTCAATTATTTTCAAAAATACAGTATAGGACAGTATACAAACCTACAGTAAAAAATTTGTGACAAATTGTTTATATCACTCTTAATTGGGGGTAGAATGAAGTACTAAACATGAGTTTTTTTTTTGCCCTGTCATGTCGTGCGCCATCTGAAGATGAAGTCGTAGACAACTGATTTTTGGCATACATGATGTTCTATTATTGCATCAACAAATAATAATACAGGATTAAAGAAAAAATAATAAAAATTTAAATTCGCCTTTTTCGCTCCACTCTAACATACACTGAAGTTTGATATGATTACCCACCATAAATTCTGTAGACATTCCATCCAAAAATGAAATTTCTGCAACACGCGGTAAAGAATATCTGTTATTACTTCAGCAATGGAAGAAGCAATTCTCGAGTGTGGCTCTTTCAAATTCACCGGAAAATATCCAAATTGGTTTCAAATTACTTTAAAAATTCAGTTTCGTGAGACACATGTCTTGTTGATTTTCTAGAGCTGCTGAAACCTAGCGGAATATTTCAACAACCGCATTTAGGGAAAAAATCACCCTTTTCGTTGACATTGGACAAAGCAGAGGAACTACCAGCTTCAACAAAATTCTTGCACCAGGTTGCTTTCTTTGCGTTATTGCAGACTTGGTTTCCACAAATCGAAACACACAAGGTTTCCCCCGGCTCCATCGAAAGAAATTTTCAATTTATTTTCAGTTTCAATTTCCAAATAGTGAAATGTCCAAATAGTGAAATTTCCAAATGTCAAAAGTATTTCCCTTTGTTCACACCTTTTTTATCACAAATAACATATTCTGGGCTATCCTGAAAATTTGTGTGCATTCTTTTGAAGCATCCTTAAACAGAGTGTTTCAAAACACGAAGGGGTTGGAGTTATCGATGACAATTTCCTTTTTTTTTTGTGATGGAATCTCAATTGATTAGAGTGCTTAAAAAAAACCTTCTAAATTGGTACTGCAAAATTTACTTACTCATGGGCTTTTGTTATCCTAAAAGACCATTTAAATCCATACATTCATACTTTTAGTATGAATGGGTAATGATGGTTCGCCTATATGGTACCCCCATAATAAAATGGTCAGCAAACTGCGGTGAATTACAGGCGAATGTCTACACGACAAGTGCTTCTGCTAGAAAGAAAAAAAATGTTTAGTATGAATGACTCCATAAGTAAAGCCCTTCATATGTAAGAGGGAGTCGTAGATTCGTGATCCATCAGACCAAACGATACACTACGTATCCTCCAGAGTGCACTTTCAATACGCATAGACCAACAGAATTTTTTTTCAGTCAACAAGGAGCCCAATGTGAATATGGATTTCCATCTCTTATTTTTGCCGTGCTGCGACAAATAGTCTTAAAGTATACACTTATAAACATATACAATATAACATCCAAATTTTTCTGCTCCAAGATATCCAACAAATTCCCTTAAAAAAAGCTATCTATTCTCACCTTGAGAGGATATGACAAGTATAAGACCGCGTTAAACTTTTTGGTTTAACATTTATTGCATTCCCCATAGTGTTTCAATACATTCCACATACGTTTCAATAATATTCCTAACAGTTCCATTGCAACAAAAAATAGAAGTGTCATCTTCGACCAGGCACCTATTATCTGGTAATAGCCAAACTCATATTTCGCTTTTTTAATCGTAATTATATTCCATTGATTTTTCTAATGCTTAGAATCTCCTCTATATGTAGAGACCGACAGTTTTATCTTCTTTATGATTTATTGTAATATTGTTGATTCCCGTATAATTTTGGGAGTCTATTAATGTCCTTCATTTTAATATAAAACTTTAATCCTTGACTAAAAATCATACTCAAATCAGTTCTTTTTGGAAACACTCAGCTCACTATGCTGAAAAATCCTCTTATTTGCTTCATCTGTACCCAACATTCTGTGATTAAAATGAATCAAAGGGAGGCCAAGAAAACTCCATTAATCTCAATTATTCATATATGTTTATAATAATTCATATATGCTTAGATTAATTACTCCATTAATTTAAGCATACATATGAAGTAATAAAGACAGATAAATTGCGAGAATACTCTTTCTCTCAGTAATAAAATAAAATAAATAAAAATATTTAAAATGTGCAAGATATTTCTTGCAAAATTGTTATTAATGATAATTACCCATTATATACGTAGTATTAAATGGGTTTTTTTTAATTGATGGTACTTGAAAGAAACTGTTGTATAAGTTCAGGAAAGCATTTATATGTATTGGAATTGTACTGTTAAGTATTTTTCGATAGAAAAATCTATATATATTTATATATAAAGAGGAGTATACGTACATAAATATCAATATTGCATGGTTGTTTATATTTTCCATTCAGATAAAGCAGTCATGTTCAGTACTTGATTTCAAACCGAATTCATGGGATTCATTTTTCCTTAAGTTTTCATTTCAGAACGTAATATTCAGCTAGATACTTAAATCCATAAATCAATATTAATTTTCACCCATAATTTGCATACACTGCAATTAGTGAAACAAGCATATTAAGAAGTAATTTTCCTTTTTAAGCTGAAAGATTCTTCGTAAAAAGGAAGAATGAGTGTCGTGTTGCCTGTCTTAAAATTATTTATTTTGGGGGGCGAGATTCGTATATTATTTGGGTTAGTACAAATTATTTATAATTTATAGGTATTTGGGTGCGTTGTGTTTTTTTTATTTATTTTCTTGAATACAACCCAAAAGCTCTAGACAGGTTTGCAACAGAACAGGCCAAATAAACTTTGCTTCTAAAACCTTCCTTTAGGTCAACTACACAAAACAAAGATGACTGACTCCAATGTAACAAAATAAAATTGATTTATTTACAACCTTATCTATTTACAAAAAAAAACTGAATTACCAAATCTTCGCACACAGTTTACACATTTTACTAATCTTTTAGCATTTTCTCCTCGATTCATATCGAATGACATGTATTTAATTAAATCTACATCTTTTGGATTCAGGGAGCATATAATTATTAAACTAACTCATAGCCAAGAACTCCTATTCATCAAAATTATCTTTAAAAAAAACACTGTTCCCGCACTAATCTTTCATTTAGCTCGGTGGGGTCTGAACAAAACAAAATGATTTTCACTCACTCAGTTTGATGATGTCGCACTGGGACTCGGGTGTCGAAGCTCTGCTTATGCTTGGGGTATCGCTCCTTCCTTCTAGGTAGTGGGAGCGCTGCGTCTCTAGGCTGTCGTGGGTATTCTTCTACTCTTTTCAAAATGATGGGGCACTCATCAGGAAAATGATGACATCGACTTCTCTTGATCCAAAGTCACGCTCAATTCCGGGAAGACTCGACCAGATCTCCAACATTAAGGCGCATCCTCTCTATAACCCCGTCTCTATTCTCTTGCTCCAAATCACTCTCAGCTCCGGGAAGACTCGTCCGGATCTCCAATATTACATCGCATCCTCTTTGTCACCTCGTCTGTATTCTCTTGATCAAAAATAACTCTTAGTTCCGAGAAGACTCGACCGGATCTCCAATATTTAAAACTGCCAATCTTTTCATCACTTTCGATGCTAAGGCACTAGGAAAGATCAACCGGTCCCCGGAAAACGAAACCTCTTTCTCGTACTGTCGGACAACTCCCGCGAATGCTCAACCGGTCTCCGACGTTTTGAAATTCCAATCTCTTCATCCCCTGCAACGCTAAAGCACCGGGAAAAGTCAACCGGGCCCGCACGCAGAAGAGAATCTTCGAAAAAAACTCTAAGTCTTCTATTTATTTATTTTTTTTATAACAAAGTCCACGCCTTCTCGTGACTCCTAATCCATTCAGGAAAGCTTTCAAAAATCCACCACTTAGCCTCCATTTTCATTTCTCGGATTGGATAATCCCATAACCCATGCACGCCTTAATCACGTCATACACAGACCACCCAAAGTCCAGTCCACGTGTTTTGCGGTCTACATGTCCAATAAATTCTTTACAATAGGGTATTTTACTTTAATGTCAAACCCTGGTGCCATCTCCTTATCTGCGTCTGGAATCACCTACCCCCTATCGCGCACCGCCGCTTTTAAATTGGCTGATGCGTACAGACTACTGTTCCGTCCTCTAATCAAAGGCGGCTTCCTAGCATTCTAACCGAAATGTGATGAAAACAGCCTTCGATCACTTTATCTCTCTAAAAATTTTAATTTTTCTTTCAAATCGAAAGCGCTTCATCACATACGCTCCCTCCTCCGAAAAAAAAAACTAACCAAACACCAAACACGTAAAAATATGCTCCCTTCCTCGAAAAGTTTACAAAATTCTCATGTACTACTTATATAATTCATGACACTCAATAAAACATAATCACATCAATTACAAAACTTCTTACCATCCATGTCTGAAAAAAAAACTTGTTCACATCATAAGTCCTCATACACTATTTAGAAACACTAAAACAAAACATCAAAACACTTACTCCTGACTCCATTGACCTTCTTTGATCATGTGATCTATACCTTTAATTTAGGTAAGAGAAGACCACCAACCTATGCACTTATTAGAGTTCTGAATTCAAAAGTTCATTCTTTTAATCAAATGTTCTGAGTGAAAACATTGAAGATCTATATGAACCATGTCGACATAACTAATCACCATACAAAATCATGATTTGCAGAGTTCAGACCCAAAACACTATCACAAAGCATAAATTCTTCATCTCTCTATATATCATTTTGCACGCAATTAAACTCTATTCTAACACTATTCCTCATTATTCACAAAATTTACTTATAAACAAAATAATTAACACATTAAAATATATCTCACAGTATATTTGCCACATTCACAACTAAATACCAAGCATATAAAATTTTGTTACATTTTCAACACACTTCTCACAATATTTTTGTACCTTTCAAAACAATCTCATTAACTTAAATTCATATTTATGTATAAATTGAGTATTCACAAATGACCTTCCTACCAAACCTTCCTAAGACTCATATTTTTTTTCTAAAAATCATAATTCATACCCATTTTCCTCATTATCGTCAAAAGAACCGATGCTAAAGACGCGCAAAACTTTTTCAAACACCGCACTTCACTCACGAAAACCAAACTAAGCTCCCTTATTCAAAAGCGCACGACAAACCTGAACTCATTCAATTCACAATTCCCCTACTACATACTAGATTTGCGAAACATAAATTTTTTCTCCCCTTAGCACCAAGGATTCCCCCAAAACTCAACCATTAACACTTGATAACACCAAAACCCCAAAACTATTCTCATTTTCCAACCATCTACAACTTTATAACCACCACGACTTATATTTATTTTTATTTTCACTTGTGCGCCTATTTAATTATTTCTTTATTTCATTTCAATTAGTCACTAGCTTAGTCCATGCACTTCAGCATTTTAGATAAATAAATGTAAATTTTGGCCAGAAATTGCCATTTATTCTCTAATGAGCTGTTTAAACAATTTGCTAAATTTTAAACTCACACAAACTTACTAAAGTGATATTCCTCACGCCTACCGTATCGCACTTAACTCTTCAACACTTATATTTCGTCAAACATTACTTTCTCAAACCCCTGTTCCTGAAGTCATTCTAGGTCTGCAGCCCTAAATCACTTCCAGGATTTTCTAAATTAAAAACACAAGTTTTCACTTTCCAAATCTTTTATAAACGCCAAAAATTTCTCATCCAAACCACATAAAAAGCCTACATACAAACTAGTTTCTTTATCGTGCGTTCTCCTTCCTTAGGGGGGGGGGAGAGTAAGAAGGGCAAACGAACCCCTCTCTTTTCTTAGAAAACCTTTTCCCCACTTCCTGTTTTAGTCAACAAAACTGACCCCGCACTTCCTATCACTCCTCACACAAAGCACTATACTACGGCAACCTTTTATTTTTCGTAACTCATTCATTCTAAAAACACTGCCATACCTCTAATACCACATATTTCTATTCTATACCCTTGTTTCATTAAATTCATACTAAAATTTCACTACTATGCCTTATTATTCAACCCAGGGTAAACAATCGTAAATTTTATTTTCATAGCACCTAACAACTAATGCAATCCATCCATCCAAAAGTTTAGTTTTTTTATACTGTGGCAATTCTGAACATTTATGCCTATAACTAACCCTCTTTTCGTTATAAAGACCTCTACTCCAACAATGTATCGAAAACTCTTATTTTACATCCTTAACTCAGCACTCCTTCAGCTATAACCTTTTTGGCAGATTAAATGCAATATAATCCACCTCACATTATTTATCGTTTATAGACTGAAACAAATCTGACTATGATTTGCGCTTTTGCTTACCGTTAACCATCTTTCATTCACAATCACCTCTACTCTAACTTTTTATCTAAACTTCCTATTTCAATTTTACTCAACTGACGATGGCTTTGCAAAACATTCGCGATACAACCTTCTTGATCTAACTCAAATAACTCCAATTTTTAAATTTTACACCTCACATTACCGATCATTCGTTTACCTATCATTACTCAATATGCAAGAATTCTCTCATTATAATATTACTTCTCCTAACATTATGCATTCAAATTCTTTATACGTAATTAAACTATGACTCACAATCCCAAACTTAAAAAACGCTAATTTCCCCCAAAATACACATATATGCACAAAATCAAAACAAAACACAATTCTATTCTCAATGTAATTGCAAAATATTATCTGACAAATTCTATACTTAAATTGACACACGTTTCTTTTCAAAAAATTCATATCTATACCAAGTACCACTAATTACTATCGACCAACACACTTGTACTCAATTCAATAATTTCTCAACTGTTACTCAAATCTTAACTATCTATTGATTTTCTCATTTCAATAGAATTTTCAAAATCACACTTAAATATTATCTATCAACTGATATCAAACAAATTTTCTGCCATCAACTACTTTTAACTTATTCAAAATATTTTTCAAAAATGCACCTCAATTCAATCTATCATCTCTACAATATCTACAATATACATAAATTTTAAACACTTCATATAAATCATAACACAAGTATTTCTTATCTATCTTTAACCAACTCAACAAACTCTTTCTAAAAACACTCTTTAATTCACTTAGTTAAAACTAAAATATTTGCATTCATATATTCACACTTCAAACGATCTTAACATAAAATCAATATTGTCACACTCTTCAAAACAAAATTACACTCAATAATAATAATTGTGGCAAATATACGAACATATTTTCAAAACACTCCCGCTCTAAAAATTCTTACGCGCTGCTCCCTTCTCCACAAAATTTGTAAAGACCAAAAAAAATTTCTTAAAGACAAAAAAAAACCTTTTTTTTTTTTTAACGCAAAAAAAAATTTTTCACGATTCTAGCCTAACACAAATTATCTTTTCTATCATGGTCGGAACCGCCTGGTCACTATACCATGAACAAAAAAAATTTTTTTAACTCAAAAACATTTTTTCATGATTCTAGCCTAACACAAATTATTTTTATTATCCTGGTCGGGACCATATGTCTTGTTGCCTGTCTTAAAATTATTTATTTTTTTGGGCGAGATTCGTATATTATTTGGGTTAGTACAAATTATTTATAATTTATAGGTATTTGGGTGCGTTGTGTTTTTTTTTTATTTATTTTCTTGAATACAACCTAAAAGCTCTAGACAGGTTTGCAACCGAACAGGCCAAATAAACTTTGCTTCTAAAACCTTCCTTTAGGTCAACTACACAAAACAAAGATGACTGACTCCAATGTAACAAAATAAAATTGATTTATTTACAACCTTATCTATTTACAAAAAAAAACTGAATTACCAAATCTTCGCACACAGTTTACACATTTTACTAATCTTTTAGCATTTTCTCCTCGATTCATATCGAATGACATGTATTTAATTAAATCTACACCTTTTGGATTCAGGGAGCATATAATTATTAAACTAACTCATAGCCAAGAACTCCTATTCATCAAAATTATCTTTAAAAAAAAACACTGTTCCCGCACTAATCTTTCATTTAGCTCGGTGGGGTCTGAACAAAACAAAATGATTTTCACTCACTCAGTTTGATGATGTCGCACTGGGACTCGGGTGTCGAAGCTCTGCTTATGCTTGGGGTATCGCTCCTTCCTTCTAGGTAGTGGGAGCGCTGCGTCTCTAGGCTGTCGTGGGTATTCTTCTACTCTTTTCAAAATGATGGGGCACTCATCAGGAAAATGATGACATCGACTTCTCTTGATCCAAAGTCACGCTCAATTCCGGGAAGACTCGACCAGATCTCCAACATTAAGGCGCATCCTCTCTATAACCCCGTCTCTATTCTCTTGCTCCAAATCACTCTCAGCTCCGGGAAGACTCGTCCGGATCTCCAATATTACATCGCATCCTCTTTGTCACCTCGTCTGTATTCTCTTGATCAAAAATAACTCTTAGTTCCGAGAAGACTCGACCGGATCTCCAATATTTAAAACTGCCAATCTTTTCATCACTTTCGATGCTAAGGCACTAGGAAAGATCAACCGGTCTCCGGAAAACGAAACCTCTTTCTCGTACTGTCGGACAACTCCCGGGAATGCTCAACCGGTCTCCGACGTTTTGAAATTCCAATCTCTTCATCCCCCTGCAACGCTAAAGCACCGGGAAAAGTCAACCGGGCCCGCACGCAGAAGAGAATCTTCGAAAAAAACTCTAAGTCTTCTATTTATTTATTTTTTTTATAACAAAGTCCACGCCTTCTCGTGACTCCTAATCCATTCAGGAAAGCTTTCAAAAATCCACCACTTAGCCTCCATTTTCATTTCTCGGATTGGATAATCCCATAACCCATGCACGCCTTAATCACGTCATACACAGACCACCCAAAGTCCAGTCCACGTGTTTTGCGGTCTACATGTCCAATAAATTCTTTACAATAGGGTATTTTACTTTAATGTCAAACCCTGGTGCCATCTCCTTATCTGCGTCTGGAATCACCTACCCCCTATCGCGCACCGCCGCTTTTAAATTGGCTGATGCGTACAGACTACTGTTCCGTCCTCTAATCAAAGGCGGCTTCCTAGCATTCTAACCGAAATGTGATGAAAACAGCCTTCGATCACTTTATCTCTCTAAAAATTTTAATTTTTCTTTCAAATCGAAAGCGCTTCATCACAATGAGGTCAAATAAATCATTTTAGTTAGCTTCACTCATTTAGTCAGTTATTACTCATTCATTGGGAAAAATTAATGAAAAATTTAAACAGTTCCCTCTCACATATTTTTTTTAATTTCTTGATAGGACAAAATATAATGTACCATGCTTGCAACCCCGATCTAAGAAGTATTTCTCACCACCTAGATATATTATCTTTATCAGCAGTACAATAAAACATCTATGTGATAAATGTAATCTCACAAATTTTCCATTCTCAAATTTTTTTCACGATTTTATAACATGATGAGTACTATGAAAAGAAATAATTCTATTAACATTATGGGTAAGAACCAAATGTCCATCTCTTAAACATCATCTGGTTATGTGGGAAATTACAACCAATATTAAGTAACCAATAACAACGTACAGTAAAAGTTAAAAAAATACACGAATGAAAAATATTCAGGAGATGAAGGATTTTTGCATTCAATTTAACTTTTGATAATGTAATAAAATATAATGCTCCTGTTTACTCTAGTAAAAATAGAATAAATATTAAATAATTTCACATTTACGGTACCTTCATCCAGCAGTGAGATTATGAAATGTATATAGCAGTGGGACACATACCTATTCCGATTGTGTATTCTGTGTGAGTGGGGGAAGTTATTGTCGAAGAAACAGAAGTCTTGTAACTTCATAAACTTGCTTTTGAGTATTTAGTTATTTTAAGCATATATTTAAAATAATCAGTACCTGTTCTCAAAACACTATATTGTCTTCACAGTCCTTTAGTGTCTTTTTTTAAAATACAAAGGCCCACACACAGTACGGTGTACATGACACTCTGATTTTGTTATCAATGTTGAATAGATATAAACCTTGTTCATCCGATCATAGAATATTTCTTATTCAGGAATTTTCCTATTTTAATACTCACTCGCCTGAAAACATGGACGTTCTCTTGGGCTGTTAAACCCACGAGTAGCAAAAGTTGACCACAGAACTCCGAAATCAACTAAATAAACCATTCCGTGCTCTCAACTTAAATCATAGCAATCTTGTTAGTGGCTTGTTGCCCTGGTTCACCCGAGATTAAGGTCTACGAAAAGTGGATTCTGGCAGAATGTCGTTTCCACCTGATTCGTTTACATTAGTTATTTGATCAGTTGTGTTACATCTTCTAGCAACGTCATTTCTACTTCTTTTATTTCTGTTCTGTGTAACGAATGCTCACACGTACAGCTATCACTTGTAAGAAACCGGATAAGGCATATGTTTTTCTCTCCATTCTATTTAGCTGCTATTACATTGATATTTACCCTAAACACCTTTTACACTTTATGAAGGGATATTGTAGCGTTATTGCCAATTGCTGTTTCATACGTCTGAAAGGAGATGGTGTATCTTATAAAGCAGTGGTTCCTAATATTTTGTTGATCAGAGACCACTTGTCAAAAAAAAAAAAAAAAAAACTTCGGGGACCATCTCCCAACCAAACCTTTAAGTGGCAAAAATGGATTTTATTTTCTGAATAAATAAAGTATTTGGGTAAAACAACTTTGATAAAAAAATGTTACAAATAAACTTAATAACAATAACAAATAAAACGTAAAAATAAACTGAATTGCAAGCATAAAAGAAACTTCGTTGGGGACTATCTCCCAACCAAACCTTTAAGACGCAAAAATGTATTTTATTTCCTGAATAAATAAACTATTTGGGAAAAGCAACTTTGATAAAAAAAAGTTACGAATAAACTTAATAACAATAACAATCGTAAAAATAAGCTGATTTGCAAACATAAAACTCTATGAAAACTTAAAAATGAACGAAAATTTTCAGCTTGCATTCGCTTTACAAGATGTAAAATGGCTATGATGCTGAAAAAGGGTTTTGACGCCGAGAGTCCACATCGCAGAAAATATATTAGAACTTTTTAAGCAGAACAAGGATTATTTTCGTACTCAAAATGTCAGAAAGTAGAAGAAAGGCAGGAATTTTTTGAATGTGAACAAAAAATTGGGAACTAAATTTTTTTTTTGCTTCTAGGTTTTAAAAATTATTTAAATAAGCTATCGTTTTGAATCCATAAAGCCATTTTTTTATCCTTCCTGACCTCGTGTACCACTTCTTGGGGTCTCTCGGACCACCGGCTAGGAACCACTGTTATAAAGGGACCACTCAGTGTATACAAAGAGAAGCTATACAAAAATGTCCCCTCATTTTCACTGAAATACCTGTGTGCATTATAGAAATTTTACATTTGTTTGAGTTACTGTACAGTTGTATAAGAATTTCAAACAAATTTCTATTCACCTCAGCTCAATAAATTTTAAACTTACACGTTCCACACATTTTAAACCAAAAACGTATATGTTAAGACGATCTTCCTTAAGATGGTCATATTATGTATGTGTTTTTTCTAAATGGCTATATTTACTATTAAGGAAAATTAATGAAAACGTTGTAGCAAAACTGTTAAATAATTTATATAATACACAGATAACAGTTTTTACTGTTTACAAATACAGCTGTAATAAATATTTTCTTATTTCCAAATATCCCACGTACATGCACTTACCAACTGGAATCTTCTGCAAAATCATGTGCTGAATTTTCCCTTTTAGTTCTACTTAACTTGAAGATTTTTCTTCATAAGGTTAACACTACCAATAAAACCATCATTTTATGTACCAATATTACACACAGCAAATTTCAAATAAACGTAAATGAATGAAATTATTTTAAATTATATTTATACGGTAGTAAATTTTCGTACGCATTAATTTTATCGTACGCATTATGCGGTATCAGAAACATTGGTGAAACTGCTATTATTTCATTTGTTTGTGTTTAGTTTATGTATGTACGTAAAACATACATCATAAAAATATGATAATTTTTAATATTATATAGTCTTAAAGAGTTTCTAAAAATTTTGTGAGGAAAGTCACTGAAAATAATATGTTGTCATGTAAATGGGGTTGTTCAGTTTGTTGAGTACCGACCTCAAAGTTGGGAGACACGGGTTCGAAGCCAGGTACTGGTAAACAGCTAATTATATTTAAATTGGGTGCTATTTAAATTGGGTATTTTTTGCAGTTATATGTATCATGATAATTTTATTTTAAAAGATTTTTTGAATTAGAAACTTACTTGTCTCGCAAAATGAGCTGTTGACTTCAGAAATGGGAAAATATCCACTTTGACAACTGCAGACGCCCTCCGAGCATGTGCTGTTCGAAGTTATTCTTAAGCATTGCTCCGCGTTCTGGCATTCACCTCCTAATTTCACGCCTGGAAATAGAAATCAGTTAATCATTTTAAGAATTATATCTACACTGAGTCATAAAAGAGTAACATAAAATGTGGAAATGAAACAAAAATTTAAAATTTTGAATATTATCCAAATGAGATATCTATAAAATCTTGGACTTTCTCAGTGGTGGGATACGTATATCACTTAAGGAATAAAATGATTTGTTAAAAGGAAGAAAAATGATTCAAATATATTTTCCTTTGCATATAATTTCAGTGAATTTAAACATGTACGTTCTACATGAGATTTTGGGGATAGTATTTATATAAAGACACTGACCTTAAGAAATCATAAATATTTACTTAAATTTTAATAAACTGGTAAGCATATGCAAAATAAATACAAAATTGCAAAAACCTCTAAGCCAAATCCTTTCGGTCTGCATTCCTTTGCATGCCACTATATTTCTGCCGGACTTTCCATAAACAAAATTATCAAATAGTAAAAATACTTAAAATATCATCAAGAAGTATATCTAGACTTCATAAATCTTATTTGATTGAAATAAAAACAAAATGTTGAACACGCAGAGTTAAGCTGTAATTCAAATATTTTGAGAGGATAATTTTAGTGCTAATTTAGATTCCCAAGACAAAACAAAAATCTGTTGACTATTATAAACACGAAGAAAATTCCACTTAAGACTCAATAAAATAATCCACTCTCTAACTACGCTTTGTGTAAAACAGTACAATTTCTGAAAAACAAGGAAATCGAAATATATTCTGTAGCAAAACGTTACAAACATTCAGATAACAAAATATTCATAAACGTTAATAAATGTGTACTTGCTCTCTGTCTTTCTCTATGCTTGACACTTTATCTTAACGGGGGTACGGGAGTTTTGCGAAAAATGATATCCAAGAGAAGGTACAAAATAAAACATTATACAGAAAACAACATGGTTTCAGACCTATTAATCAATGATTCAACTGACGGTCATTACATAAAAAAACAACGAATTTGTATGTAATGATTGCAGCAAAAGAGAAGTCACCAAGTGACTTCTCTTTTTCGTTTATTTACAGATCTACAAGTGGTCCCGTGGGGTGGTGCTCATATTTCTTTTATAAGCGGTTATTTTGTAGCACATACCTACGACCGTCGTGTCATAATAATTTCTTTTAGTTTTTTTGTCATCTGATTTAGCCATATTAATTATAAAAGTTTTTTTGAATATGACACCATGGCGAAACCACTTGTGTTTGATTATGTTTCTTTGCTTTACCCACGGCTGATGAGCCAAGCAAAGACAGATGATTTTCTTGATATCTTTTTTACTTTTTTCAGTCTAATTGCTTGACTTTTTGTCTTTTGGGTGTTCATTCACCTATATTTCTATCTTTGGGTGCTAATGCACCTGTCTTTTTGTTCTTTTTGTGTTAGCTGCTAGGCTGCGCCATGCATATGGCTATAGTATTTGCAAACTTTAGATAAATGATATATATATATATATATATATATATATGTCAGAATTTAAGTGGGAAAAGAATGATTACCTTAAAATTAAAGGGGGCTTGGGAATTAAATTATATTCGTGGCGTAATTCGCCTCTAATTGTTCGTATTTCAAGACTCGAATTGGGAAAGGGAAATTCCCCTTTTCATTATGTAATCTTGGCGCGCCTGTGGGTTCTGCGGTCGAGGAGGAAACATTACATTTATCCTTGAAAGATGTCTGGTTTGGGCTCTGCGCATGTGCAGGGAGAGTTGACGCGCGGAGATGCCAGCGAATTTTTGTCAGAACGCGGGATTTAATCGTTGCTAGTGGACGCGTGTCAGCTGGGTCCACAATTTGAAAATGGCGAGCGCTCAAATATGCGCTACTTGGATCAGTGGTTGCTGGAAGGTGAAATAAATTGACTTCATTTAGTTGGAACTATGTTTGTTTATTGGATTTAGACTACTTACCACTCGCCACCAGTATTAAGATGATGACTGCAAATTAATGTGAGAACAGGCAAACCACACGCCTGTCATATATATATATATATATATATATATAAACAAAACACACACACACACACATATATATATACAGAGGCTGTTCGCACATTTTTTAGACGATTTTGGTAAGCGGTAATAAAAAATCGTTTCCTGCAAAAGAAATAACTGCAATTGTACTATGTTTTTTAAAAGTCAAAATTATCGTCTGTGGCTTGAAAGTTTTGTTTTTATTCAAAATGGCGTTTTTAACAAAGCAGTGGTTCAAAGGCTACATTTATGCTCTTTCCAAAGAGAAATATGCATACTCCGTTATCCAAAAACGATGTGAGAGTCATGGTTTTGTGATATCTAAAGCGTCGATAGGTAATATCGTCAACAAGAAAGGATAAAAACGTCAAATTGGAACCTCAAGTGGGACAAAAATTCCGAAGAAGTATCCAAGGAAAAAACGGACATCTTCGACTATTGCAAAGGTACGTTGTTTAATGTTAAAAGAAAATCCCCCTAGTCAAAGGACAGTTGTAAAATCATTAAAATGTTCGGTGTCCACTGTAAACAAAATGATAAACGTTGATTTAAATCTTAAGAAAGCGAAAAAACGCAATGTGCATCGTCTTCTTCCAAATCATATCGCTGAACGCAGGACACGCTTCAGAATTCTATATGAGAAACACTTATCCAAAGAAAAATGGAAAACAATTGTCACAATAGATGAATCATGGGTGTATTTAAATGATTGCAACAAAAAAAGAGCCATTTATTATAATAAAAGGGGAGAAAAAAATTTAAGTACGTGGTTCAAAGAATCGAAAGAAAGTTTTTCTAAGGGATTCATGATTGTTGCTGGTTTTTCTTATAATGGCAAGTTAAAAATAAAGAGAGTGGAAAAAAATGTCAAGATTAACTCCAAATACTATCAGGAACATATTTTATCGCCAATTTTTTTGAATGAAATACCATCGCTTTACCCACAGTGCCATCAATCTGTGAAACTCCATCAGGACAAAGCTAGCAGTCACACATCAAAATCCACTGTAAATTTCCTAAAAGAAATGGAACAAAAAACTGGTATCAAGACCATACCCTTCACTGATATCCCTACTAAATCTCCCGATGTATCACCTATGGATTTTTGTGCTTTCAGACTTTTAAAATCTGCATTATCCAAACGTCGTCCAAAAACCCTTACAGGACTCTGGAAAGCTGTTCAGGAGGAATGGGATAGAATACCTCTTCTGACACTTGAGAAGGCATTATTATCCTGGAAATTGCGGTGTCGAAAGATAGTTCAGAATAAGGGATGTCAAATAGAACATTTAAAACACAAGAATTTTATGTAATTTAGTTTTGTCAATACAATATACATCGTCTAAAAAATGTGTGAACAACCTCTGTATATGTGTGTGTGTGTGTGTGTGTGTGGTGTGTGTGTAAGTGTAATGTATTATTAAAGAAAGGAGAATAGTTAAGATAATTTAAAGGGGACTTCAGGGCAGATCTAATTGTGTGGCGTCAAACGTCACTATTTTTTCATTGCATAGAATGAACAAGCCTATTTTATTCTCAATTCTAGGAAAGGGAAAAAACTACGAGGAGCTAAAAATAGAATTTAGACTCGATTGACAGTAAAGCCCCGCATTAGCCTCGTCTTCGGTGCAACGTCATAAAAATATTCTAGAAGTTTTCTGGAGAGTTGAACAGCGAAAAACAAAGAGTAAGTTAAGTAGACCGGGAATTAGATTCGTTGATAATAGATGTGTGGCGAGATGCTCCGCGTTATGGAATTGGCGAGCGTTAGGCTTTGTGTTAAGTTGGAGAGGTAGTTTCATGAACTTGAACGAATAAAAGAAATTAAGTAAATTAATGATGTGTTTATTTAGCTGTGCTTTAGTTTCAACCACACTGCAAATGACTTAAGGATTATGTTTGACTGCAATCTCTTCAAATACAACGAGTGTGAATCAACGCCCGTCATATATATATATATATATATGTGTGTGTGTGTGTGTGTGTGTGTGTGTTTATAATACATAGAAATACAGCACCATAAAAAATAGGGAAAAGAATTTTCAATGAAGAAAACGAAATTTTATTCTTAATTGTGCATCAAGAGTGTGGGACTAAAAGGCCTTAACTGCCAATAATAAATTTGTAAGAATATGTATGACAATATCAGCTGAAAAGTTTGTGAACTAGGAAATACATATCATTATACGCAGCCATAATACCGTGGAGCTATAAATATAAGTTGTTGTTGTTGTTTTTTGGTATCATAATCCTAAATTTTAAAAAAAAATCTTTCAGAAAAAGCTCATCCCCTGCGACCCTTGATTTATTATACCACAGACCCTAAAAATACTTAGAGCCCCGAGAAAGAAACATTTCATATTTATTATTTCTCTCTTTCTCAGACTGTTTCAATAAGGTGTAAACTTTTTCTAGTGATCTTTTTAAGTTCAAAAGTTTTGGGTTATTTTCTGAAAGCAACGATAATGTCGAGAAAGATACAATGGCAATGTTATACGGTACAAAGCCCAACACGAGAACTATGACTGATCTTTCGGTTCATAGTCCAAAGAAGTTGAAACGACATTTATTTATTCATCAACTGTATATATTTATAAGCAATTCTGAAATGTTATATTCGCAAATAAATAATTCATCAAATAAAATAAGTAATCATAGTTCATTCTACCTTTTCTCCATTCGGGAAGAACGGTTCATAAAATTTTAGTTCCCCCTCCCCCAAATTTTTATTTACGTTTGTAAAAATCTACTTTTTTCCCGTAGGTAGGTCCCATGTGGTCTCTCATGGGGTTCTAATTGTTTGTTGAATGAAATGAGACTCAAACAGATAGCAAGCCTTCCTAAATAAAACAAAGTCATATATTATTTAATCTATAGTGTAAATAAATGCTATTGCAATGAAAAAAATCTGAAACCAGTTATTTTATCATTTAATTCATAAATGATCCAGGTTTGTAAATTAGACAAATAATTTATTCAAAGTCGAAATAGCATAAAATGACTTATTATAGTTACACATAAAGACAAAAATGACTTAATAAACAAAGATTTTTTTTCATATATAATTGACTTCTCACTATTTGAATTTCGACCACTGAAATGTATGGATCAAAATTATGTAAGCCAAAAAATTAAAGTAAGAAACAATAAAACATTTTTTGTCTTTTATGAGCTTTCCAAAACAAAACAACCCTAATGTAAAGTTTAAAATATATTTTTATATATTTATTAGGGATTCAGTAAAAAAAATAGAATAATTGTTGAGCCAAAAATATTTTACATCAGTTGTACCGAATAAAAATTTACTGATTTAAATACCCTTTATTTAAAACTAAATGACTGTAGAAAATTATTTCCTCATTTTCCACTGAATTCTTGAGCTCTTTGCTTTAACTCGTTTTACTTTGATATGATTGAGAGACTATAGAAAACGAAAAAAACAATCAGCCTACTGTTAATATGTTTTCCTCTCTGACAGATCGAACATGACACATGAGGGAATCTGTCTTCTTTGAGCAAATATATTTTCAAAGTATTTTAGGTCAATGCCATATATCTGGGATAGAAGAAACAATTCTCCTTGTTTTATTCGACATTTTATGTATGTCTCTTTCCCGTTTTTTATGTTATGATACATTGTTTTTCTTAGTACATGATACTATGGTATAGTATGATAGTTTCAATTATTTTAATTTTACTGAAGAATAAAAGGGTAATCTAATATGTAAGCCTAAACAATTGTAGCCTGTATCATATAGATTTTAATATAGTTGTCTTACTTATTTTTCCTGACACAAATAAAAAACATAAATTTACAACGTTACAACCATCTTTTACAACAACAATAAGACAAGTATATAACAAGTCCAAAAACTGCACAAAACAAGAAAATCTTTCAAACGTTCGAGTGAAAGAATTTTGTTCTTCTTTCTAAAGCGGAGGAACTTGCCGTAAGACATTCGCCTTTTGCTATTCACCGCGAAGTCTTGCTGGCTACTTCATTCTGGGAGCACCATTTAGGTGAGCCAGCATTGGAACGACCAACCCTTACTTGGTCGTTCCAATGCTGTACCTTCCTTACTTGGAATGCAAGTACCTTCCTTAATTGGAATTTGAACCCAAGCCCACTGCGGTGAAGCAAGATGCTAACCAGCTAACCTCTTAACCAGCAAGAGTTTTGTTCGTCGCATGAAAAGGTTGTCTCGTGAGATCGTAGGCAACCAACTCTCTCTCTCTCTCTCTCTATATATATATATATATATATATATATATATATATATATATATATATATATATATATATATATATATATATATATATATATATATAACAGTTCCGTAACTGACGAACTCACTGACATACAACGCACAGACCAAACCGCTGGACCTAAAGAGCTGAAATTTTGCATGGTGATTCTTCTTATAGCGTACGGGTGCACTAAGAAAGATTTTTGAAAAATTCTTCTTAGATATTTTTAAATTAAATTTTTAAGCTGTTTTAGCAACTTTTTTTAAGTTTGCATTTAAAATAATAATTTGAGGGTTATAAAATTTATATCACGAGAAAGATCATAAAAATTCCTTTGAAATTAGATCTTTTTCAAATCTTTACCTCCATTTTCTGATTTTTGGTGAATTTTTAAAGATTCATTTTTAGAATTTAATTTATTAAATGCTGATCACGTGATTTCTTTTTCTGGTACTTTAAATAAATTTATCGTCATGTGCATAACAACTGTAGACAAAAAAATTTAATAATTCAATTAAATAGTCAACTCACTGTATATTTAAATAGTCAACTCACTGTATTCCTGCCAAAAACAATTTTGTGCTTGAAAAGAAATTTGTGTGTTTTTGAGTTTTGCATATGAATAGACACAGACAGACAGGCAAATATAAAAATAGATATGCATTTTTGGATATAAAAATGGAGTATATGAATTTAAAAGAATGACTATATTATAATAAAATACGTCATTTTTTTCATTCATTACCGTATTGTCATTGTCGCATATAAATATGAAGAAATACTGTATTTCTTAGATACACACACACACATATATATATATATATATATATATATATATATATATGTGTGTGTGTGTGTGTGTGTGTGTGTGTGTGTGTGTGTGTGTGTTTGTGTGTGCACTGTTTTGAGACATCTACACTGAGACAAAAATAATCCTGTTGTTTGCTCCCAAAGTGCATAATTTTTTTGCTACATCTCCTCTTGAAGAGGAAAATTTGATCACGACCTGTTAAATTTCTTGTATATTTTCTGCAATGGAAATTGAAACTTTAGGCAATTTATAATAAATAATCATATAATATATAATTCAACAAGCGTTCTCATAAATACAGAACGGAATAATAAGTTCCGTGACTTGATTTTAAATCACTACGCCCATATGCATCTATCGCTAGTATTTCCGTTTGCATGCCTAAAACTTTTTTCTTGTAAATCGTGTACACGTGAGTGAAAGTCCCGTAAATGTAATTACAAACCTTTCATAATTATCATTTAAATTAAAGCAAAAATTAGTTACAGTTTTAAACCCAATCATCATATTTTGGTTCAACAGCTAATTTTAACAATATTGATAAAATGTTTCCATAAACATTGAAATATATTAGTTTTTAAGAACTATCTATTATTCTGATGTTTTGCACTAACTTTCATCCATTAATCTTGACACTAGTGCCTCTGCAAAACATTAGGTGGCTTTGCTCATTTTCTATCAACAGCTCATCACTTTCTCTGTCTTTTTTAGCCCATAAATAGTAAGGAGCTGAAGAATCGACCGTTAACACGGAACTTTCCCGCTATTTTCGTCCTCTTTTCCTTAAACAAGAAATAAACACGAACCATTTTTAAACGTTCGGAGTTGTACTGCAAATAGATTTATAGCACTTTTCAACAGCCGATAAAAAACTCATTTAAAAGCACGCGCCGTATTTCATAAGAATTTATACTGCATGACGCGTTGAAAAAAAAAATTGTATTTTCATGGAATTATTTTACAAGTCTGATGACGCATCTTATACAAGTGTAAATGATTAATACTTTTTTGTTACTTCAGAGATAAGGGAAACTTTTAGCTTAAAATGAGGAGAAATAACTCCAAGTTACTCTGCCTTAAATTTTGTGATGAGACTGCATACTGAAAGACATAAGGGCTTCATCTTGAATTCTGCGTAATGAAATTTAATAATTAGCAATTGGTTTGTCTAACAAGTGCCAATATAAGTAGAGGAGAAGGTAGTATTATGGACCCTGCATTTATTATGGACCCCCCTTAATATCTGCCCTATGCGCAGGTGCAGCCACTAATTATAGCTGTGATCTAGAGCCCCTAGGTGGCTGCAATGGATAGTCGAGGTCATTGACCCCGGATCACTCTCGAATGATGTCCTGTGGCCAATTGGCTGTTTTTCGAGTTTTCAAACTTTTTCTGTGGAAAGTAAAAGTGAATATTTTACATATCTACTACTATGTTTTGTGAAAACCGATTCCTGTGCCTACTTCTATGCGACATGAAGTTCCTTTTGAGCTAGTTCAAAACTAAATTCGATGTAACTCATAATGTGAAAAACGAGTTTGTTTCCAAAATGGCGTTGTTTGAAATATGGACCCCATGGATGCTGGTATTATGGACCCCGGTCCATATTACCAACAACCGGTTTCGATAATGTAATAATAATGTTTCCGTGAGAAAATGCGATTCCACAGATGATTTCATTGTGATCCATATTATTTTCATGTTTCGTAATCCTTTTCGGTTATTCTGGAAGCTAAGAATGCAAGTTGAGAAGAAATCTCCCACTAGCAAGCACGGTGTAGTGCGCAGAAGAACTTGGGATAGGGTGAAGATGGTTGAGGCTGTCCAAAAGCTAAGATGAGGAGAAATGGGACTAAAGGAGGCTGCTAGAGTGTTTGGTGTATCAAGAATAACTTTGAGATTATTGGCTTCACAAGTGGATAAGCCAGAAGCAGATTTGGTTATACAAAAACTAGGGTTTCGTTTTGATTTGGAGCGCTGCGGTCAACTTTTGCTATACAAGGGCTAATTGGACCGGGACCTACAGTTAAAAGCCTATTCCGAACGGCTACAAATATCTATGCCATCAGTGGGACTCGAACCTACAGGATCTAAACCAAATGCCAGTGCCCCAGCCATTCGGCCATCACCTGGCACAAAAACTAGGGAGGAGGCCTGTTTTACCAGATTACACTAAAAAAGAGTTAGTGGCCTATTTGTTAGAGATGGAGTCAGTATTTCAAGGTCTCATTCGACAAGATGTGAGGAAATCGGCGTTCCAGTTGGCTGAACACAATAATATCTCCCACACTTTCATAAACGAAACACCAGGGAGAGACTGGCGAAACCGATTCCTCACTCGTCAGACAAATTTCGATCAGAAAACCTACAGGGACGTCATATGCACATGCAGAAGGATTGACACGTGAGCAGGTGGCTGGATTATTTTTATTTTATGGAAGCCTTGTGTTCTGGGAATCATTTCCAGAATCTTCAATGTAGATGAGACTAGTTTAAGTGTGGTTCAGTCAAAAGTTTCCCAAGTCATCAGGTTGAAGAGAAAACGTCAGGTGGGAGCTCTGACTAAAGCTGAACGTGGTTCTCTGTTAACTGTGTTTGCTGCATGAGTGCTGGGGGAACATATTTTCCACCAATGATGATATTTCATCGTAAAATCTTAACGGATCAGCTTATGAATGGAGCCCCATCCGGAGCAATTGGTAGAGCTTATCCCTCTGGGTGGATACAAGCCCATGTGTTTACAGAGATGGCCCAGACCAGCAAGAAGCATCGTGTATCTTCTGTGAAGGTGCATTGAAAGATGACACATGTAGAGAACTTTGGATTCGTTGTGGGATGAGTCTACACTGGACTCATTCTGTGTGCACCGGAGCCGAAGCTGAGTTTTATATTTGTGACTTTTGCGCCAAAATTGAAGTTTGTTTATATAGATAATATTTGAT
Organism: Dolomedes plantarius; assembly: GCA_907164885.2. NCBI lineage: Eukaryota > Metazoa > Arthropoda > Arachnida > Araneae > Dolomedidae > Dolomedes > Dolomedes plantarius. Next base: position 138,011,722 of record OU015494.1, on the reverse strand, counting down.
GATCCAGCTATTTAATAAAATATTATCTTTCTTTCACTTTTTCCTTTGAAAACTTTTCTCTTTTTTGTTTCCAGCTGTTTAATAAGTAGATAAATGATTTTTTTTGGTAAAAAAGGGGTAGGGTAATATGGGGATCCATATTACCCTCCACTTTGGGTCAACTGCAAGTTTTGACTTTTTTCACTTATGTGATTGTATACATCTTAAAATTTCATTTAACGGCAAATCCACTTAAGAATGTTTAGATGATGAGTTATGGAAGAGGTTAGAGCCCCAAAATATGAAAATAGGTCTTTGGTATGACCCCAGTGAGCCTAAAACAAAAGAGGGGTCCATAATCCCACCTTCTCCTCTATTGTTTTCTTAGGTTTATATAATATGTAAAAGCTAGGTACGTGCTGAATCTTACAATACTCGAACGAATACTCGAAAATACTTGAGCAAAAGAAGAAAACTAGCTAATATTCAAGTTTTAGATCAAATATTTTTCCATTTCAAAGTTTAATACAAACAATTTTCTTTTTACTTTTCTTTTTACATTCTTTTTACTTTCTTTTTAATAATCTATTAATATTCAATTATGGAATATGAGTGGTGTACTATAATCAAAACTAGTAACCTCCATCAGACCTTTTATTTTTTCGATCAAGGGCAAAGAACTAAATCTTATGCACTTTTTGAATATATAAATTTGAAATTACCCCAGAAAAATTTCCACATTATGAATTATTAGTAGGCCATTTTCGAAAAATTTTTGTTTTTAACTGATTGAAATACTACTATAAGAAAGTATTCTTAACTCACTTTTGAAATAAGATGGAGATTGCTAGTTCTGATCTTACACCACTTACATGTAAATAAATTTTCATACTCATCACATTTGGGAGGCCACTATGAAAAGCCATTGAATATAACTATATCCCAACAGATAGTCTTAATAATGCTCATTAAATCATACACAATAAAATATACTTCATAGCGTTAGCATTTTTCTGAACTGTTTCTAGTGGGTCAAAATGTAGTTAAGGATAGAAAACCTAATTTCATGGCTTCGGTACAAACTTATATTAAATTTTTAAAACTTCTTCCGGTTGAAAATATTACATTTCGGTCTGGGAGAAGCTGATATCATCCATTTAAATTTTTTTCAACTAACATCTCTCAAGACCTGTCTCACATCTATGTAGGATCACAAAATTCGTAGATACTTAAAAAGATTCCTTTTTTCTCCTAATTCTTTCTGTGTCGGTCTTTTTGGTCATTTTCTCTAAGTGACTCCTTTATTTCAGACTAGTTCATGCCAACTACAACTTACTCCAAATTTGTTCTTCATTTCCTTTTTGTTTATTTTTTGTTAATTTCTCGAATTCTGCTCCCATGTTTCTCCATTATGTTAAATCCCGTCTTTTACGACCCATTTGTAAACTAATGGCCTGCTTTGATGCTAATTAATTTCCTACTGGAAAGTCATATTTTTGATTAATTTTCCTTCAATCTCTCTGTGCTTCTGAACTGGTCTTCTTTGATCCACAAGGTCTACTTTTCTTATATATCATGTCTTGCCTCCTTACTAAGCGTAAGAAAAAGTTAATTTTTTTCTGTTCTGCAAAATAGAAGTTTGTTCTTCCTCTGGCATTTTTCCTTTTATGGGCATTTTTCCTTCACTAGTCATAGTCCTCAGAAATTCACTCCATCACATGAATGATTTTTGACAAATAAAATCCTTGAAATCGCCTCATAAAATTATACTTTCAACAGAAGACTCTGAGAAAAAGTCTTGCTTCTTTGCATTTTTATAAAACGTAGTTATAAGTCCTAAAAATTTTCACCCGTAGAGTTTATAGTAAACGACTCCGACTTTTGTTAGCCTAGATAGCATGTTTCATTATCATACTCTTTCTTAGCTGTACATTAAATGTACAGCTATAAATTTTATAAACAACTAAATAGATTAAAATCTAAAATAAATTATTTCATGCGAGGAATATGACATCAAACTGAAGATATTTTCTCCCCTTTTCTCATAAGTTTTTACTATTTCCGACGTATACCCTAAATAGTTTATAACATTCGGATATACAACAATAGAATGATTCTTCCTTCTTAAGACTCACACGCTCCGTTTCATACTTCTGATGTTTTGAATTTGTAATCAAATACTACCAAAGCTCTTATACATTCAAAAGAATTTTTCTTTCCAAGACACATGCTCACATACTTCATATTAAAATGTTTACAAATTTTTTTTGTCAAAATCTCTTCATGTATTAAAAACTGACTTCTGTTTTCATTCAGAATAGGAAAAGTGGAAAAGCTGAACTTCAATGCCTTCTCTAGATATTTGATTGAAAATCGATAGGCTTCAAGCTGTTACCATCGCCTGTAATGGGATACGGTATTTCACTTCCGTAAACCGATTCGTTTTTAGTTATCACGTTCTGAGAGGTACGCATGTTTCTTAAATGTGTGTGGTTCATACATGTTAAACTCAGGTACAAAATGTACGAGATTTTCAGATTATTTGCCCCTTATCTCACCATCAAGTACCTTTAAAATAATGTATGATATAAATCAATGTACTTAACACTAAGTTTTAAGGTTCTCCACTAATTACTTAAATTCCTTAGCTGTGAAGATCTTAATAAATTTGTAAAGTTTACCAACCTTGTGACACAATAGTTATTGCTATCCCGGGAAGCTGGAAATGATGGGCTTGATTTCTTATCAGGCTATTGTAAGTTTTTGATGAGAGAAAAATAACAATCAATGTGGTGGGAGAAACATAGGCTTCTCCAGGGGCACACAACAGAAGCTGAGTGATTTTTGACAAAGGTATGAGACAACTCTTTCGGCGGAGCAAATTGAAAGTTCGAAAGACATACCGAACTTCCAATAATTGTAAATCCGTGTTATCCAATAGTTACAATATTAGCGAGGCGTGCTTAAGATGACTGAGTTAAATCCGTGTACTGGCCATAGTTAACATTTGATGAGAAAAAATATATGAATTACGGTGGGAGAAATTAAAAACTTCACAGTGATTTCAATACAATCAAGGCATCAATTTTTCAGTTATATGTTAGTGTACTCTTTTGAACATAATGTTAAAAAACTGTTAATCATTAAGGCTGAAGTTTAAATAAGATTAAACTTCGGTGTAGCTTTAAATACTAGTACACAACACAATGCGTTTTAACATTTATAGAAATTAAATGCTTTAACAACTGTGAAATTTGAAGTTTTATTTCTCTTTATTGTGAATTACTGAGGATATTTATGTATCACAGTTTTTAGATAGTTCTTACACACTGCATGAAATTTTAATAAAATTTTCAATCAAGTGCAGTAATCTGAATTTTAGTGAATTTATAGAATTTCTCAGCAAATGAGAGTGTATATAATTTATTACAGTAAAAATGTTTTAAATCAACTGTATCTATTTATTCTAGTTAATATTATTTTTCTTTATCCACCGTTCTATTTCATATTAAATTAAAGAAAAATTATACTTATAAAAAATTTTTGGAATGATTTTTCATTACATAGACACTTATATGACTACATATTGAAACTATAAATTACATTGCAATATTTATGACGCATTCCCATTATGATAGATATAAAATCCCCTTAAAATTTCAAAATTTTTTGTCATCATTTCTTATTTTCCTTATTTAGTGTTTTTATTTGTGTACTTAAATTTATATCACTGAAGATTAAATAAAAACTTTTTGGCGTGGAGCCACTTGTGAAATGATCCTGCGTGATAAATAAGTTATGACTAATATTGACTTCAGAAGCTCAAGAATATTCGTTAAATCGTCCTTCCAATTCACTTTCCACGACATTAAATAATTCATGATCAAATTAAACACATTTAGCAGCAAAGGATGCGAATCATTGATTATTATTCCACTTTACTGACGATAGCGTTACACGAAATTTGAAAAATGATTTCATAAAGTATTCATAATAGCCTAATTAATTTTCATATCTGCATCTTCCTATCATATTAATTCACATGAGTTCGAAAGAAATGAAATACAATTGGTTTTTTTTTATATGGATGATTATTCATTTCACTTTAAACACACTAAATTCAATTTCAACTATCCCCGAAATTAGTAACAAAGTTTTTATATTCAGTAGAGATATAATTTTGTGTAAAAGTTCTGCAAATTACTTTAGCTCGAACGCCTTTTAAAATGTCAATGATACCTGGTTGTTGAAGTATTAATTAAATATTTTATGTGTTAACTAGATACTGTCATTAGATTCAATCTTCTGCCATTTAAAAGAAAATCTTGTTACTTCAAATTCCTATTTTCATAATATGTATAGTAGGCTGGAATCAAAACCATCTCTTTAGTACATAAAACCTAGCTAGTTTTCTGGTATTTCTACGTTTACAATTTAAATGCCTGAGAGAAACAGGGCAATCCAATCTCCCATTCACACAATAAGTGTTTTTGGAGCTGAGGGTACACGGTTTGAATCGCGACAAGCACCATTAAATATCTCCGTTTCTAGGACGGGTATGGGCATGTTAAATCCGTAGACCGAAAAGTTCCTCTATGAGGTCAGAGAGGGTACGATCCCCCCAGATGTGGTGTATATATATATATATATATATATATATATATATATATATATATATATATATATATATATATATATATATATATATATATATATATATATATATATATATATATATATACTAGCTGAATACCCGTACTTCGCTACGGAGTACATTCAAATTAAATACAACGATCAATGTATGCAATTGATGTAAAAAAAACAGAATAGATTTATAAAAAAATCGTAACGGATATTTTTATAGACAAAATAATGTAGAAGAAAATATTCAAACTAAATTTAATAGAACATACTAAAGAATATAGTGCAGTTAATATAGTAAAGTTTGAGGAACATATCTTTTACTGCATTTTAATATTTTTTTGGATATGTCCAATCGTCTGCCGCATTAGTAAGAGAAAAAAAATGTCTATTTCGTTGTTATGCACGTAATGCAAAATTAGTTTAAATTATATCACAAAAAGAAAATAAATCACGTGATCAGCATTTAATAAATTAAATTCTAAAAATTAATTTTTAAAAATTCCCCTAAAATCAGAAAATGAAGGTAAAGATTCGAAAAAGATTTCATTTTAAAGGAATTTTTATGATCTTTCTTGTGATATAAATTTTACATCCCTCACAACCTTCAGATTAACCCTTATAACCTTCAGGTTATTATTTTAAATGCAAACTCAAAAAAAGTTACAAAAACAGCTTAAAAATTTAATTTTAAAAAATCTTAGAAGAATTTTTCAAAAATCTTTCTTAGTGCACCACTACACTATAAGAATAATCGCCATGCAAAATTTCAGCCCTTTAGGTACAGCGGTTTGGTCTGTGCGTTAGATGTCAGTCAATCAGTTACGGAACTGTTTTATATATATATAGATATGCACAGTGAAACTTCTATAGCCGGCCACCCCACTAAACGGTCATATTTTATTCAGAACTGATGAGACTCCTTAGGTCTAATGTTATGAAAAAAACCCTTTTCGACGGCCACCCCTCAAAATGGCCCATTTTTACGGAACCATGATGGGCCCCCATACAGAAGTGTGATTATATATACAAGCATGTGTGCTTTACTTTTCAGCCTACCCTCGTATATATATGTGTGTGTGTGTGTGTGTTTGTGTGTGTGTGTGTGCGCGTGTGTGTATGTATATGCATGTATGCATGTGTATATATATATATATATATATATATATATGTCGTATGTATGAATTACTTTAACAATTTGTAATAATTAACATTCTGTATTGCACAGTGTTACTTCTTGAATTTACTTGTTTGAATAGTACTTGAAAGAGAATAAAAACACGTTTTTCAGTAGAAATTAATTTAAATTAAAAGAAATCTAACCATTTTATCCTAGCAACAATTTGAAATGCTTTGATCAATGAATAAAAGACACACTTATAAAATCTTTTGCCATGAGTATAATTTCCCTTTGAGTCCAATCGTAGGAACTAAAGAAAAAAGAAAACTCAAAATAATCTCGTCATTAAAGGAGAAAGGTATTTAATTAAGGGTTTGTAATCTGCATCAGTATTCACTGATAGCAATTCGATATAAACTCGTAATAGCTTTCTGCATTTTCCAGATCAATATATGTTAGAATACATTGAAAAGAAAGCAAATAGTTTAAGAGACTCAAGAACTGGCATAATTTAAATATTTGGGGATTTTATTACCGAAAGTGTGTTTTAATTATTTTAGTTGTTGATAATGTCCTTTATTTAACTCTATTTCCGAAAGCGCTCAGAAAATGAATAAAATATCAAGTGAAATTAGTTCATGCGAGATACTTTTCTTGACTCGATGAGAAATATTTATTTCTGATAATATTACTATATAATTTTCTAATTTAATTACATTTCATCTGATTACGTACCGAACATCATTTGACAATCTTAAATGCGTTTTAAAGAAATAAGCTTCAGCATGGATTATTTAACTGCATTAACCACAGATAATTGTGCTACGAAAATTTATGTAATCAGAGTTTGGATAAGAGAGAAAATCACCAGAAAAACTAATTAGAGAAGGGAAAGATAAATTTGTTGCAAATTAAGCTTCATGAGATTGATTTTCATTTCAGGCAACCAAGACAGCAACTTTTTTTTAATTTTAATAGAGCTTTTCTTAAGCCAGAGATTAGAGCACCGGCATTCCTAAGTAAATTTCTGTTTTTCTACAATACAAAAAAAAATTCTACATATATTATTAGAAGTATTCACAGAATTAAAGTTATTGCATTTACATTAATAGAAACTCTGCAGATTGTGTAATTACGCAACCAAAAAAATTATACAGAAATCACATTCTTTTTAAAGAATATATTGAAGACAAATTATACTAAAATATTTCCTGTTAAAGTATAAGTTTTACATAATTTAAGAAGATGATCGGATATTTTTCCTATTATCAACTATATTTTTACTATCTCAGTTAAAATGCATATGCAAATACATCCTAAAAATTTAAACTGAGTGGCCAATTTATTATGGTCACTTACTCAGTCCATCGATGGGCCACCTTCCGCTCTCAGTACTATTGTGATGCCCTTTGGTATGGAATCGATGCGATGTTTGCGGGTGGCTTGAGGAATCTGAGACCATTCTGATGCCTTTCACTCTCCAGTTCTGTAAGGCTTGATGGGTCTGGATCCAGCTGCCTGGTGTACCTTTCGACTTTATCCAACAAATGCTCGACTGGCTTAAGATCCGGGAATTGTGGAAAGCAATAAAGCAAACTGAAGTCTCCTTCATGCTCTTCAAACTACTCGCTATGGACACTGTGGGCTTCATGGAATGGATCACTGCCTTCTAGAAGTATCCATTTCCAGAGGGGTAAACCATTAATATAATAGGACGTAAACGGTCAGCGACAATATTTAAATGCCTTTTTGGCTTTCAGACTTTCTTCAACTCGAATTAAAGGGACAAAAAATGTTCCCGAAATTCATAATATTGCTTCCCCCAGCTTGAAGTGTTGAGGCAATGCACTTAAGATACACGCTTTTGTGTTGTTGTTGTTGCTATAGTCGCACCCTGCCATCTGCATGGTATAGTTAATAATGTGATTCATCGGACCTTCATCACTTTTTGATTCCTTTACTGTCCAATCCTTGTGATCATGTGTGTACTGGAGACGCATGATCTTGTTAGCTGCAGACAAAAAGGCTTTCGAACAGGCCTTCGGCTTCCAACCCGATACGATACAAGTGCGGTGAATAGCTGAGAGGACATCAGAATCGGTCCATGATTAAGATAAGCTATAATTTGCCGTACTGTTGCCCTGCAGTTGGATAGGAAAAATATGGAAACTTTTCTTTCAGTTCGGGCATCTAGTAGCCGGTGACGACTACATGCCTTACGTAGAGACCCGGATTTTGTTTTTGTAGCTCACTCTTTACAAACATGAACAACAGAAGCTCTCGAACACCTCGCAAGCGATGCGGTTTCGCTGATACTCGCTTCACTTCTTACAGCACCCATAATCATTCCACGTCAAAAGGCCACTAAATATCACTTTTTACCCATTCTTTCACAAGCAATACACGCCAACAGTCTTTCCGATCCCAGTCTTTCCGATACCTTTTTATACCATTCTCACCCTCCAGCGGTGACAACGTTGCGTCATAGCTGATTTACACAAAATTGTCAGGTGATCATATTAAATTGTCCATTCAGTGTATATTATAAGTGCATAACCAAAAGTAATTTTTATGCCTTAAAAAAATGGAACCAAACTCGTCGAACTTACACTTGTATGATACGCTTCATAATTTAGTAAAATCTATAACATCAAAAATATAAACTTACATCTGCAGACAAACAACAAAACTCTTGAAAAGAAATTGACTCTCTGTTAACAATTCCCATTACTGATGAAAACATCGACTGCGATGATATTGGAATGTGGGGGTAGGAATGACAGTTCTGACCTCAGGACGGGTTCACTTTTGGAATGCCAAGGTGGAGGGGGATGTGTAATTACGTAGTTAGGCTACGGCCACACGAGCGTTTTTTCCCGCAGACTCGCGGCGTGAAAACAAGCACCAAAATATAGATCAGCTTCTGTAACATAGGGGTGGCCAAACGCAGCTGTTTTTCTCGCTAGCGGGGGAGTTATCTGTCGCGTTCTCAAGGTCACCCGCTGGAGGATAGAACCAGACCTATTTTTCTAGCGGCTTGTGTAGATTTTCAAGCCGCGGGAAAAGACCCAGCGGGAAAAAATGCCACATGCACATGTGGCCGGCTTGTGTAGATTTTCAAGCTGCGGGAAAAGACGTAGCGGGAAAAAATGCTCGTGTGGCCGTAGCCTTAGAAATATTCTCTTTAGCAAACACGTTGATAGCCTGGTGTAGGCATGACCTCTGCGCTGTGGCTTCTAGAGCAGGGGTTTCCAACAGGCTGCCCACGGTGCCATTTTTTGCGGCCCGCGAAGACTTCTAGGAAAATAATTTGCAGCATCAATTTAGATATTCTTAGTTAACGAAAAATGTTTTTGTAAAAATCTATATTGTTTTCAAATGCTGTTCATTTACAAAAAAGATTGATTTTCCTCGAATTCCATGAAAAGTAGGGTGTCCACTCATGTTCTATTTCATATTTGATGTCCATTTCATGTTCTATTCTTATTTGACCCACTTCTTATTTAAATACCCACTTCTTATGTGACTGTTTTGTGTGTGTCTGTGTAATTTAACGAAAGTTGGCCAGTTATAATCAAGGTCGTTGTTAGAGGTTCATCCTCGAATTTTTAAAAATTTCATAGTACATACTATACACAAATTTTTCAAATCCCCCTCCCGCAAGAAAAAAAGTCCTGGGTATGGTCCTGATTAAATTGCAGCCCGCCACTAGACAGGTGTTTTCGATTGCGGCCCTTGGACACTTGTAAGTTGGAAACCCCTGTTCTAGAGATTGAAAACGGCAAACAAGGGCCAAAATATTGAAATAAATATTTTTATGTATTGAACATTTGAATTTTTCTAAGACCCACGTTGACTACAAAAAACTGGATTATTTTATGAGGGACGTGATATTCAAGTGATATTGTTTTAATGTAACAAAGATCGGTATGACTCGAACCTGCGCTGGAAGATCGCAATGGATTCCTGGTCCATTGAATCTCCGTTCACCTAGAAAATAAGTGTGCATTAATTTGATAAATAAGCTCAAACAAGCTCAAAAGTACTTGTTAAGACAAAGAGAAAAGGAAAAACGATTAACCATTAGCTTACGGGGCCCATTTTTCCAATCCCCTCTTTAGAACGGCCATTAAGAGGGTAATATATATATATATATATATATATATATATATATATATATATATATATATATATATATATATATATATATATATATATAGTATATATATATATATATATAGAGAGAGAGAGAGAGAGCTGTTCGCACATTTTTTAGACGATTTTGGTAAGCGGTAATAAAACATTGTTTGCTGCAAAAGAAATAATTGCAATAGTACTATGTTTTTAAAAGTCAAAATTATCGACTGCGGCTTAAAAGTTTTATTTTTATTCAAAATGGCGTTTTTAACAAAGCAGTGGTTCGAAGGCTACATTTATGCTCCGAAGAGAAGTATGCATACTCCGTTATCCAAAAACGATGTGAGAGTCATGGTTTTGTGATATCTAAAGCGTCGATAAGTAATATCGTCAACAACAAAGGGAAAAAAACGTCAAATTGGACCCTCAAGTGGGACAAAAATTCCAAACAAGTATCCAAGGAAAAAACGGACATCTTCGACTATTGCAAAGGTACGTTGTTTAATGTTAAAAGAAAATCCCCCTAGTCAAAGGACAGTTGCAAAATCATTAAAATGCTCGGTGTCCACTGTAAACAAAATGATAAACGTTGATTTAAATCTTAAGAAAGCGAAAAAAACGCAATGTGCATCGTTTTCTTCCAAATCATATCGCTGAACGCAGGACACGCTGCATAATTCTATATGAGAAACACTTATCCAAAGAAAAATGGAAAACAATTGTCACAATAGATGAATCATGGGTGTATTTAAATGATTGTTACAACAAAAGAGCCATTTATTATCATAAAAGAGGAGAAAAAAATTTAAGTACATTTTTCAAAGAATCGAAAGAAAGTTTTTCTAAGGGATTCATGATATCCCTTCATGATTCTAAGGGATTCATGATATCCCTTCATGATTCTAAGGGATTCATGCTGGTATTTCTTATAATGGCAAGTTAAAAATAAAGAGAGTGGAAAAAATGTCAAGATTAACTCCAAATACTATCAGGAACATATTTTATCGCCAATTTTTCTGAATGAAATACCATCGCTTTACCCACAGTGCCATCAATCTGTGAGACTCCATCAGGACAAAGCTAGCAGTCACACATCAAAATCCACTGTAAATTTCCTAAAGGAAATGGAACAAAAAACTGGTATCAATGCCATACCCTTCACTGATATCCCTACTAAATCTCCCGATGTATCACCTATGGATTTTTGTGCTTTCGGACTTTTAAAATCTGCATTATCCAAACGTCGTCCCAAAACCCTTACAGGACTCTGGAAAGCTGTTCAGGAGGAATGGGATAGAATACCTCTTCTGACACTTCAAAAGGCATTATTATCCTGGAAATTGCGGTGTCGAAAGATAGTTCAGAATAAGGGATGTCAAATAGAACATTTAAAACACAAGAATTTTATGTAATTTAGTTTTGTGAATACAATATACATCGTCTAAAAAATGTGTGAACAGCCTCTGTATACATGTATATATATATATATATATATATATGCATGCTAACATACTTGGTCAATATTGGAATAATATTTTTTCTCGCAGGGAATCGAAAATTTACGTAGGTTTTTTAACTAAACCATATATTAATTACCACATGTAATTAATTGAAAATCTCTGACTATTTCTTTTTTGGGGGTATACAGGACCATTTTTCGATAATCCGCGTTTTTTGCTTTCTGCAAAGTGCACACCTCTGCATTAATTAGCAAGAATAGATTTTGAGTTCAGTGTTCATATATATGTATATATGTATTAAAAATCATGTCTTTCCGAATACATTCCAAGTACTTAAAAAAGTAATTATGAAGTGACTTCATGCAGTTCTACTTGTAATACCTTGTCTTTCTATAACTTTTATCATTTATCTTTCTTCCAGACTTTTTTTTTTGCATTAACATACCAAAATAAAGGAGGAAGATTACATACTTGAATTTCTTTACAAAAGATAAATGAATGTTAGAAAAGTGCTAAAGATATTTCCTAATCTGTAAGAAGCACTCTCAAAAGTACTTGATAATCAGTTGCATTCATTCTGTCATTCTTCAAGAAAATCAAATTTTCGTCAGTCCTAGACTGGAGAATATATGATTTTTTCACACTTTTTTTACGATGACACCTTTTTTTTACGAATTTCAAAGTAGGGAATAATAATATCTTTTAAAGGTATAAAGTATAGGGAAGAATAAGCTTTTTCATTTTGATGGTATGGTACAATCGAGATCCTCTGTAAAAAGATGGATTATTTATTTATCTCAGTGCTACATATTGTGTCAAAACGGTGGAATGGTCTCAAATACACAATTAAGTGGAAATATACTTTACTATCACATACTTTTGCCATACATAAATCAGTTACCTTTTATGGCACATTGATAAGATAGAAAGAACTCAATTCTGTCACTTTTAGCAATGCAATTTTTCAATTAATTCTCATGCATTGCAAATCGCATCTCTAAATTGAACTCTGAAATATTAATTTGGTGATTAAGTGACCTAATTGAGCTAAAAAGGTTTAATAAGGCATTCCACTTACATAGGTAAGAAAAAGAAAAATTTTTGTGTAAATTTATCCTTTTTAATAAATCCTCAGAGCCTCAACCCCCTATCCCTCCCGAATACACAATTCCAAATCTATTTAAATCCATGCTAAGGAATTTTTGTTTTCATGTGTTTGTGATTTAATGTTACTGGTGCTCAGATCGTTGACTTTGGAATCAAAGTAGGGCAAGATCATTTTTTATATCCCTTTTGATTGCTTAAAAATTTCCGTTTTTCCATATTTGATGTTATGGTTAAATTTCAATACTTTCTGAATAAAGCTGTAGGTTTTGAAATTAGTATAAATGCATACATAATTACTTAAACATGTAGAGCAGCTTTGTAAAGGGTTATGGGAGTTATACAGACATGAATCTACCTCAACATATTTTAGGTAATAAAAAAATTCTAAGAAAACTTGGTGTAATCTCTTCTTGACTTCGCTCTTAAACATTATTCATAGTCGTTGAGTTTTTGTAAGTGTAACAAGTTTCTTCTCTATAGCATCATATTTTTGCTGCTCTCTAAAAGACAATGTAAAACAAAAGCAGGTGCTTGCTCCTAAATGTCTTAAAATTCAGTTCCTCTTTTCCTTGAGAAGCCATAAAGGTAAAGAATAAAGCAGTTAAGGTTTAATAGCTTCTTTCTGTTCTTATAAAAAAGCCATTAAATTTAGCACTGAAGTTTTCTTTTTTTCTTCATTGATAAAGTATCAGATTAGGTAATGGAGCATTTTCAAGCATGGGAAATTGCAAAATTCTCGATATTGGTGGTAATTTGAAATCAACAGTAAATCCTGGAGCTATTGTTTAAATCTAAGATATATAGAGTGTAATTATTTTGTCTTTTCCATTAAAGTAATTTAAAAGTCTATTTTTTCCCTTTGCAATGAATTGAGTAAACGTAGTTATGTACTAAATTGTAATGAATTCATCTCGCACATTAGTAAAATTTAAATAAAAGCAAAAAAAACATATTATGCATTTATTCAGTAATCTGCAACCAGCATACTTCATGAATATATTTGCCTGGTGAAAGGACCTTCTATTTTATTCTTGAATGTGCAGTACAACTACGTTTTTCTTTTTATAAAGCCTTGTATTTTATGAATATTATGAATAAATACCTGATTACCTAAACTTTTGTAATACACTAATACACTGTATTTATTATGCAAGGTAAAGAAAAATAGAATTTTTTTATCTAAGTATAAATAAATGAAACCCTCATAAAGCATATTATCATTTGCTGAATTTATTTAGTAATTATAAAAATCAGATTAAATCAAAGCTTTTTATCATTCGTAACAAGGCTTTCCCAGTTTTATATATTATTCTATTCAACTTCACGAAACACCCTCTAAGATGAAACAACTCTAACAGTGTTTCGATTATAAAAGCTTTGAATATTTTCTGAAAAACATCGTATTATTAACAATTTTATTTTACACCAGAATCCTAAACAAACGCTACAAAGGTTTTTTTCTAAAAATATGCTTTTTAAGCTCTCCGTAAGAAAGGACTTGGAAAAAAATACAAGGGTATCTTGAAATTTATCGAAAGATAAACAATATTTTTCAACTTTTTCATTCCGTTTTTCAGAAACATCTTATGATCAAAATCTGTGCGCTAGAATTCAAAACTATTGAAGAATAAAAAAAAGGTCGTTTTGTTTCTGAAATAAGTTCAGGAAAAATGGGAAACTCAATATTCAGAAAAATATGTCAAGCACATTACGGAAAATCTTTCGACCGGGTATGCTTTGTCAAAAAGCATTAGGTTTAAATGAAAATACATGGTGATTTAAAATGAACATAAATATGGTAGGAGCATAAAACTCGTTCTTCTTGAGAGGGTATTAAATAGGAAAATATAGATAATAACATAAAATGCATAAAATACTGTATTATGATATGAAATGGAATCGGTGCTTTTTTATTATTAAAGATTTAAATATTTGTAAACAGGATGTTTACAAATGTGCTAAAAACACGTTAAAAATTGTCAGTATTATTTGAAAAATATTTAATCAATTATGTTGTTTTATTCTGAAAAATTATTTTCATACACGGTTTATGTTGTAATGCAATGTTACTTAATAAATAAACTATACTAGTATCAGAATACTAATTTAAGCTGGTTATAATTTTAAAAGATGAATATAACTTAATTTTGTTTTGAAAACTGAAATTTTATTTTGCTACAAAATAAAGATACTAAAAATATTTAGCAGTTATTTTTTAGGGGAAATTTTTTCTTACGATCTATTTATTAAGTTTTATAATGTATTTCAGCATAACGTAGAGCCAGAAGCCATACTACTAAACGTTACCCGACAGCGAGGTTCCAAGTTTGAATCACCAGGGCAAAAGTAACAGAAATATTATGTGTCTACGTGAAGTCAGGAAATGCTCATATCTCGATTCCAGATATACTTTTTTAAGATTATTTAATTAGAAAGTGAGAAAGTTTAATAGAATATGAAATAGATACACCTCTTCTCCCTTGATTGGATGGAGGGTTTCCGACTTACAATGGTTTCACTTGCCGATAGTTCGAAAGCAAATGATGAAGGATTCAAGCACATGATATATATATAATACCTTACTATAAAATAGGCATCGTGATGGAGGATTTTGCCCAACAATAGGAGAATGTAAGTGTTCTGAGCACATTTAAGGCAAGCAGATCTAAACTAAGATATATGGTAAGTATAGTATTAAATGCGTTTTAGATTTAAGATGGTTTCAACTTAAGATGAATTTATAGGGACGTGATCCCATCAATTGTCTCGAAGCACATGGATATAAATTCTTCAATCTAGACATATTTTGCATGACGAAATGTGGACAGACGGAATTTTTCATATCATCTAATCCTGATATGCAGGTGTCCAAAGCGTTTTGTTTTATAAATGTCAACAATCATGAGAATAAAATACAAAATATCAAAGTAATTTAGGCTACTCAGCTAAAAAATAAATAAAAGAAATTCAAGAACATAATTTTGTTTTATGCTTTTCCTATATCTCTTGTCCTTCGTTTTATAACTTTTAGTTGTTCTATGTAGAGGATTTAGATGAACAAAAAAATGCTTTTTACCGAATTGTTTCAAGTTAAATGGTTCATATGATCGAAGATTTCAAGAAAGTTAAAATTCTATTTTCAGTTTGTCATAATTATGCCATTCAAATGTATGTTTTTTAATGCTATTTGAATGAAAGAATCTGTAGTGTACTCTCTGGGTTTTGTACTTTCTTATATATACTTTGTTTCATATATTTATTTATCTTTGTTGAACTACTAGGTATTGGTTCAATACTATTGAAAATTAAATGGTTATATATATATATATATATATATATATATATATATATATATATATATATATATATATATATATATATATATATATTATTTTTACAGTTTTTCTAGTTATATATCTTTCATTCATGGGTATTTTGAGATATTTATTACAATGATGTCATTGCAATGCTAAAACTGTCAAAAATTATAAATGTATGGGAGGAGGCTAGGTATTTACTAATGATAGCATTTTCATTCAGAGAACAGCTACAGGACAATCAGAAGAAATTCATGTAGTTTCCGATAGAGAGAAAGTTGCAACATATATCGCTACAATACTTGTTCTCTCTTGTATTTGAAATATTAAAAAATATGGTGAGTATAGAAGTTTGATGGTGTGAAAAATTTTAAGACATTGGGGTTTTGAGATCTGCTCTGAAGGTTTTATGTATAAAATGAGGATAGTAGCGTATTAAACAAAATATGTATGCTATATTTTAAGCGCTACAATTTTTCGTTTCAAATATTCCCTAAAACTCCTCTCCATAAAAGTAGAATGAGTGCTGTCCCTTAAGGACGGATTAATAATGAAGATAGCATTAGCCGTTCTCGTTAATACAGTTCAGGATATCAACTTTAGACACAAAATATGTCTCCTCGCATTTCACTTTTGTGAACAAATACGTGATCATATTTATTATCAGCTTTGCCATGCTGTTTCAGTTTCCTCGACAAATGTAGGATAGTTACACAGGTGACCTCAGTCTTCCATTGAATTTTTAATTCGCCTTTTGTATTCTCCAACATTTGGTCCTTAACCATTAGAGAAGGTCATGAGATAAACTACGAATGTAGTGATTAAGGTAAGTAATATTTTAGTGATTTCAGGATAAAATATTATGAAATATTTTGGTTTTATTTTCAATGGATACAGAATTCAGGCTAATGATAAATAAAATTCATAATATTTCCATCAGAAATACCTTTCGTTTATGTTGTTTGTTTAAAATGGTAAATGAGGCATCATTTTCTTCTGTCTTATTATCATGTGTATGACATTATTCCCAGCAGTAAAAAGTTACCTGAAAGTTTAAACGATCTGAATATGAACTCTCCGTCGTAGTATTTTTTATTGCCTACTTCCTAAGTTCGTTTACGTTCGTGCAAGCAATACCTACAGAAAAGCCCAAATATTATAGAGCAACGCATTGCTTTGAAAGAGATACTTGTAAATAATGTTAATACTCACACATCTTATGATTTAACGTAATATAATATACATTATCCGTCCAAAATTTCTGATTTCTTTTAAGCGATAGATGTTCTCCCAGTGAAGCTACTATCTCAGCAGATGTGTGGCATCGATTAGACCATTCGTAGAAACGTGTGGTCTTATGTTTGTTTTTTTTGTTTTTTTTACGATTGATCACGTTTTTGGAGAAAAAATATTTTCTATTGCGGTATAATCTGTTACCAAATAATCTTTTTTCAATAATAAAATTGACTTAAGAGGTTTATTTAATTGATTTTTTAAAGTTAACAAAAGAAAAAAGAACTAATAAACTGTTCATTCTCTCTTTTCAAAAATTCTCTTCCAACAAAACCCTAAACATAAGGCAATAACTTTGGACAACAGTTTCAACAGGGAAAATTTACCGAAATTCCGCATTATCAATTCATTTCCCTCCAGTGCAGTCATCGGTTATGCCTTGTTGAGGAGCTTATAACAAGGATCGAACCTAGGTCAAAGGCTACCTGTACTCTGGAAACGCATATTTTTGCTTTTAACAGTTTTATAGTCTGCAATTTCAATTGCAATCAATATCTCTGTTTCATTATTTTTTCTCTCGGGAATTTTTTAACACAATATAATGAGGAATAAGACTTTGCTGAATTCAGCAAGAGGATATTAGCACTGGAGATTCTAGTCTAAGTTTTATATAGATTTTCTTCAAAGACTAGATCTATAACTCCTAAATATTGGATGCCTTACCATTGGATATCTCGCCTATTAAGAAACAGGAAATTGAATTATTTCATTTTTCCGTTCCAGTGGGAAATAGTGTAATGTGGTTACGCACAACCTGCATATAATCTTATAAATAGGGAAACTAACATTGTAATTAAAATAATTTTCCCACAGCAAAAATTACACATGCATTCTTTCTCGTAAACGGCTTAGATTTTCAGTCACCACCCTTGTATTGAATTTTGAAGCAGTAGAAAATTGCTAGCACGTATACCCGTTTATATTACATTACTGCCATATTGAATAAAACCTAGAAAACCTATTTTACAAGAAGAAGTATTCTTATGATCATGTATACAGTTTAAAACGGAATGTAATTAAAAGAATAAAAAGACCAATTTGCGTAAAAATAACATCACAAGTGGAGAGGAATTTAAGCTTTTCCATTTCCTAATAAACTATCAAATGAAAATTATTTGATGAGAAATTGATTATTTCTAAAATAGTATTTGTACAAGCGCCGAAAGCTTAAATTATTTTTTAATATTTACGTAAAATAAACACTCCAAAAATGCAAATACAACTTTTATGAATATCAAAACATCATGGTTATCTTATGAGAAAGTTCTTTGGGCAGAATATCTTTCTTGTTTAGTTTTTAAACTTGCATTCCCATAGAGATTCTTGGTAAAGGTCCTAAAGAGGTTCTGTTTTCATGAAAAAGCTTGCTGTTACATGTACTAATATTGCTAAGTCCAAAGACCAAATCGTAAAGGTATTTCTTGGTTCCTAACTCATGAGTTAACTATTCCAGAGTTCTAGTGACAAAAATTAAAGTGGAAGCTGATATGAAAAAAATTACCTCAACTTGACATCAGTTTACCAAATGAAAATTACATTTACTCTGATTTCTTTTATATATTCTAGATACTTGTATATACATCATACTGTAGTTGATCACAGCTCTAGCTTAAATTTAAGTCCTAGGCCAAAAAGTCCCATTAACATGGCTCGTCAAGAGATTAGCACGTCCGTTCTCGGGATGACACTCGACTCCTTTGTGGTAACATGTCTTTCGAAAATTAGGGTGGAAATTAGGGTCGAAAATTAGGTTCGAAAATTAGGGTCGCATTCCATCATTTATTGCCAACTGCTTGAAACTCCATCTACACAATATTCCCTATTTTTTACAAGGGAGTTTCGACACGTCCCGGAGAGAATTTCATGAGGAGTTGCAAAAGACTTTGCAAGAACTTAAACGAAAAGAAGACAAGGTTATATAAAGTAATTTAAAAAGTGCTGAACTTAATGTTCTCTTGGAACATCTATCTTAATTCACTCTAAAATACTGAAGAAAGTAGTCTTGAAGCAAAGAGACATCCTAAAAGAATTATTCAATCAAACAGATTTTACAGATTATTTTGTTTGAACTTCTGAAAAGATCAAATTTTTAGGTACTTGTTTTAAAAACAATACTACTTTAATATTTTATACAATATTTTATGTGATTTATAGACAAATAGCATAAAATATATTAACAAAATAAAACATCTATCTAATTAAGAGTTAACTTTCTAAGATAGTTTGATATAAATTAATACTGATTATGTTAGATATTATCTTTTGAAATAAACTTACTTTTTCTCAACCTCTCTTACGTGAATTTTCTTTAAGGTTTATTTTATCGATTCCTACTGTACTCCTTTTAGGTGAAATAACATTTATTTCAAAAACTTTTATTCATGAATATCTGTTAACTTTATAACTTTAAGTATAAATTCTATATATTTTACTGATATCAAGATTTTTATCGTTTTAGTGATGAGGAATGAAATTTTTCTTTTTTCTTCTTTTAAGTAGTAATTATACTTACAATTTCAAGCACTTAAATTCTAAATGATACGACAGAGTAAGGTATTTAAGTTTTGAAGGGATTTTCAGCAATAATTAAGGATTCTCACGATAAAATTATGAATTATATGAATTAGATACACAGTGATTAAAGGAATAGTTGAAAGAGTTATACTCATAGAGATAGTTTTCTAAACTCTTGATCTCTGAATAATGAATTTTCTCCTCCATTTCAAAAAAATTCAGATTAAGGTATAAATGAATAAGTTTCTAAAATCATTTTTAAATCTTAGTGTGAGTACAAAATAAGTATTTTGATGTAAATTTTTTAATAACTTATTTTTAACTGATTCTAAAGTATTTCTGTAAATAATATTATTGTATGTCTTTTAGTAATAAAAACAATACCTTTATTTTCAAAATGTTCAATTATTTTATTGTCATATTTTACATACATATAAATGTAAATATGCAACTATACTCCAATAAAATGTTGCCCTATAACAAAAAAAAGAAAGAAAAGAAAGAAAGAAAGAAATGTCAATTTCTATAATTTTTTTCCATTAAATCAAATCAATCATCAACTGAGGCGTCCAGATAAAGGGTTTGTTTTTCAGATTAATAACTTTAAAAGTTTTATTTTTTTCACTTATATTGATTGTTCTATATTACTTCTTGCAAGTTAACCAGTAGATTGTACTAAAAATTAGTTTTCACTGTATTTAAAATTTGTAGTACCATGCCACATGCATGTCTAATTAATTTAAATCCCTCCTTCATAAAAATTTACCGTTTTATCATTGAAATACCAATATATAAGATGGTAATCAATGTAATACATACTGTAAAATTAGATTTCACAGCAAATGCATACATGAGTAATATTAATTCAACTACAAAACAAATTATTTTTTAAGACAGGCATTTTATCTTTTTTTATAAACTTTCTGAATAGAATAAAATGTCTCATGTATAAATCCCCTTGTACTGTGACAGTAATATTGAATAATATTAACATGAACTGAAAAAAAATCATTATTTAAATATGAAATTAGCCTGCATGACACGTAAACAAGAGTGTACCACCTTCTAGAGCTAAGATTTGAAATGAGCAGATCAGCAATTCAAAGCATGACTAGCAACACCCTCAGAATTTTCCTATTAGCATAACTATACACGATTTATCTCAAGGGAATTTTGTGACTCAGAGAGTCGTTACATTCTTGCAGTGTAATCATTGTGAGCTGTGACACTTGGCTGATACATTTAGTACAATTTATGGAGAAACTGAACAGGAAAGGGCACCAAACTAGGACTGCGATAAAGAAGAGAATTAAAATAATCATGATAGATAAATATTAATTCATGCTGTTTTCCGAGAGATGAATGAATAGATTCCAAGATTTTACAAGACATTTGATAATAGGAGAAAATGCGAAAACCTTTTGACTCCAGATTTTTTTACCATTTGTATTTATTTATGCACTTTTTTGTTTTTGTTCTTTAGCATCAAATATCCTATCCTGTAAAGCTCTAAAGAAATGGAGAACGTCTGCCTTAAGTAGAAAGCAATGTTATAACCTGCTGTGATGTATAACACAACTTCGATCTCACTAATCAGCATCTGTAACAACCCCCATGGATACACTTAAGATACAATCTACAAATCAGAGTTTTTGCTGTACCATTCAGTCCAATTTGTGAAACAAAATTATCAGCATATCTCTGATAACAAAATTAGAAGCTCTATGTTTTGAAATGACAATTAAATGTGAATGAATTTGCCTCAAGCTTCTGGGGTTAATAAAATAGGGAAATTATATAAACATCTGATGAAGCACAAGTAATTATTACTTTATTTCAACTTCAAAATCTGGAAACTATGTAAAGATTCAAATTATTATTTAAAAACACAAAATGTAGCTAAAACAATGTTGTAAATTTTACATTCCCCAGAAAGACTGAAAACGAACTTCCAAAAGAGCGCCGTGACTGAAAAATGTGTAATTCTTTCTAACTCAACTCGAAAACGTTCTTCATCTTGTAGGAAAAACATTTTACTTATTACTGCAAAAATTTCATCGTTGTGAACAATAAAGACAATTTACTTTCCTAAATTGTTCTCATTGACTTCTAAAAGAAACGTTCATTGTTTTGTAACTGCATTTTTTATGTCCCTACTTCATAGTTGCCATTACTACATAGGCTCAATATTTTTACTAAACTCTAACATTGCTTCACAAAGGAGAGATGGAATCATTGAATTATTTTGACTGACAGAAATGTCCAAATTAGCAACATAAGCTTTCAATTTAATTTAATGTTAAGATTCAATTTCTAACACTAGAAAAGAAAATGTCAAAGTGTTGTTTTTTTTTTCTTCATCGAGAACTGAAACGAAAATTTAATTTCTCTTGTCCTTCTTCGCTTTAGAAGTTTTAGTTCTCTATTATAAGAATTAAATGAAAGACGTGAAGTACAGGAATGGTATTGTCGAATTTTCAAAATAAGAACTAAAAGTAGTACAAAGGGAATCTGTTTAACATTCACTTGTAAAAACTTCGAAAAAGATCCTTTCTTATCTAAATTACATCCGAATGAACGTTTTCAATGAATTTCTCAGTTTTCAATGAAGCTAAACATTCGGAAACTTTCATTTTATTTTGTTAGCAAATGTTATTAAAATATTAGCAAAAAGAAAAATATAGTTGATTTAAGATTTTTTCAGTCAGAGTTTGATATGTGTTACTACATTATGAATAAGTAAATATTCCTTAGAAAAGTGTACCTTTTATATTTAAAAACAGAATAACGGTTAAACATTATAAATAGCAAGAGAGTAATTGCTTTTATTCAGTGCATCAATTTAGAATGTACCATGATACCTACGTAAAGATCAACGATGCCCATCAACTTGATCTTTATAATTTTAATATTTTTAACAATTATAACAAATATAATAAATTATGACAACTAATAATATTTTAACAACTAATATTCCGAGAAATAGTTCCCTCATTTAATTCCTTCTTGTATTTCTACACCGTAGTCTAATCTGCGTTCTGCTTAAATCATATAAGCACACACACACAGACTTATTCCTCGTTTTGAACACTAAGGCACGTACACTAATAAAAGTATCACCTAATCAAATAATTGCAGTATAATGTCTTCTGATCTTCTTTTAATTTACTGTTTATTGGTTTCTTTAGTTGGTAATTTTACGTGACTTTTTCTCTGTATGATGGAAACGGACAAAGTATATAAACATAACATATTTTTAAAAGGTAAAATGTGCGTCTTGTGTATTAAAAAATTAAGTAAAAATATCATCACTATGTTATTATATTACATTGATAAAGCTAATAATCCACGATAAAATAGTTATTAGTTTACCAGCATATTTTTTCTTCTGCAATTATTTTTTTTTTACATTAGAACCAAAGAAGTTATTGAACAAGTAAAAAAGAAACTGATCAAAGAAAAAATTCTTAATTTTACAGAAAATATTATTTTATGTTAATGTAATGACGGCAGTTACATTAGTACCATTTAATGTTTCTTTAAGCTTGTAGTGCAGATACGTAAATTTATAACGTTACATTTTACATATCAAATAGAGGATTTTAATCTTAAACGAACATGAAAAATGCCACAGATAAAGTTTGTTTCATCAATAAAACTAAAACCAACTCTACCTGAGATATTTTTTCTTGATTGTAAAACAAAAAAAGAAAAAAGATTTCGATAAATTTCCAACTATATATTACTTTAACAGTCTTCTCTTTTAAGCTATTTTACTTCGTTTTTACTTACTTTAATTAGTTGGAATTCATGTGATAGCAATCTTTTAAAATGTAACTTGTTTTCGTTTTTTTTTGTATCTAGAAAATAATGACGTCTATATTTTACAGTATAAAGTCTACCATTTTTTTTATCACCATTGTGTATTGGTACATAAAGCAATAAATCTCCTTATTTTAAATACTGAAACAAAGATATAGTTACATGAAAAACTTTGGAGTTGTTATCAATTGGAAATGAAAAAAATTTATTTTATTCCTTTCAAAGAGATGGCAGTTGAAGCTTCCCAAATTTGGCTCAGTTTTAAATGATTTTATTTTCAATTAACAAAGCTTTTATTGGTTCTTAGTATTTTTAGAGTAGGTTTTCTTCCCTTTAATGGTTTGTATTTTATTCATAATGAAAGAGAAGTTCTGTAACTGTATCCATAGAACTCCGATTGCATCGTTATTATACATTTATCTAAAACTTTATATTTTAAAAAAGGAAATAATAAACACATGTGGGAAAATTAATTCAAGAACTATATAATATCATCAGCTTTTAATGAGAGCTAAAAATTCAGGTAAAAATTCATTCATATCATTGGTTTCCATACCAATTAATCTTAATAAATACAAGCATCTATAAATTTTTCTTATATTCCGTGAGGTTAATTAGTGATATAACGACGTGACTTAAAGGGCAAATGATCAGCACATCAGTTAGGAGAGTAGAGTGTTCTCGGTTAGATGCCCAAGCTAGCTAGTTGCATTCCATTTGAAGAAAAAAAATAATATAAGGGAGGACGTGTGACTGAGTAATCATTTAAACAGTGTTAAGTGCGAAAGAGTAATTGCTCTCATTCAGTACATCTGTACGGAACGTACAATGAGGTCCCCATAAGTTCAATGAAATCTATCAACTTTCTCGTTACAACCTTTTAACGTAGGATTACGTTCCTCCATAACGGTCAGTGCTAAAGCAAAATTTCAGACGTTAAAAACATCATCGCGAGTTATAAATCAAGAGTGGCAGAATATTATTTCTAAAGGGTGTTTTAAACGTAGGATTACGTTCCTCCATAACGGTCAGTGGTAAAGCAAAATTTCAGACGTTATAAACATCATCGCGAGTTATAAATCAAGAGTGGCAGAATATTATTTCTAAAGGGTGTTTTAAACGTAGGATTACGTTCCTCCATAACGGTGCGTGGTAAAGCAAAATTTCAGACGCTAAAACCGTCGTCGTGAGTTATAAATCAAGAGTGGCAGAATATTATTTCTAAAAGGTATTTTTAACATAGGATTATGTTCTTCCATAACGGTCCGGGGTAAAGCAAAATTTCAGACGCTAAAACCGTCGTCGTGAGTTATAAATCAAGAGTGGCAGAATATTATTTCTAAAATTGTTTTTTTTAATCCCTTTTTCTCCCTTCAAACTTAACTAAATTCAATAAATGAGGTACCATATTAAAGATTAAGATCTCCGCTTCGTGCTAATTGTTAATTTCGAATTACACAATTTTTCTTCCCACAGCGCCTAAGTAATCCTACGTTAATAACCCGTGGTAGTTTCGTTAAAAGAGACTACCTGAATTGAATTTTTTTTAATAACTGAAATTCAGAGAAATCCTTCCGGCTCTTGATTCCAATTAGTATCAAATTATCTAATAATACCTCTCCTAATAAAATTCCTCACATCCTCATTTAAGTATAATGTAAATTGAGTATATTGTAAATTGAGTATTGCAAATTGAGTAAATTGAGTATTTGTAAATTGAGTATATTACGACATTTGATCTTGCACCCTTTCTCAATATTATAGAAACAGAAAAAATGAAAACAAAATATATATTAATACAAAATATTAAAATGTTAAAGTGTGTACGTATTAATTTTACGTATTAATCATTTCTGCTTTCAAAATAAAATACTAAAAGGAAAGATCAGTTCATAAAATATTCAATTTAAAATGAAACGTGTTCACATGTGTTAAATAGAGGTTTAGGAAGCATAATTTAATCCCAAATACACGGCTCCAGAACAACTGACGATGTTTAAATGCATTCTTAATAGACAATTAATTCATATGTTTGCCTTTAATAACGAAATTCATTGATTTTACTTAATTGAATTTCCTAGACCACAAATAAGTTACTTAAAACCCATTATCAAGAAGTAGAAAATTAGAATATTGATTGAATTATTAGTGAGTTTCCTTTCAAATAAACGATGAATGAGGCAAAAATTTAGTACCTAAATATCCATGAAAATAAATAATCTTTTGATTTTAATGTGTATCTGCACGTGTTTTAATTATCTTATTTTCATAACTGCCTTAAAAAATAAGTTGTGATTTTAACGCACTGTGTACAGCTATTACCAAAATTTTCAAACTGAATATGATCACTATTCATCAGTTTCATGAAGCTTCATATGTTCACCAATCATTTCTTAGTATTTTTGCAATTAATGCCTTAAACTTTTATCCACACAAAATGTCTAATGTTTAAAATATTTTATTACAAGTTTTTGACAGAATGCTTGAAATTTTTTTTACCTAGAACACTAAATTAGAACATCCATATAATTCCTTATCTAAGAGGAAGACTGTTTTTAATACCATATGTAATTTTTATTGTGTTCTGTTCTTATGTGTACATATAGAAAAACCAAATTTTAAAAAACTAATCAAAAGAGTCAAAGAATAATATCTCATAAAAGATTATAAATAATAAAAGATTATTAATAATAACTATATCTAATAAAAGATCATATTTTTCATAAACAGTCTCCATATAATTATACTATCGGTACTGTGCATAAAGAGATATTATTACTAAACTACTTCATTTATCTAATTTTGTTTTAGATTTATGTGTTAATTACAGATTCTACTTTCATATATTTATCTATTTTCATAAGAAACTGCTGCTATTTGCTTATGTAGTTCGTCATATTTAATTCCACTCCTCACAGCTTTGTTTTGTAATATTAAACATTGGCGGTTTTTATACATAGTTAGATATGTATGCGTATGTGTCTGAGTTAACGCTTGGTAAACAATGTTTTACAACAGATCTTTTTAACTTTCATCTAATACGTATCTTCAGTTTGCCATTAGAAAAAAATTTATAAATGCTAGTATAACACGTAACTGACTCTTTATAATGTATGTTCTTCATATTTCTATTACTTTTACGGCTGAGAGATTCAAATATTTTGAATCATAAGTTTGCATTTAGCGTGTACACATTACTTTTAATAAGATTTGTCAAATGCTTACACATTAGTATAATGAATTGAGATTATTCTAAGTTATTAAATTTCACTATTGAATTTGTCCCGTACTTTAAGTAGAATAAAATTCCAAGCAACTTTGAAAGTTATAAAGCTGCCCCTTCCATTTTTGTTACTTGGCCCTTAAAAATATGGTTCGATTCCTTTTATACATTTGCGATTTAAAAAAATATATATATATTTCCATATTTTTTTCTCTTTTTCTAAAAGACAGCTCTGCAATAACTTATACTCTGACAAAATTTTTAGCGGACCGAATTTTTAGCTTTCCTCTTATCAATTTGTTACGATAGTACGGTTAAAGAGAAGCTAAAACATGTTGTGAAACATCGCGGCTTTGATTTAACATCCTAATAAAAAATAATGTTGTGGAGAAACCCTAAAAAGCTCCTCTACTCTCTATTCGCCAGCACCAACAGCATCTAAAAAAACGATATGAATGTAGCACTTCGCCGATTTTGGCTAAACTAAAGTAGAGGTGACATCAAACAATAAACAGCCATCGATCTATCCTAAAAGGTACTTCAGAGAGGTGATTCGCATCCGAAGAATGGCAATGATATCTCTTAAGCAATAAATTTTCTTTTGGTACGTGTGTAAGGCTTTAGTTTGGCTTGGAAGTTTTCTTATGCATCATTTACTTCATTTAATTGTTAGTTCTCATGAGAAATATTTATGGTTTTTTATAAAAATGAGAATTTTAATGTAATCAAATCATACGGAAATGTACGGAATTCTAATCATTTTTCATTACTTTGAATAAATACACAAAAGCTTAGATCTCTATCAAGGGTATTTTGCAGTCATAAACCATTATCACCATTTTAAAGCTTGTAAGGAACTCATAATCAGGGTTCATCGGAGAGACGTTAGGTATTTGACTCTAAGGGAGTGATTAGACTATGAATTTCATGAACATTAAGAAAGGCATATCAGGGTTTAAGGAGTGCATATGTTTGCACTGTTAACTCATATGGGATTCATAAATCACTTATCAAGGTTATAAATAGGGCATGTTTTAACCTCCAAAAAGACAAATTTCAACCAATAAGTTAAAAATCTCGCTTTCTTGACGTTACATTCACTACCTATTCCGTATAAGAAGTTAGGCACACTTTTTGCTATGTTTAATTTTTTGTTTAAAAACTGATGGCAAAAATTCTCTCTTAAATTGATAGCTATGAAACAACAGGAAAACAAGTAGATTTGCTGAAAATCACAAGAAATATTAGTTTTGTGAAAAGATTTTTACAATTATTTTAAAAGAAAAATTATAATTTTTTTTTTTTTGTTTTAGATAGGTTGAATGGTTGGTTTGGAGCGCTATAGTCCCCTTTATGATGAACCAAATTACTTTCAAAGGGGAAAAAATTACAAATTTCTTTATACAGTCGATTCCGGTTAATCGGACCACATCTTGACGCGATTATTTTGGTCCTAATAACCGGCTGGTCCGATTACACGAACATGCTTATGCAATAAGATTTGTTTCGGTTCTTTAGGAATCGGTCTGAATAAGCGGCTGGTCCGATTAACCGGTGGTCTAATTAACCGGATTCAACTGTACATACATATATATGTATGTGTGTGTGTGGTTCGAGCCCACATAGATATATCATATTCACGTGTCCCATTTTAATCAATCACTATTTCATCATGATTATAATATCCCTTTAAAATCACAGTAGAGGAAATCAATTACTCTGTACTGAAATCAATTCATCTGGAGGACATTTAAAAGTACAGATAGAAAACTGTTTTTTATGAAACTAGGCTTAGTTCTGCACATTTTATTACATTAACAAAGGAACAGATAGATAAATGAAAGGGGGAAAATATGTGTCTCTATTTCTTCGAGTCTAAAACTTCAATTAATGCAGAAGGGAGAAGGGGATATCTAATTTGCACTATTGAAAAAGTCATGATATGTTTCCGAGGAAGTAAACATTTATGGCACAGGAATTTAAAATCAAAAATTTAAATATTTTGCAACACTACAAGCCTGATGCAAGGATAACACATTATCATATTTTATAATACAATTCTGATGGTTTTCTATTCAAAGCATTAAAAAAAAGTAAATAGCATTGTATTTCAAAACTTTAATTTCTTCATTTAAGAGTAGACCAATTACCGTTAAGGTGCATACAGAGACGTTGAAAAGGGTCATAATGCCAGAGAAACCCCACCCCACATTAAAAAGGTCTAGCTCATATTTTTTCAACGAATCAACCAAATAGGCACTTAATAACATTTCACACTTAATAACATTTACGGCACTTAATAACATTTTCACTGTAGCCCCCTGCCCATACACGCATACCAGAACCTATTTTCTGGGTATGTTCCTTTATTTACATTTCAATTTAAACGTTAAAAATTAAATACATATATAGAGAGACAGATTTCCTTTCATGTAATTAATTATACATTGCTTCTTTCTCATAACCTTTGCTTGATATTTTTCTTAATTACTTTTGTCTCTAAGACTCCCATTGCTTAAAATGATTCGAGATATGTGTTCCAATTTCCTGAAATTAGGGTATTGATTTTTATGTTTAAACATGATAACCTTATTCCTTCAGGCTTTACGACTACTGATAAAATACTGCATGATTAAATGGAATAATGCACATGAAACATTACGCAGATTTCAAAAAATAAAATTTTCAAGCGATATATCAAGCAGGATCCTTATCAGATAAATATGAGTTTTAATAACCCTTACGTACAATATAACAAGCATTTTAAATGAGTAAGGATTTGTATTAAAGAAATCAAAAAAAAAGCAAGCGCATTCTAAAAGAATGCTTCTTACAATTGTTACCAATGTTGGTATTCTATTCTCAAATATTTAGTAACTTTAGTGAAGTGTTTGGCTATCTACTTATGTATCATTAAGAGTTGCAAATTTCTGTATGTTTATACAAATTGATTACTCTACAAATTAGACTTTTAATTAGATTTTTACCATTATCCTACGTTATTAGCGAACAGGAACAGAAGTTTTTAAATTGACTAGCTGATCAAAACACTTCCAATAGTAATAAGAGAATTTCAGATTTGTTTCATCATATTTGTATATTAAATGTGAGTAAATGTATTTATATATATAGGAAACTTAAGTAACACTTAATATTTCATTCTTTCCTCAGCAAATGGGTTTAATTTTTTTTTCTATTTTTTCTCTGTTAGAAAATAAACTCACATCTTAAAACTAGTTCTGAGTTTTAATTTCTGCAAGACTTCGTAGTCTCTACCTCTGATTTTTTAAATTTTAATATAAAGAAAATCACAGATAGTTTAGAACATATCGGTGTGTTACGTAAATTTAAATAAAACTCTCTGTCTAAAAACTTATCTATTTCACTTTATACTTTTGTTGTACAGTTTTTGATTTAATTTTGTGTACAATCAATTGAAATTATTAAAGTAAACCAGTTATATTTAAAGTTTCCTTCTGTGTACATAAGTTTTTCTTTCAACCAAAATATAGTAATATTTACATTAAAAATATTTTTAAATGCAAATTAAATCAAAATATCTTTCTTTCGAGTTAGTTTGAAATAATGGAAAGGATAATCTTTATCAAATAATAAATCCATTTCTTTTTTCCTTTAAACTGTTTTTCCTTGAAAGTAAAATGAAACATTTTTTTTTTTTTTTTTTTTTTCCCAATGCGGAGGCACTTGTATTCAAACATTGGCCCTTACTACGCCGCAGTTTTTACTGTCCATTCTATTGTGGGGGCACCATATAGGCGGACAGCATTACCCCCTATGAAGGGACGACACGAACGGAGGCATTTTTCGTGGCGCAACGCTGGGACTCGATCTGAGCACCCTCAGCACCGAAAACCAGCGCGCTGTACCACTGGGCCGCCACAAGCCCAAAATGAAACATTTTTTACCTTAAAATGTCGTAGAAAATATCCGAACGTAATCTATGATAAATTGATAACACGAGGAGAAAATAATGCTCATTCGTTTAAATATTATTTTAAAATGACGTCGATAAAACTCTTTTTCTAGAAGTAGTTTGAAAATCAATTGAAAACTCTCACTTATAATCCAAAATAAATGGAGCGAAAAATTGTAAATTTGAAACGAGTAAATCCCGGCCGTGTAATGGCCATAGTATCAGGCCATGTGTTGCAGGGTGCGAGTCCTTAGATTGGAGTTCATTTTAATATAGAGAAATGCAAGAAAATGTCTCGGTGCTCTACTCTGGGGCTTGAAAAAATGAAACATCTAAAAGAGTGGAAAGGTCTCTAGCTTTTTTTTGTTTTTGTTTTTAAAGAAGGCGGAAATGTAATGCTGTGCTGAATCAAGCTAGTCCTCATAGTGTAGTGGTTAGTGCATCTGACCGCTAAGAGAACGTCCCATGTTGAAGCCCCAAGTAAAAAAGATTTTATAAGCATAAGGAAGGGTTGATAATTTATCTATCTTTGCAGAGCAAAGAACTTTTGGCCACATTTTTGATTGAATATTTTATTAAAGATATTAACCTTATTCTTCTCACACACAAATAGAAAACAATCTTGCAAGCTGAAGCAATTCAGCTTTTATTGTTTTGTTTGTTTGTTTTTTGGCTATAGTAACAGCAGTCAGTCTGGAAGTTTTTATAAATATAAAAAATATGTTGATAACTTGCCAATTGCTCAGAATTGTGTATACCCATAATAAGTTAGGGAGGCATTTTTCAATAAAAAAAGTTTATCAAATTAATCAAATTTATTTTCCCTTCATATAGAATTTAAAAGTTCTACTAGCCATATCAAGGCCCCTTAAATAAGAGTATTTGGAATATATTTGGCGTAATGTTGAAATTTTATTCAATTCTTATCAACATTTTTGACATTACAATAGATCTCCTTCTTATCTCGTTATTTTAATCTATTTTACATATTTTAATACATTGAAATGTTTTCTAAGAAATTTAGTATAACATTTCACCCAAAGAGATATATAAACCTTGTAAAATATCACACTTCTTTGAGACATAATTTTCGTCTTTTGTGTTTTAAGGGGGTCCGCGACACATTTTAAAAAAATTTTATTTATTGAGTTAAAATTTTGAATTTTTTTGTGATGGTTAACCATATAATTTGTAAACAAAATCACTTCATAAAACTTCTCAAAATGTTCTTAAAAAATTTTTTAATTTTAAAATTTTTAAAAAAGTGGGGTAATTTAAAATTGTTATAACTCGAAATATTATTTGTCGAATTTCAATTCTTTTTCATTTGATTAAACAGAAATATATAAGTTTTAATTTCGATTCAGTATTTTTTTTAAATATTAATTTTTTAAAAAATTAAAAATATTTATATTAAAAATTACAAAAAAAAATTATGTAACATATTTTTTAAAAAAACATATTTTCAAAAGTAAATATTTTTTTTAATTTGCTGAGTCAAAATTAAAGTAAAATAGTTGAAAAAGACATGTTACATGTATAGAGTATAAAGCTCACTTCTACCCAGACTTGGGTGTATATAATTTGAAGTGGCACTCTATTTGCATTTGATACAAACACAGTTTATACATGAAACAAAGTTTATTAATTCGTTGCACATATAGAATTTGCTTTTACAGTAATAAGCATACGTATTACTTGTACGGAATATATAAATACAGCTTTCAAGAACAATATATTTTCAATACTCACAAACAGTAAGTCAAACCAGCAGTACTGCCACGTAAACTTTGGCCCCCCCACTAGCGCAGGATAGTACTCGAGCTGCATACCCTCGTAGCTCCCTCTCGCTTATCTATCAACTTTAACAACCTTCTTTCAACCCTAACAACCTTTTTTTTTATTAATGACGCTGCATGGTATTTATACTAAGCGCGTATGCCGAAATTAGCATATCTCAAGCAGCTTCTTTAATTCATTCACTCAAAAGTTCGATTCTTGGGAATCGAATCTTGTGTATACCTTACACATGTTTCAACCATTTATCTTTAACGGTTCTTGACTTATAACAATTTAAAGACGAGAAATGGGGAGAAAAAAAATTATGCAGAAAAACGCACTTTCAGGCTTAAACAACGCTTGGCTACTATTAGAATGTTGCAAAAAAAATAATAATTTCTCCTGTTCTAATTAAGATAGAAACATGATTTAAACGTCATTTTAAGTGTAAAAGAACACAGAAACTTTTAATGTAATAAAAAAAATTTCGAGAATTCGAACAATTTTGTGTCCTGAACCCCCTTAAACTTTTTTAATCTGTCTGTCTCTCTCTCACTCTCTGTTTCTCCCCATATAAAGACGATTTCACCGTTTAAACATAATTATCTATTGCTATTTATATTAGGATTTAGTTCAGTATGATCGCAAACAATGAATCTATGTATAGGTATTTAACACAATAAATGGTCAAGCTACGTAAATCCTGCTTCTTTACTGTAAACCAAGGCTTGAAATGGATATGTACGAAAATAAAAAGTTCCGATCGAATTGGTTCAAGTAGAATTTTTTTGTTTTTTTATCCAAATGAAACCATTATTTTCGGATGATTTGATTTTGCTCCAAACGATTTTTATTGTTTCGGATATTTATCCGACCCGGAGCAATTCATTTGTTCCGAGTAAAGAATTGTTCCGAGTCGGAACAAAAAATATCTCTCACAAACGATTTTGCTTCTTTTCCTCTTTAGCGAATTTTGAAAGATTATTAAGCTATTCCGATGTGGCTAAAATTTTAAATTTTTGAATTTTTACGATAGTTCTATACAGAATATTGTTTCAAGCATCCCGGATCCCAGGGTAACCTATTAAACTTTATCATTTTTTGGTATGTGTAGATATATAGATCTATACTTAGATATAGATATATATATCTATCATCTTGCGTGATAAATTTTGAATAGATTGAGGTAGAGACATCAATTTGGGCACAAAAATAGTTCTTGTCTAGTAGAAGGAAGAGTTCACAGCCAGCAATATGTGGCCGTGGGAAAATGGGGAAATTTCAATGAAAATGTTCAAAAAATTCTCTAGATTGGGGTTTTTAACAAATGTCTCGAGTCGGGTATCTGTTTTGTGTATTTTTCCATTCTGAATCGAATGGGGCTAAAATCAAGTCGACAGATTCAAACGGTTTAAATAATGGATTCAGAATTAGAAGGATTCTTTTCACAATAGTTGTTTGGTTTGGTTTGGAGCGCTATAGTCAATTTTTTGCTACACGAGGGACCTACTGCTTAAAGCCGATTCCGAAAGGCTACAAACGTCCATGCCAAGAGTGGGATTCGAACCCACAGACTTTGGTACCGAACACTAGCGCCATAGCCATTCGGCCTTCGTCTGGTATTTTCACAATAGCGATTTAGTTGAAATGGAAATAACGTGCGTTAAATTCGCCACATGAACCTTCATTCCTTTCCAAAATATTTTTTCATTGCATATAGGTAACGTACAGGGATTTTTCGTTCATATTACGTACTGGTTTCTTCATTACGTATAGGTACATATAATTTCATGTATACAAGGCATTAGTTTCTTTTGTAAGAAATACTATAAATTTCTTCAGGAAACGGTATTTATTTTTAATTTTGAATACAAATAGAAAAGAGCATCGAATTCCATTAAAATCGAATTCGTCACATGAACCTTCATTCCTTTCCAAAATACTTTTTCATTGCATATAGGTAACGTACAGGCATTTTTCGTTCATATTACGTACTGGTTTCTTCATCACGTATAGGTACATATAATTTCATGTATACAAGGCATTAGTTTCTTTTGTAAGAAATACTATAAATTTCTTCAGGACACGGTATTTATTTTTAATTTTAAATACAAATGGAAAAGAGCATCGAATTCCATTAAAATCCTGTCGTTTTTCCTACTTCTTTGAAACTGGGTAGTACACGTTAAAAGAAACAACTTCGATAACGTAAATAAAGTGACGGTCACCCAGTGGCTAAGTGGTTAAGGCATCAGCCTCACGCCGGGGGTGCGGGTTCGATTCCCGCATAATACTTGGCTGTATTCTGGGGAACCGGTCAGTCTTCCGCCTGCAAAAGAAGCCCCGTCTAGAAAGGGGAGCTGCAAACCATCTTCCATCGCCGGTGTCATCGTTTGTCAATAAAATTCTTCTGTGATTGTGTCATTTGTCTGTTTCTATCTTCTTTGTATTCATATGTACACCGGACTGGGATGTAATGTCGTCATCCCCCAGGGACATTAGCCAAAAAAAAAAATAAATAAATAAAGTGACGAGATCCTTAAATCCCATTTTAGAATGGTGAAACAGATTTCTGCAAAAGAAAAATTGTTTTTTTTAATTAAAATAAAATTTCAGTAAAATTTCAAGGAGCGAAATTTTTTTGCTCCAAGCCGGATAAATTCAGAAGGATCAAAAAACTTTCAATCCTTTGGATTCAATCCGCATAGGAACTTTATCAGAGACAGCAGTTTTTTTTTTTGTTGTTGTTGTTGCTGTTCCGGTTCGAATAGAAATCGTTTGACCCATAATATTTCTATTCGGGTCGGGGCAAAAGGATTCGTTCTTCGGATAGATATCTTGAAGCCCTGCTTTAAACTGTTCTAGTTAACGATTTTTTCAAAAAAATCATTGTTGGTACATTTACAACTTAGGCACTATGAACATTACATATCAGATACAACTTTGAAATAGTTGGTATTTGGTGAAAAATAAAATCACCAAATTTCGAAAAATAAAATCACCTATCGAGAACTCATACAACATACAAGGAAATTTCAATATTGCTATTGTCAGTCTTTTAATCTTATAAACTGTGTTTAATTAATATTTTTAATCTTTAATTCTAAGTATTTAAAAATAGAAAAAAATCGTTCATTGATTTTCGTTTAGTACTACCATGACAGTAATTCATTTTATAACAATTATTTCAATTTCAATTCTACTTTAGTAACGTTGCAAATATTTCTCGGGTACAATAATTTCGAGGGTCAGTAAATTGTAGCTCTCTATTTTAATCGCATCATCCCTCTTGGTTCTGTAAAATTAAGTCAAATTTTAAGCCAAAGTTTTTTAAGATCTCAATATGCCTTCATTTATCAACTTATTTTTAGATTTTTCAGGATAAAAGCATCTCACATTCAGTAATGTATCCTTTGACTATCTAGATCAGTGAAAATACCCCTCTACCTTAATGGATAACAATGTGAACACCATTATTTTGAGACGTCTCTATGGAACTTAATAAATTATCACCTAAATTATCACCTGAATTAATTAATTTATCACCTAAATTATCACCTGAATAAATTATCACCTGAATTATCACCTAAATTTACCTAATTCAAACCCACTAAAGAACAACAATGTTACTGATATATTGTTTATTTTCCATTAATCCTCATTCTCCTATAATTAAAAGATTTATACAGCCTATTTCGTATACCACTCTCTTCTAGTTTTGCCTCAGTTGACGGCCGTCATAAAAAAAATAAACAGATATTGATCTACCGTGAAATGTATTTCTGAAAGGTGATTCGCAGCTAGGAAATAGAAATGAGCTTTACCAAGTCATAAATTTTATTGCACTTCTGTTTCTTTGGTCTCTAGACTAGACTTAGCGTTTGTGGAGCGTTGTAAATGAAGAACCGGATACACATAACTAAAATTTATAGCAGCAGAAAAGATGGTTTCCAAAAAACACAAAAAATTTCCTTTGTGAAGTTTGCGAAAAAAAGGGATAAAAAAATGATAATATCTTTTGCATATGTTTGGATTTCAGAACTGAGGAAAGAAGATTAAATAAAGCTGAAGTTTCTTATTCTAAAAGAAAGTTTTTAGACTTAAAAGAGGTAAAGGAAAAATTTTAAGTACTTTGAGTGAGTTTTATATATCAAATGATTGCATCAAATAACTAGAAACAGTTTGAAAACTTGCTTTTGTATTTAACGCCTTTCCTTCGGTGTACTATATATTTTTAATAAAATAAAGGGTAGTATCACACCCGATAAAAATGAATTTTACCATAATCTTTAATTATACTGTCATTCTAAGCTAACAGTTAAGTATGTAAGTGACTATCGTAACATACATACTTAACTATCATGTTCAACGTACATAAAGATTAGCATCAATAAAATTTGAAGCTAATATTGAAGAGCATGTTTTGGAATTTTTGCTGCGAACTAATTTTTATTCCGACCGAATCGATTAAAGTCTTATACAATGAGTGTAGTGGAGAGCGAGCAGAATTTATTTCAACTTTACAAATATCTCGCCCATACTTTGCAATCTAAATCCCTTTTCGTGACGATACGTCACTTCTATAACTCTGCTGGTATTTGTTCGTATAAATTAACAACAATAATGCGAAAAAGCTGGCAAAAAAATTTTTAAATATATGAATATTCCCTTGTATTGAGTATCAAATATATATATTTTTGAGCAATAGGACAAACTTTCTACGAAGTAATGGATATTCTAGATATTATACATAAATGGGGAAAATTACTATTTACTTGAGAAAAATTCAGTTCATGGAATTCAAGAAAACAATACCGTTTTCCAAAATGTAAGAGCTACTAAATGGGTGTTAGCGTAGGTGAAATCTGAAGAAAGAATTTAGACAAAATCTTGAAACTTCGGCAAAAGAAAAGGCTGCAGTAATGATAATAGAGCATACTCGTAATCTTACGGAAAAGGGAAAGGAGTGAAAGCAAAATA
Source organism: Dolomedes plantarius (assembly GCA_907164885.2). Taxonomy (NCBI): domain Eukaryota; kingdom Metazoa; phylum Arthropoda; class Arachnida; order Araneae; family Dolomedidae; genus Dolomedes; species Dolomedes plantarius. Next base: position 137,974,416 of record OU015494.1, on the reverse strand, counting down.
AGAGGAAAAAGCATTTGAAAACAAAACGGAGAACCTCTGCATGCCATATCTATTAAGGTGAAAAAATTTTCATTTCTCATCCAATTTCAAAACGTTTGATGTTAGTAAGTTCCTAATATATTCATGTAAATTTTTCATAAGGTACTTTAAATTTTTTTAAGTAATGTAACTGCTTATTGACCTCACACGCATAATAATTTTGTAAAATTGTTGATTCAAAATACTGCTTGTATACATCAGTAAGGAAGATATGAATATTAACTGTGGTTCGATAATTCCATCTAAATTAATGATTCAGGGAAAGAAATTCAAGAAACATAAAAAAAATCAAAGCATGTTTTTTGACTACAATCAAATCTACAGTAGAAAAGAACTTAGCAATCTTTATTCAACTATGTTGTAAAAATCAATCTAGCCAAAACAAGATTTTGTACTGAAAGAAACTTACATGGGAAAGAAAACACATGAGAAGGAAACAAAAATGTAGGAAATAACTGATGAGAGCGAAAGAGGAGAATCTCGACGCAACTCTCATTGATGGAAAATTATTTATTTGTTGTTTGTTTGCTTTTGTATATCTATTTTTCTAGTATCTGTATTTTCTATCTTTTTGTGTGTGCGCTTGTAGGAGGGATAAGTCTGTGTCGCTTTGCATGTTAGGAACCTAAGAATTGTAATCGGTACTCTAAAGCATCTTTACCATTGGTATAGGTATTTATTTTTACAATTAGCATGTATTACAATTATTTTTGAAGATGTATAAGAACATCATTTAATTTTCCTCATGAAATTGCATATACTACGGCAATTTTTTTGTATGCGCAGTTTTAAATGTAGAAACCAGATTCTGAATAAACTGCATGTGTAACATTTCAAATCAGTAAAATTTAATTTTAACGGTTTGAAAAGCCTATTCGTAGAAAAATAAAAACATATCCCAGCAATTTTAGCATGCAGTCCCATTTAAAACTTGTATCAAGAGTGTTAGAAAGGTAAAAGCATCAATGATTTATCAAATATAATCATTTATACTATTAATATCAGTTAGTAGAAGATGAATAATGATACAAACTAGTGCAATTACTCTATGGCAAAGTCTAATGCTTTGTTTTTCTGAATTATTCATGGTGCTGAATTACCTCAGTTATTTATTTTATCATGTCATATAAATAAGATCCATTTTCTTATAGCAAACTCCTCGAATGGGATGTGTGTTACAAGAACTTTTTTGAAGAATTTTTTTAATACGATGTAAATCTATGTGAGAAAAAAAAATCAAAGGATGATGATTCTTTGTGGTTATGTGTTAACAATGATTTATTTTACACTTTCTTAAGTGGCTTGAAGTCTTATTTTTTAAGCACATCTATTCTAGTAATTTTTTCAAATTTTAAACAATTCATTTTAATAATTATCTCAAAGTTCTAGATTTCCCAGAATGAACTAGCAGAGAAATGGAGATAAAAAAACTAGTATTTTACCCCAAATGAACGAATTTTTCTTTCTTATTTACGCTTAATTTCAAAATTTTATGAAGTATAGTGCTTAATATTGCTCAATAATAAAGGTTGTTGTCAAATCTTTGATGGATTTTACTTAAATACATGATTTTCTACGAACTACAGGGGCCGGACGATGGCCGAATGGCTAGGGTGCCGGCATTCGGTATCTGAGTCATTGGGTTCCAGCCCCACTCTTGGCATGGACGTTTGTAACCGTTCGGAATCGGTTTAAGCAGTAGGTCCCGTCTAATTAGCCCTTATGTAGCAAAAAATGACCGTAGCGCTCCAAACCAAACCAAGCAAACTGTAGGGATTTATTCTATGTGAGAAAGCTTTTCAACCCGTCACCCCAAGCCTGAATCTTTCCATGAGACGATGAGTTTCTTTTTCAGCAACACCAGCATTATCAGGAGACTTCATTTTCGATCACTTTTTCTTACCCCTTATATAGTCGAAACTAAGGTGGTTTTATGTTCAATGTCTATTAACCTTTTACTCGAATTTCTATCACACTTTCTGTTTTTATAATGACTCCTAGATATAAGTGAATTAAGCCTAAAGTCATGATTTTTACACAGGATATTAAATTGTTAAATTTGGACTATCAATATTTATTTATAAATTAAAGGATCCAAAATCAAAATCGTTATTTTTGTGCCTTGAAATTTCACACTGATCATTACATTTTTAAAATACGATTACTACTGATCTACAAATTAAATTATTCAAAGTCTTCAATACACGTAATTGAATTTATTTTACATTGCTTATTTATATCTCTTGTAAGCTTTAAAACAGTATTTCAAAATAATCATGACTTATAATGAATCTGAAAATTATCTTTATTTAGAAATTAAGGTAAAAAATTTTCTGAGATTTAATATACATTTACTTTTATTTAATACTTTTGGTATTTCAAGTGTTTGAGAAAAAATAAACGGCGAAATTGTTCAATATATGCATTCGCATTCAGTAATATATCTAATAAAAAATATTAAAAACTCGACTAAGAGACGATATAAAGAAAACTTTAAACTCATTTTTAAATTATCATAAACTGAAGCGTACTTTTCTTTTGAACTTCTTGACCAGTAGAAACAAACTTTAACCGTCTACGTAATCGATGATTGCTCAATCTTTCCTAACTACTCTGGCCATCAATTTTCAATTATGATACAGTTGCAGCTTGACAGATAATACATCTGCTGAAATCCAACGTGTGCAGAAAAAATACCTTTGTTTTCATCCTTGTTTTTCTCTAGTTCTACTCAAAAAATATAATGTTTCTGTGGTTTGTCTGGAGAATTTTATTTTTCAGTTTTCATCAAAGCCTGTTTGGTGCTAAAATATACTCATGCACATGTCTTAAAAGTTTTTAAAACCTGAAAATTTAACTACACACACATATATATCGGTGTCTTGGTATGTTTATTGGTTAGATCATACTTATTTGAAACAATTCATTGCTTTTTAGACAGTATCGACACCGCTGATGAAGAGATGCTATCTAATACCTTTTAAATTCTTTTCTTTCCATGTTTTTGTTTCACGCTGCATAGTGTAATATGTCTTATGCTGGATTTTCACTATCAACTCTTTCTTATATATATATATATATATATATACAGGGTATTATCAAAATAATGGAAACACTAAGAAACATCATGAAAACCTTTATTAATATGGGGCAGGATCACCTCTGCCATGTAATACAACCTGATTCACCTTCGAATTGGATTATAAAACTCATGAATAGTGGTTAAAAATATATCTTACCAATCTTCAAGGGAAAATAATGACAGTTCCTATAGAGATGCTGTGGTGGATATCGATACCTGGCTGTATCCGCTTATACAGATCGCGATGGTTGGATGATATATAGTCGGGGGGGTTGTACAGGGCAAGATAAGATACTTGACTTCTTTTTCATGCTCTTCAAACCAATGATTGGTAAATTTAGCTGTATGTATAAGAGGATTATCATCCTGGAGAACGCCATCTCCTGCAAGAAACAATGATTGCACCATAGGATGGACTAGTCAGCTAAAATTTTGACATAGTCCTTCCCATTCAATCTCCCTTTTAGAGTTACAATAGAGCCTGAAGAAAACCATGAGATGCCATCCCAAACCCTGATAGATCTACCTCCATGATTGACAGTTGAGATGAACCAGCCAGAATCTTACGCTTGTGTAAGTGTTCTCTAGACATACGCACGTCCTGTTGCGGGGAACAATGTGAACAATGATTCATTGGACCAGATGCCGTTTTTCGACATATTACTCGACCAGGATTTGCGCTCGTGGCAACATTGTGGACGATATTTTGTATTGGCATCTATTACAAGTGCCTTGGGAATAGCTACTCTTCCGTAAATGCTCTAATTTGTTTGTGAATAATAATTTTTTTGTGAAGTTTCTTTCTACCTCGAATGGTTGATACCGGAATATGCAGATGCAGATTGAGCTCTTCGGTCATTTTGGTTGCAATTGTTTTCTTTCCTCATGTTACAATCCGCTTCAATACCTTGTCCGTCTCTTTCACCCAGCTCTCCCTTTCGTCCACTATTCTGTTTGGCAAAGGATGTTTTTCCGTGCACTCTGTATGCTATCATGATTTTCGATACCATAGCTCGAAAAACACCCATTAGCCTGGGGGTTGCAGTGACAGATACTCCAATTTAAACGCGCTTCAACAATTTGCCCTTTTCGCAAGGTATATATATATATATATACATACATATATATACATACATATATATATATATATATATACAGTGGAACCTCGCATAACGAGCATAATTCTTTGTAGAGTCTTACTGGTAATGCAAAACAATCGTTAAGCGAAACAATTTTTCCCATATAAATTAATGTAAAATATGATAATGCGTTCCATGCCAAAAAGTACTCAAAAATTTTTGGATGTATTGTTTATTATTTAAAGAAAATTACTTATACATAAATTCTTAAGGGGCAAAATCATCCATATGAAGTTTATAATTTACAAATTTATGACACATATCTATTTTTTTTTTTACTAGAAAGCTATCTAGCGACATTTGTTTTTCTCGGCGCTTCAAAATTTGCTGCAAATGTGTCACCGCATTGTCATTGAATAATTTTATAACGCGCATAGCCACCGTCTTATCAGGGTGATGCTTTGTAACATAAGATGCAACAGTTTCCCATGCTTTCATCATTTCTTTTATTGCGCCAGAAGATTGTTTCTTTGCTGTTTCTTCGTCCTTCTCCACTGACAAACTCTCTTGTATAACTGCTTGCTGTGACAGACACTGCAATTCTATTAGCTCTTCGGTGGTCAGCTCTTGGTTGAGCTCTTCCACAAGGTCCTCATTATCATTGTTATCCTCCAGTTCCGTGATGTTTGCTTCTCGAATCATCCGAGAATACCCTAAAATACTTATTTTTCTGCCGTTGATGATCCTGGTGACGTGAAGATCCGAGTGACGTGAAGAAGGGACTTCCTTCCACATCACTCGTTATGCGAAATGTTGCTCGTTCAGCGAGCCATTTTTTTACGATTTATTTTGCTCGTTATGCAAAATACTCGTTATGCGAGATTCCACTGTATATATATATATATATATATATATATATATATATATATATATATATATATATATATATATATATATATATATATATATACAGGGTGAATCTGAACAAGTGGGCAAAACTTTACGGGGTGATAGAACGCATCTACAAGAGCAATATTCGTCATAGAAAGTATGGGTGGAACACAAACAGCAAGGCGCTAGGTGGCGCTGTAAATTGTACCCGCATGCCACACGCCCTCATTCGTTCCAGCGGCGGGTTTCCGTAAATGTTTGGGTAGGGATCCTCCATGACCATTTGGTTGGCCCATACCTCCTGCCACATCGTCTGGACGGCGAATTATCATTGTTATCCTCCAGACCCGTGATATTTGCTTCTCGAAACATCCGTGAATACCCTAAAATACTTATTTTTCTGCCGTTGATGATCTTGGTGACGTGAAGATCCGAGTGACGTGAAGAAGGGACTTCCTTCCACAGCACTCGTTATGCGAAATGTTGCTCGTTCAGCGAGCCATTTTTTTACGATTTATTTTGCTCGTTATGCAAAATACTCGTTATGCGAGATTCCACTGTATATATATATATATATATATATATATATATATATATATATATATATATATATATATATATATATATATATATATATATATATATACAGGGTGAATCTGAACAAGTGGGCAAAACTTTACGGGGTATATAGAACGCATCTACAAGAGCAATATTCGTCATAGAAAGTATGGGTGGAACACAAACAGCGAGGCGCTAGGTGGCGCTGTAAATTGTACCCGCATGCCACACGCCCTCGTTCGTCCCAGCGGCGGGTTTCCGTAAATGTTTGGGTAGGGATCCTCCATGACCATTTGGTTGGCCCATACCTCCTGCCACACCGTCTGGACGGCGAATCCTATCACACATTCCTACGAGAGGTGTTGCCGGAGCTGCTGCGTCCGATTCCAAATCCCATCAGGTCGAGAATGTGGTTCCAGCACGACGGTGCGCCTGCACACTTCAGATTGGATGTGCGGAGCAATTTAGATACAACATTCTTAGGGCGATGGATTGGTCGAGGTCGTCCCATAGCTTGGTCACCAAGATCGCCGGATCTCTCGTTTTTGGACTTTTTCCTGTGGGGACATATGAAAAGACTAATCTACGAGTACCCCATTGAAACCAATATGGAACTAGTCGCCAGGACCGCCGTTGTTGCCTGCGATATTCAGGAAATTCCTGGTGTCTTCGCAAAAGTGTGTCAGTCCCTATCCCGCTCTTTTGAGCAATTTCTTTAACATTGTAAATCAATTACATTCCTGCTAATAAAATGTTTTCTTCAGTATCACCTCTCATTCTTGTGTTGATTCTTCAAATGTGACAGTGGAAAACTACCTTTTAACTTCTCACCGTTTGGGTTCCGACCATACATTCTATGACGAATATTGCTCGTATAGCTGCGTTCTATCACCCCGTAAAGTTTTGCCCACTTGTTCAGATTCACCCTGTTTATATATATATATATATATATATATATATATATATATATATATATATATATATATATATATATATATATATATATATATATATATATATATATATATATATATACATATATATATATATGTATATGTATAAATATATATACATATATATATATATATATATATATATATATATATATATATATATATGTATGTATGTATATATATATATATAAATACTAGCGGACCCGACAGACGTTGTCCTGTTCAAACGTTGTAATTCTAGCTGAAGTACCCGGCGATGCCCGGGATTTTAAGAATGTTTGTTAACCAAAATCAATTTAAAAATTATCACAGTATAAATAACATAGAAAAAAAAGCATACGAAATGTTATACATATTAATAATATGAAAACCCAATTAAAAATGTATAAATGTATAATAAACTCCTCAGATTTCAGCTATATTCGGTATTTCATCATAAAAAAGCTGAAAAAAATAAAAATAAAATAATAATTTTAAAAAATAACAATTTTAAAAAATTAAAATAAAAAATTATAAAAGAAAATAAAATAATAATTAAATAATTAAAAAAATAATAAAATAAAAGCTGAAATAAAAAAGCCTTTAATAAAAAAGCTGAAATAACAGGTCTAGCAAAATTTACACAACTCTGGATTCGAACCCGGGTTGAGAGCATGATACTTTCCAAATTGGCGACCTTTCGAACGCGCTACGATGACACGGTGTTCTAGTGGGTAAAGTGAAACATATTCGCTATTGGAAAGTTGTAGGCTGGTGATTATACATGTCAGAGGAGTTTTTAGTCAGAAATAAGTTAGCAGGATAGAAGCTTAGTCGTTAGCTCTTTGATAGACACAAAGATATAGGCGAGGAGGATTCAAGTAACGATTAAAAATGATCTCGTGTCCCTAAACGTGGTTGATTCGAATTTTCCATCGCGTGTCGAGAGTATCAATATCCCCTTGGATCTGATGCATTTTAGAGTATAAAATCTGACTTGAAAGATCAATATTTTTATTTATTATTCTGGTTTAATATGTGACTTGAAACTTTTTGATTTTATTTATTTTTATTTTTTCGCTCGCCGTTTCCTAACTAAACCTAACGTGGACGCCATTATCTAGAGGGGTGATTTCACAAACTGTAACAGCTTCCATTTACCGAACGCACCCCCTTATAAATTGTTGGTTTTTTATTAATTAATTAAAAATATAAAAACATATTCTATCGGATCAAATTGTGAATCTAAACCATTCTCGAATCATCTAAATTGCACACACAAAATTTCATAAAAATCAGTCCAGTCGTTTAGGAGGAGTTCAGTTACATACACACGGACAGAAGAAATATATATATAAGATATATATATATATATAAATATATAATATATATATATATACATATATATATATATATACATATATTAATCAAACATTATGATTTATATCATTACATTTATTATACTAACTTTCGATCATTGAATTTATGAGTTCGGAAGAATGAAGGGACTCATGTGTAAATGATTTGACTGATTTGTCACAGTAGAACATAATTGTGATGTGACTGTAGATGCTAGTAGATATGACGGAATATAAGTACGTCTTATTAATATCATATATTACAGAATCCATAAAGTAACTAAATACAATGTAAAATTTTTACCCACGTCCTGCCGCGAACCAGTATAATTCCTTGTATCGTGGAAGCTATTTACCTACAATAGAAAGCCTGACCAAACATGCCTAAGGATAATAATAAAGATGATGAAACAAATGATTATCATAAGAGAGTAGACACAACCGCATAAATATGATCGCACCGTGCTAATGTGATGTGGTAGGATATCTCCCGGAATAATTACTACTAATCGTAAAATTTCTCATACAGATCCATAACATTATCTGCATTAACTTCTATTACAATATGTTGTAGCTACTGGAATGAAATTTAGATGTCTACTCAAACGTTATGAAACACAAATAATGTTGTATGATATAATTTTTCGTCATTTAAGGGGACTCACGACCTTTAAGTCGAAGAAATAAGGCATATTTTCATACTTTTTGACTCTCTGTAACTATTTCAATTTACTCCCAATTTTTCCAAATGTTATGTACATGATAAATTGATATATTTATTTTAATAAACAAATTTTCAACTCTCAAAATAATTTTAAATATTTTTTTTAAAAAATGCTTTAGATATACGTTGTTTTTTAAGTATTTTTATTGTATACTGGCTTGCACGCAGAACTATGAAATTAATTTTACACTTAAATGTATAATTCCTGTTTTATATTTAAAATAAATAATTCAAAATACAATTGAACATAAAACATTCAACATTAAAATATTTTTTCAATTTTTTAAAACTGCTCAAAATATGCTTAAAATTTCCTTAAATTTTTGCATTAATATACTCCTGAAAAAATAACAAAATATGCAGTGATTGAAATAATTCTTGTTCAGACGACATAAAATAACATGATTATGCAGTGATAAAAATTTCATGGAATTATGTTTCATGGTTTTTGAGATATCAGTTGCGGAATGATGCCAAATTACATTTTGAGAAAAATGAGTTTAAAATTTTTCTTATTATAAACTTGACCAGTAATTAAATATTTAGAATATCAATATCTCCGGAACTAAGAGAAATATTTTCATGCGGTTAGCTTTATTTTGTTCAGAAATGATCAGGCTTTAGAATATATTTTCTTCAAAAAATCGAATGTTTTAAAGATTTAAAGGTAGTGAGTCCCCTTAATAAAATTCATTCTTATTATTTCTATATAGTAATTTAAAAGTCATGATAAAAGTAAAATCTTCAGATTTTTCCTTCCTGAAGCAGCAGTATAATGGTAATACTTCTACAAAAATATAAACTTTGTTACAAGGGTTTTTATAAGTCACTTATTTTTAGAAGAAAATGACTTTGAAATTCAGTTTTTATATTTCCTGCTTCAGGTCATCTCACCAAGGAGTTTCATAAAAGATTTCTAAATTGACACACTGTAGATTTGTCTAACGATAGAAGCACTAGTATATTTTAGCAACTTTTCCCACCAAACTTAATCTAAATTTAAAAATTTTTTTTAAATTATTTATTCAGATGATACTCTACCTGTTTTTTTAATATCTAGAAAAGTTGATAGCAATTTTAAAAAGTGATATAAAGTCTTGTTAATAGCTCTGACAATGCAAGCAATTAGAGCTGTTTTCTACTTTTGTTGCACTATTTTATCTTCATCTGTAATTCCTACCATTTTTGCTTTTTATGCATTTTTCTGAGCCTCTTCAACTCTTTAGAATTAACTTGTACTGTTTCTCTAATAGTGTAGGGAGTCTAAGTTCAGTTTTAGAAAATTAGACAAAAAGAATCTGCATTTTAAAAATTATGAAATTCGAGTGAAATCAATAAAGCAATGAACCCAGTTTAGAGACGAATTGAGTTCTCAGCGTAACGTAGTCGATAGAAAGTGTATGATACCAGTTGGCTAGTTTTTAGAGCAAAATATGCTTTTCTAAACGAGAGTTAAACAGATCGCGGTAGATAACTAAATATTGTGCGAGGTATGTCACACTCTAAATTTTTACAAATAACTAAAAATTCTAGTCAATCTATCCATGAATGAATAGAAACATGTCTCCAACAAGATTATGTTATTTTTTTTACCAATGTGCATTGCCCCATATGGAATACGCTTTATAAACACATTCTTTATCTAAGTTGAACAGTTTTGATAAAAATTCCTAAATATAGGGCTTATAAAGTTCATTTTACTTTTCCTGAAAAAATATTTATTTGCTATAATATAATTTCTTTAAACAGTAACGATGTTCTGATGATTTTCAACACACGTACCCTCTTTATAAACCAAATCATGCCACTGAGTTTTGAACAAAGTTAAACCATTATTTAGGAAAATTATTTGCATCCTCAAAAATATCCGACGAATTTCAAACATAATTTAAATAAAGACGAACATATTTTTGCTCTGCAGATAAAGCGAAAAGCCAATATAGGAGATCCTTTTCTAACTTTGAAAACATTTTGCATCCCTCATCTAGCGTGTTGGTTTAGCTAATGAATTAGTGTAAGAGAGTGGCTACTTCGCTGGCGAGCTTGAGCCCCGGGAGTACCTGACCTTTGACCTTTTCTGGGGCAAGCGGAAACTGCCGAGACCCCTACACACGCTTATCGAACGAGTCCGGGCGGGAACGGTCGGAGCGCGAGCTGGGGCTAATACTTCTTTCAGTAGAAATTAAGGCATCTGATATCGACTAAAGGAATGCTTTCTCGAGGGAGAAATTTGAAAATTTTTACGCATACGAACTGCACGAGAATTACGTTGTATGTTCAGGCATTCAAAAAGGTGAGAAGATATTTTATAGATTTTGCTATTTCTTCAAAGTATTTTCTTTTTTCTTTAAAAAAAAAAATATTTACAGTTAATTTTAAACAAAGTAAACGTTTAAAGAAAATATCTTTACAAGGCTAAATCTACTGGAAACAATGAAGATATCATGATAAACCATTTTCAGGGTAGTTATCTAGAAATCTAATTTTTAAGGTACATAGTTGATATCTAGAGAGACCGAAATTTGCAGGGGGGTTTTCTAAATTCCTCACTATTCTTGGAGTATATTATATTTCGCGTCACTTACTTATCATTGCTTACACTCCTTTTTCAATGGACGATGATTCAAGTGCAAATAGAAGGTTTAGAGCTGTTTTTATTTTTCCTGGTAGCAATTTTTAGATTTTTTAAACTAAAAACAAATGCATGTATCATCTGAAAAATCCCCCTCCCCCCCCCCCAAAAAAAAAAGGTAATAATTTGTCTAAAAATTGTATCAAAAGGACAGAAATTAAAACTTAAAATAAAAAGAACTTTTAAGAGAAAAAATAGTTAAAAAGTAACGCATTTAATACGTCTAATAAATTGAAGGTGTATAGTATAAGTAATATTTTTCCCCATTTTAGCATTATTGGCTGATAATTCTTCCGTCTGCTTTCCATTCTAAAAACGTTAGACCTTTTAAAAGTCTCTTAACACACAAATTATGGGCAGCACAAGGTAAATAACATCTTTTCTATGTTCTCTGTAACTGTAACAGGAATTGCTAGGTCACTTTGTAAATTCTTACTAAATTAATTTTTCTCCAAATTGGAAATATGGGAATTTGTTAAGATTTAGAGATGTTATTATATTCAATTGCATGGTCCCAAAATTGATGACGTTATCATGTAGAAGCTTTTGTTTTGAAATTTTTTAAGAAAAGTTTAAATCGCGAAACATATTGAAAAAAACAGGTGATTGGATATTATTTGTTCCTATTTATTCTTACTATAATGTATACAAAGAGTATTATAAAAAAGAAAGCAGTCAACATCAAAGAACATTTACAAACTTAGTAATTTTATGTTAAACTATGGGAGAAAATCATTTGATTATTTTTCGTATCAATTTAAAAATAAAAGTGCTAATCAAATATTAATCATACTTAATACTAACATTATATTGTGCATAAAGCTTTGTTTAATTAGCAATGATAGCTATCTCAGAGCTCGAACTTAACTCAAATATGCCTTCGTAAATTAGTGTTTTTTTAGAAAGTTTGACTTGCATTTTTCTGTTTAATTTTGACTTCTAATTTTCAGGTTAAGCGTGAGCTCTGAAACTTGCATTCCCCTCCACTTAAGAATTTATTAGACAGCGTTAAACACAATTCGTAAAATAGGCTTTATATACATTTCTATAATTTCGTGTCAATGAATGTGTATTATTTAATTTAATTTTCTCTCGTTCTACATACCCGAAAGCGTATTTATTTTATTTTATTTTATTTAGTTTCTGCGTTACAATCAATAAGAATAAATGTAGAAAATGAATCTCTTTCTTTCGCGTGCAATCTTCATAAAGAAAATTCTTGCGGGGAAGAGAATGAATGATTCATAAGGTAGAAGTGCGTCGGGAATTCTCAGATAATATAACTCTTCTCTTAGCAAGAGTTACCTTCCTCACTTTATAAAGAATTATTTGCAGAAAAGCCTATAAAAAATTTTAAAAGATATAATATGCTCTTGACACTGCAACTGTAAAAAAATTCCAAAATATTTTAAGCTCTTAAAACTGATCTGATTTATCGTTCACAATCGAATTTGTTCAATCCATTTTTTTTATTGAAATATAACGTATTCAACATCATTCCTTTAAGCATCGTGTATTGTTCATGTAAATTGGTAATCAGAATTTAAATAATCCGAGATCGATACTAATTAGAAATGAGCTAGTACATTAAATTTCTCAAACCCATATTTTGGTCAGGAAATTACAAATTTCCATTCCGTGCTTCCCTAATTTAACTGATGGATGTAATATAATGCTTCAAAGATTACACCCCAAAAAAAATTAAAATTACCAATTGCTTATAATGCCCGATTATCTTTAGTTGTAATGTATCCGATGTTATATTATAGTATGGCATGTTATAACATATTATTAACGGATATTACTGCTAAGTATTATGATACTGGTGTACTCATGGACAACTTAACTAATCAATACTTTTAGCTTTTGAATACGTGCATGATTTGTTTATTTGCTTAGCTTGAAAAGAACGCATTTTTATTAATTCCACCTATTACCTTTCAACTGCAAGCCTTCCAGATTTGTTTGCATAGGATTGTTTTTCAGACATCGATGTTATAGAATTTTTCTTATGACGTTGTTAAGACCCCCGTCTCCTACACTGCATTCATTCATTTTTTTTTTCTCGTTAAGAGGAAATGTAATTGAAGCTGAAATAAACTCACCTTTTTGGCATGACTTTTCAGTAATAATAAACCTTCAAATAATAGCATCATTTCGTTGATTAACCCCACTCTCCCTGACCGAAAGAAAAACCGGGGAAGCCCGTATATCTGGGGAAAGTTCCTCAATTTTTGATGGGTGACATAGTAATTCCCCTGTCCCTCATACCCCCCTCATTCGCATTGTTAAGATCATTAAAAATGCCATATGGAGATAGCAGGAATTAAACTCACTATCATAGGTTTCCCGGGCCTGTTGATAATCTAACAATTGAACTAGTGTGCAATGTTTATGCTTAAGCTTACACCGATTTCAGTTTTTACTGCATAAAAGAATATGGAAATATTCTAGTTCATAAATGCTATTAATTCTTTCTTGAGATTTTCCTAGGGCTTAAGGAATGAAAAAATGAGCCAAAAATCACTTATTTTAATTTATAATGAACGAGTGTATCTTGAAACATAACTTTGTAATACAACATATATTGACATCGATTACTCTTTATTGACACTAGTTTTTGTTAATTTTTACCCTATTTACATAGGGATAATAAAAGTATAAAAATGACTCAAAATTCCTTGTTTTTTACAAATATTCTTCTTTCTCTTTCTAGGAAAAACCGGAAATCAAATAACCTTGTCTTTCTCTCACAACATCGCAAATAAATTCTTTCTGGATCTAAAGTTGATATTGAAAAAAGCTAGTTTGTTTAATGAAAAATGGTTGAAAATTAGTTTAATTTCTATTTCTTTATAATTTTCCTACAGAGCTGTTTAATTTCTAGTTGAAAAGCATCGATAACCTTATTTATTTGTAGAAGATAGTAAATTTAAATTCTTGATTGCTGCAGCAATGTTAGTCTTTGATTCGTCAAAAAATTCTGTTCCCAAATGCTGATTTTTAAGATGTTTATATACACTCATGGACAAAAAAATTAGCGCACCAAGAAATAATTGCGAAATCGTAACGAAACTTGCAATGAAGGTACATGTCGGGGAGATATGCAAATGATTAGAAATGCAGCATGATTGCGCCTTACGTATAGCCGATAGAGGGCGTTGAACATCGTACTCTGTAGAGTATAAAACAGGTAACCAAAGCTTGTTTTAGTGTGCTGAATCATTTACAAAGGAAGAGCTGAGATAGACATGCCATTACGCCGTGTTCGAAGACAATATAAGCAGTTGTCGCAGTTTGAGAGGGGGAGAATCGTCGGGATGATGGAAGCTGGGTGGTCAGCTAGGCGAGTAGCTCGTCAATTAGGCCGCTCTGATTCTGTTGTGAGGAGGTGTTGGGACCAGTGGACCCGAGAGATGTCATGTACACGAAGACCAGGCTCAGGACGCCCTCGACAGACCAGTCGTCGAGAAGACCGCCACATCGTAAGAAATTCCCGCTCACAGCCAACTGCTTCATCGGCCGCCATCCATGCACAGGTAGCACCTTCACTAGGGGCCTCTGTGTCTTCTCGAACCATACGAAGGCGCCTGGCTGAAGGACAGTTGGTATCGCGGCGCCCATTACGTGTGCTTCCCTTGACGCCCAACCCTCGACGCCTCCGTTTGGAGTTTTGCCACACACGAGGAAACTGGACTGCAGCGGAATGGAACCAGGTCGTCTTTAGTGACGAATCCAGATTCAATCTCGGCAGTGATGACAATCGTGTTCGGGTGTGGAGAGCCCGTGGTGAACGCTTCAATCCTGCCTTTGCTGTACAGCGACACATCGCTCCCACAGCTGGTGTGATGGTATGGGGTGCCATTGCCTACAATACACGGTCACCCCTAGTATTGTTCCGTGACACCATGAAAGCCCAGCGGTATGTTCATGAAATCCTGCAACCACTTGTGTTGCTACTCATGCAACGGCTCCCAGGAGCCATTTTTCAACAAGACAATGCTCGGCCTCATACGGCAAGGGTGTCACAAGACTGTCTCCGCACTGTTACTACCCTTCCTTGGCCTGCCCGATCCCCAGATTTGTCTCCAATCGAGCATATCTGGGATCATTTGGGACGACGAGTTGGGCATCCCACGAGTTTGAACGAACTAGAGGCAAGGTTACAGCAAATATGGAAGGTAATGTCTCAAGACATCATACAGAACTTGTATGACTCAATGCCCGATCGTATCGCATCTTGCATTTGCGCTAGAGGGGGTCCAACGGAGTATTAACTCCTCCGTTCTTTGGCCTTTTTCTCTGAAATAAATTATCCTTTTTCTTTGATTTTCTTATCATTTACTTATATCAAAGTAATCATTACGTATGTAGAATTTCGTTTCATTTTGACGACTTCTTCTTGGTGCGCTAATTTTTTTGTCCATGAGTGTATATATATATATATATGTCGAGCTCGTTCTTCACGCCCATTTTAAACCATGTAGTCCGAAACTAAAACTCGATGTTACTCCATAATATTCGATGTTGCAGTCAGAACTCGGTGAACCGGTGGCCAGGACTTAAGTAATCTTTCCATGATGCAATCAACGAAGCTCAACAACAAAATGCTAATCCATATTTCCCTTAAAACTCGTTATTAATCAAATTTCAAACATTCCCAGCTCCAATTAAGTAAAGTCGCTCCCATCCCTTTCTGAAAATACGTGCGCGGCAAGAGCGACACATCCAGCCTGACCTAATTCTCCATTATCTCTGAAGATTTCAACTATTTGCGTTCAGCTTCTACATATATGGCGCATGCCCACAAGAGCTCTGACGTTTGCACGTCCGAAGATGAGGCATGGGAGGAGTTACGCTGTCAATCAAATCCAACCCTGTCAAATTCAAAGCATCTATTTTCTCCGCGATGCTTTTATCCCGATATCTCGTAAATTAATAGTATTTAAATTGTTAATTCCTATCTTTTCTAAGCAAAACCCCCGTTTAAGGTTCCCACGGTTGCTCCCCATAATTGATGCATTACATATATATATACAGTAATTTCCGCTTATAAGAATCACGTTTGTTATTACTGTTTTTGATTCTTATAAGCGGTTGATTCTTATAGCCGAAATTTATGCTTTTGGACAGGCACACACACACCTATATATATATATATTAGATAATTTGCCATAAAATGCTCTTTAATTTACGTTAATTATCTTTTATTAAAATTATTTTTTATAATTTTCAAAGTACAACTTAATTTTTAGACCTATAAGTAGATACACATTATAGTAAGAGAAGAAAAAATCCAATATTTGTTACAACATACCTGCTTAACTGTTTTAACATTTCGACAAAAGGAAGGGAGCAAGAAAAAGGTTTCTATGGTAGTTTGACGTAATGAAGTTTTCAGCAGGCTGTTTATACCTCTTTCAATACTAATAGTCTCAGACGAAGATTCACCTTCTAGCTTACGTTTCACGGTTTAAAAACGTGCTGAATCTACTAATGTCACGTTTGCCTAAGTGATAGTGGACACTTCGCCGAAGATTTATGTGTTTCAGTGTCCAGGAAGCCGCAACCAGGATGTGGGAGGTCGGATAAAAGAATCCCTATTTTTGTTTGTCAGTGGAGAAAAGTGAAATCGGACCTGGAGGGGTAAAGATGCCCCCGGGTCAAGCTAATAGGACAGTGTTATGCTAAAGCGTTTAAGGGAAAACTATTATGTTATGTCTAACAAAGAAAGGGATGCATTTTATGACTATATTCCATCCCATCTTATCAATCTTTCTTTTAAAAAAAAGAGAAAGAACTTCGTGCCTTTTGAGGGTTTAAGTGGCTTCTTTGGAAAAATGAAAGGAAAGCGAAGAGTGTAAACTGATTCTTAAAACCGGTGGATTGATTCTTTAAAGCGAAAATTTTAACATGGAAATAATACATTTGTTTTTGTTTTTGTGATATTGATTCTTATAAACGATTGATTCTTATAACCACTGATCACTATAAGCGGTGGTTACTGTATATATATATATATATATATAGCATTTCATGTGAAACAAGGATTTATGTGAAAATTTTTCAATGGTTTTATAAAAGCATGACTAATATTATACATTTTACTTGATAACATAATCTGAATTCCTAAAATCATCAAGAAAACGTAAGTTCCCTTCTAAAATTTGGAATATTCATTTTTGACTATAATCTTTCTTTAAGAGGAACGTTTTACATCTTATTTATTTATTAGGGTAAGAATGTTCCTTTACATGTACCCATGCAATGTTATTAGGAATATCGTCTATTTTTGAATGATACTCCAATTAATTTACATTCTCTAAATTATACAACTAATAAAAAAGCTTGTTTACCAATTAAGTTTCAAATATCATTTATTTTTTAGAAAACTTCAAAATAGTAGTAACAGTTGTATTACAATTTATTTCATTCGGAAGTATAACACATCCCCCGTGCAAAAATTCTCAAAATAGCAGTATTTAAAGCATTACTCATGTATATTAATGGTAATGCTTTTAAAAATATTATGCTCCTTCTTTGTTTTAATCTGAGAATTAAAAATTAGTTTAACATTACAAAAAATTGCAAGAATTTTTCCTTTTACTCATTTTATAATAAATTATACATAGCATTTTATAATAAATTATTATAGCCTCTAATAACTATAGTATTTTTTGAGCTGAAATTTTAAACGAGTACTTAAATATTTTAAATGAACATTTATCTAAGATTCAAACTTAATATCTAAAGATAACTGGTGATAAAGAAAGACATGACTTCTTTTCTCAACAGTAACAAACACAAGATCATTCTTGAGTTTTACATGACTTAAACTGTAGTAAAATTTAATACATAGGTGAACCCAGTTCACTTCAACAGGATACTAAAAACTGCAGAAATTCGTAGTTTCGTTCATATTTAAGAGTTCAACGGTTAAACTTTTAGTTTCTTCTAAAGTTATTAAGAGAGCTCTAAAGCTAAAAGGATTTTTTTAAATCCAGTCTATGGAACTCAAATTGCTTTTGAAATGACACTAAACGGACCGTAGATAAAAGTTGATGAATTATAAATATTCGTTTCCCGTACTTTTTTAAAAATAGATCAACCAGTAATGGCCATTTCATATACCTAACGGAAAGGATTCGTTCATTGAATCAAATGAAGATTTGAACTTACTAAAGCATTCTAAAGAGTATACTTTATGCAAAAACGCAGAGTTTAAATAAAAGATGCTTGTTTGAAGGTTTAAAGAGTTGGTCGTATTTTACAAAAATCTTTCCCATGTTAAGTTTTGATTTATTATGTTTTTGGAAATAGTGAATAATAAGACATTTAACAAGTGTGACCCTTACTAAGTTGATTTTTTATATAGTCTCTAGTGAATAAATCAGTTATGATTTACATTTTATTTTTCTTTGACTTCAATATAATTTCAAATAATACGTAGTAAAGAGATAATCATTTTATTTTTAATTAAGCTTACAGTTATAGTTTAAATTTTTCTTCTAGAAGCAGAAAAACACAGAAAAAAGATTTCTGTAGTCCTTCAGTTTTTACTTTTCATTTACTACCACATAAACACTTCCTGTTATTTGGAAATTTTAAATTCATTTATAATTTAAAAATTTTGGCATCAATATCAAATTTTGGGTACATTCTTTATTTCTTATAACATAAGGATAAAACTCAGCATTCATCATATTTTTTAAAATTTATATTTTAATTTTATTAACAGAATTCGACGGTTAAGGTTAATTGGTATAAATGCTTTTTTATGATTCCTACTCAAAATAATTAAGTTTTTACCTGAGGAAAGATCAGGCACAAACTTAATGTAATATCCTTGGATTAAAAGATGTAATCTTTTTAATATGGTAAACGTTTTTCATAGTTTTCTGTCTGATCATGGATAATATAATGTTAAATTAATTCTGACTTTTACACTCGCATTTTACACGGTAATGAAAGGGCCGACTTTTTAGCCAGGACTACTGCTGAGGAGTACGTGAGCCCTTTTGAGGCTCTTACTTTTAGAGAGATTTACTCCCTTAAGAAGACAGAACTAAACCATCTTTGGAGAACTCCTCCTTGCCACCCATGGTACTTTGGAAGAAGTCAGGGTGGGTCTTTCCAGCTCAAGCCTAGAAAATATCAAGCAGCCCTCTCGCGCTTCATGAGTGGCCATATTAGAGCACTCACTTTTTGGCAGAGTCAGATCTTCCCGGAGTGTCACTGGTGCTCTGCCGACATGGCCTCCCCTGCCCATCTTTTGGCTAGTTTTGGTTTTACAAAGGACGAGGTAATTCGGGCTCCACTACTGTTTTTAGACTTTTTAGAACTTTTAGACTGTTTTTAGACTTTTTAGGTTTTATGGAGATTGTCTAGCCTTGCTAGACAATCTGGGATTTGTAAAAAAAAAAAAAAAACTCGCAATTTCAAAATTTTTCCATTCAATAAAAAATATCAGGTTTTTCGACAATTGACTAACAGCCGATACCTTATTCAGCTCCAAAAAAATACTATGGTGCTGTTAAGATGAACGTAAAGAGTTCCTCAAATGCGTGCTGGGAGTGTACGTTTACAATAAACGCAGATACTTTGTTTATGTGTGCTATAGTCATTTTCCATCTTAAGTTTAGATACTCTCATTTCTCTATTAATAAAATTGAATACTTTTTATTTACTGTTTCTGTGATGTGTACTCAATTCTGTTTCATTACTTCAATTTGGCACTGCTGATAACTGTTGATTTTGAGCCAGAAAAATGGAAATATTTGTTTTCACTTAATATTAATGACTGCAGAAATGACTGTCTTCACTTTAATCCTTGGCATTCTCGTAACATTTTTGAAACAACAGTCGATTTTTCACCGTCTGTAAATAAAAAAGAAAGGAAAACTACAGAGAGTCCAAATGCTCCCTATAATCTGATTTGAACAAAAATAATGTAAAAAAAAGGTTATGTCCCAACTTAAAAGAATAAAACTCTGTCAAATTGTTAAAATAGGAGAAAGAACAAGTTCGATTTAGTCAAGTACATTCGCATTTCGCTATGGAAAATAACGGAATTCTTTGTGTAATTTATCAAGATTTTAGAATGAACGAACAATAAATTCCTTAAAGACAAATGTTAAACCAATATAATTTCCTCACCCATTATACAATTACGACATAAATGCGTGTCTTTCTCTTTACTCTTAAATAAATATCTTTGCTTTCCTTGAGTGTCAAAATTTAAATTAAAATCCTTCAGTGTAAATAAGTTTCATTAAGAATTGAGAGGGGAATCAATTGCATTAATTTGCATTCCGACAGTTTCAGACATGGAATGAAATTTAGTTATTAAATAGCTGAAGAAATAAAAGGTAATTAAATAGCTTTTAATAATTTTGACTTAACTTGGTGAAATGATTGCGGAGAGATGTGGTTAAATTTCAAGATTCAGGACTTAAATAAATATT
Organism: Dolomedes plantarius; assembly: GCA_907164885.2. Lineage (NCBI taxonomy): Eukaryota > Metazoa > Arthropoda > Arachnida > Araneae > Dolomedidae > Dolomedes > Dolomedes plantarius. The sequence continues at coordinate 137,953,657 of OU015494.1, read as the reverse complement.
TTTGAAGTATATTCTTTGGTCATTAAAGATTTTCAATGCACTTTAAGTTAGTCATATATACATCACTGCAGTGGCGCACCCAGGGGGGGGGGCAGGGGGCCCTGCCCACCCCTCCCCAAAGAAGTAGAAATATTGATTTTGCATTATAAATATTTTATTCGTTCATCTCGCCCCCCCCATGCATTATAAATATTTTTATCCATTCATTTCGCCCCCCCCAAGAAAAAATCCTGGGTGCGCCACTGCATCACTGGTCTTGTTTGTTACAGTAATCAATGTACATATAAATATCATACCAGTGAGCATCAGTAGAATTTATGCTTAAGAGACTATTATTTCAGTATCAAAATATCCGCATTGCGCATTTTGTATAGTCCACTTTCGTTTTTCAGCCTATAATAGATGAAACTGTCGCAACGTTGACCACCCTAGCACGTGGGATTCCAAGAAAAGGCCCACCCAGGGAGCGTTAACGCTTATAATTGATGTAATTCACCTGTGCCGAATGTGACCGGTTGCCGCTTGTCAACACAAAAAACCAGACACTCCTGATTCGTTTCGCCTATGGAAATTGTGAGGGAGACCACCCTCACCGCACAGAATAGACTATTGTCGAGTCCAGACCGATTGGCACCTCTAGGTGATGACGACGAGCTCGCTGGAGTGAATCAGCTACAAAGGAACGTGTAACCAGACCGCCCAGCGGACATTCTAAGCTAGGTGAATATAAAGTTACTTCCGGGAGTAGAGGAGAGTTAGTGACTTAAGAGACGGGGAAATGGAAAGACCTCGTTAGCGACTATGCCCAGAGACGCCGGAGAGCTTACGCTGATGGTGCATGCACATTGGTACAGAGTTCTCTCCCCGACTCCTGTCATCACATTAGTCACGGTAACATTAGACACGGTATTTAGAACCACCTCCATTTCCGCCCGCAAGATTTCTTGCGGGTGTCTTGATGTGGTGTCTCCCCCGACCCCGCTCGACACCATTTGACCCGCTGACCCCACTCTCTTTCTTTGATGGACCGCCAGAGGAGGCGATCCAGCGCATAGTAGAGAGTACAGAGAGACATAAATCACTGGCAGATGCAGAGAACGCTGTACCAATCTGTATGCGCTATGAGATGTTGAGAATCGCCTGACATTCCTCGTCGTATTCCGGAACCCACGAATTTAATTTTTTAAATCTTGTAAAAATGTATTATTGCCTATATTTAATCCAGAATTCAATTAAAGTATTTAAATACTAAAAGGCTGACAGTCTTTATTTAAGGTAAAATCCTTGCAAAACTTATAAAACATTCATAAAAAGTAATATATTCTACTCATTCGGCTCAAAACAAGGGAAAATCAAACATTGGGACTATAATCATAATGCGCAGTCTAAGTGTTATATTTATGTAAGTCAGACTAAATATAAAGTTAAAACATTTGTTTGATATATTGTAAATGTTAATACTTGAATATTACACTCTTGTTTTACACAAATATGAAATTATTTCCTTTCATTTCTTTATTACTTATATTGGAAATATTTGCCGATCTCCTCATCCATCATAAGTTGGGTTGACATTAAAAAAATTGAAATTTTTTTTCAGCTTATTTCAGTGTTACTTAACTCAGTTCTTTTATAATGCACTTTCCTTTAAAAACATTAAATTTTATTTACTTTGAAAAATAATTTAATAATGGGGATAATATCATAGTTACTATATTCATCCCATTTTTCAATTCCTACTATTAGTTCACACTCTCTATATATATATCTTGTTCAAATTTTCAATCGTTAATAAAAGTACTTTTTATTCATCCACTCAAGTTCAAATACATTTTTTTAAACTTGTAGTGGATGACACTTGATGTTAATACAGTTTTTTCAAATATTAATTCATTAATTAAATTTAATTAATCAATTTTAGTTTTAGCCCATATATATCTTGTTCAAATTTTCAATCGTTAATAAAAGTACTTTTTATTCATCCACTCAAGTTCAAATACATTTTTTTAAACTTGTAGTGGATGACACTTGATGTTAATACAGTTTTTTCAAATATTAATTCATTAATTAAATTTAATTAATCAATTTTAGTTTTAGACCTAGAGCGTCTCTTGCTCTTGAATAGTAATTTCCCTCTTGTTGCTGTGTAAACGGTAGCACTGCGGTATCGCGGACTTCTCCCGTCCTGTAGGTTGCGAGATCGAATCCCAAACCTGACAAACTTTTTCTCTCTCTTTCCCCTCCTAATCTCTCACAGTAGGCAAGGTTCTGGCAGGCAATCCTTTTTTTCAATTCCTACTATTAGTTCACACTCAAATTTATCTTTGTTGACCTAAGTAGGAATTGACTTTAAATTTTTTTTTATATATTACTTGTTTATTATACAGTGGAGTCTCGATAATCCGAAACGATTGGGACAAGACCCTTTTCGGATTATGCGAAATCATTCTTAAAATAAACTTAAATTACATAATAACATGTGATTACATAAATATTACATATTAAGTGTGATTGCACAGTTTTTTTTATAAGTTCTAAACATTACCAAATATCGGGACGAAATGGGTGATAAGAGAGCGGAACTCTGCTTAGTACAGTACAGTAGAGTGTAAGATTTTAGACGATCAGCAAATTGTTGAAATAGTTTTGAAAGAACCTATCAACGTCTCAGACGAGAGTGAAGGTGATGCAGACGGTGACAGGGCACATAGGGTATCCCACTCAGACGAGGTGGCTGTATTTGATGTAGTGCTACGCTACGTAGAGCAACACTCCGCGACCCAGCGGACACACACACTGACGTAATTTGGCTTCAAGGGAACGCTATTCTTCTCTTCGACAAAAAAAGTAACATTTTTTCAAATCAATGTAGTTCAGTAATAATTAGTTCAATACATTGTCTGACTTTGAATTTTTTTGCAATTTTCAGAAATATACTTTATATTACTTAGTGTCACTGTGGTTTTATTGTAACCTTAGTTCTTTTTGACTTTTGGTTTCAGATTAAGCGGGCTTTCGGATTACCGAAGTTTGGATTATCGGGACTTTACTGTAATAGTCTTAGCGATATTTTTACTTTTTTGCCATCCTAAAATATTACATGGTTAAATGATCGCAATTTTTTTCAAAGAAATATAAAAGCATTTCTCAGCCACACCCATATGTTGATACAAAAGGAGATACAAAAAATTTTGCTTAGAGATAAGTATGAAATGTAAATATATATCTTCAGTTACCGAAAGTAATCTGAATTCATAGTAGTCAAATCTAATTATCAAACATTAATGAATTTTCATATTTTTTTCTATTTTTTCATTTTTATTGTTCATGTAGAGTTAATAGCTTTAAGGTATCAATAAGTATTGTCCCAATATTTATAGAAATATGTATAAAAAATATCAAAAGTCACTAATATATTTTTAAAAGAGAAATATATTTCCTGTTCCTAGTTTTCTGCAGAGATAAATATAATATCATCGTTAGGATTTGAAATTAATATCCATAGGTAATAGATAATGAATTTTTTTGCTCTGAATCGTAAATTCCTATCTTTACATTTTTTTGTTCTTGACTAAATTGTTATCTGAAGATACTGGATTCGTCATTAATTCTAATAAACGGCCATTTTTAAAGCACAATCTCTGTATACTAAAGAAGACTAGTATGAATTTACTTTACTACTGAATTCCCATCCCACGTGATAACCAGTCCAATAACCAGAGAAACATTATAGCTTTCCTGCTTTTATTCACTAAATGCATATACCTCGAGGAAATAGAAGAAGAAACCGATGTGACATCGGGACAGAATAGATGTAAATAACATGATAGAAAAACCAAATAATAACAACAAATGTATACCCTGACGTCACAAATAGTTTTCCTCTTGTGTTCATTTGAAATATGTGTTAGTCTGCTTGTGAATGTAAAGTTAAATTAACCAAAAGACCCAAATCAGTTTGAAGCATCATTCAGCATTAAATATCTCTTTAATTCTAAATCTTGATCATGAAATTGATATGACGTTTAAAATTTTCCATCAAGTTTTACCTTCCAAATAGTGATAAAAGTAAAGTTCACTGACAACATGACTAGTGTATCTCATTATACGCAGCATTTTTGCATTAAATGTGGTGATATTTAATTCGAAAGTTAGAAAAACACGCAACATTCTTAACTACAGGAATTAAAGATACCCTAGAAAAACCCCAGTTTCAATGACTATAATTCGTGGTCAGGGAAGTCGAAAACTCGACCGTGAGGCTTGTTTAATAAGTTAAAGTGGTATTTTATCACTGTTTATTGATTCTCCACATAAAAGAAATAAAATAAAGCGATAGCGAGGTATTTAAAAGCGGTGCTTAACCTAGATGAGTGGAGTTCTTAAGATGTACTTATCAAATCGCCAAAACAGTATATTTCTTAAAGATGATTTGATCTTTTATCCATAACTTTTATCACGCTGTAGAGATTTTTTTAAAGTGCACTTCGGGAAGTTTGCACATAAATTTAATCTTAAAATCAGTCCGAAGTATTCAACTGATATTTTGAAGAAAATCCCATGTTTTGCACCATCCCAATTAAAAAGGCGTCAGCTATGTGGTGCTTATGGAGTAGTATAGTCTAGCAGGGATATTTTATGAATGAAAACTTTTTCATGGTGGGATTGTGAGGCAAGATATCTGAACATATGTAATTTTTATTGGGAGTGATTCATGTACTCCCTTTTGTACCTTCTATTCATTTTAATTCCTCAGTTATTTTTTGTCGTATTACTTATTTTACTCAGTGTTACTTTTTAACTTCCTTTTACAATAAATAAGATCAAAATCTGAAGTGCTACTATCTAATAAAATTTAACACATATTAAAACAAAGATATAATTGATGAAAGAAATAATTGAATATCAAGGGATACAAAGGTGTGATATATTACTCCGATTATAACAACTGGTTCCAAACTCTGATACACGCACTGCTGAGTGGATACAATCGTTTTCTATTACATTACTGATGGTGTGAAGAAAATTACTCATTTATGTGATTCTAGAAATTGTGCGTTTCACAGAGGCTGCATTCACTTCAATTTTCGTCATTGATTTTTATGTGACCTTTCAAAAATGTCCAGGTATTATGAAATATTTAGTGGTCATTGTTTGAATGAAAAATATTGAAATGAAATAAAACTCATTTACATGATAGGATAAAGATCACTGTAAAGTTTTTTGAAATTATGTTAAGTAATATTCTTTGCTAGAGACCCGTTTTTGTCCTATTAAAATAATTTGTTGGTACTCTTTAAGGGTAATATGAATTTTTTATTTTATGAAAAGAGGAAAAAATCTCCCTATTTAATCAGATTAATGTCAAAACAACATTGCCATCTTTTATATATCCTTTTGTACATTTTAGCAAAGATTTAGGGTAAAAAATCTTAGCTTTTATTTCTATGAAGATCGTCTGCAGCAACCATTTAAAAAAGCCATTTTTAATACATTAATGATCAAAATGTCCATACATGATTTATATGTAAAAGTCTTCTGAATTTTCCTCTTTAATTTTGTTACAAGATGTTGCACTTCGGAAAATTTGCGCATAAGTTCAATCTTAAATTAAATCCAAAATTTTCAGCTGATATTTTGAAGAAAATCCCATATTTGATATGGGAGTAATCCGAGCTTTATATAACAGCCATTTTTATCGTATTACACTCATTCATACTTTTTATCTTAAAAAGAAAAAAAACGAACAGGAAGGAATGAAACCAGCATTAACTGCCCTCCCGCGGCCCGTTATTCTAAGCAATAAACAACGATGACATGCCTTTGGTAAGCTTCACAACTCATTTCTTAGTAGCTTTTAATTAAATTTTATTAATTCAATCCAAGTACATATCTTTGCAATTTCGGCTGCCCTTTAAAAACTATTAATGTCATCCTGTGCACACTAAACAAAATTATGAATTTTTGCACTCAAAAAATATGTCGAAACGTTATTCAAGTAATTTATCTCACCGATGTATTATGTTCTGGTGTATACCTTAGTGGTCCAGGAAACCTGTACAAGCCATTTTATTGTTTTCATTTTTGCTACGACTAAACTTTCACAAACAACTTATTTAAATCAAAGTACCTAGCTCGAACTACATCATAATATATTTTATTGCTAAATAATCTTTTACTGTAAATTGTACATGAAACTAATTTTCAAAATCCATTAAATCGCATTTTAAAAGTTTATCTATTATATAGGAAATATTTCAAGAGTCATAATATTGTTAAACTTGTAATATTTTTCGTAAAATTAAAAGAGAGACCAGGGTTAAATAAAACGAATACACTTACTTTTCTTTCCACCAACAAGTTCCGTTTACTTTAGTTCGTTTCTTTTTCGTCTCTTAAAGAAATGATATATAATAGGGCTTAAAATCAAGAAATTGAAGAAATAAACATTATTAGAACCATTTTGAAACATCGCGGCAAATGTTATTGGGCGTCGGATACCTTTAGCCATTTATCATGAATTTTTCACTACTTTCAAGACTATTAATAGTCGGCTGGTAAAGAGAAAAAGCTGCACATCCATACTGCCGAAAATTAAGTGTTCCTCGATATAGACAGCTTATCATCATTCTTCCTTTTCAAGCGTCAGTGCCAGTTTTGAAGATAATACATGATGAATAAGAAAACACCAGAGGGAAAGAATGCTTTCTGACTCAAAGCACATATCATTGTCAACGATGTATTTTTATATAAGAGGGCTCTGTTTAAAATATAATCTTCAACTTCCTAATAATTCTGGACTAAGCCACTTCTACAATATGTCCACTATTCTGAAAATGAAAGTAACGCTTTTGAAGTAACGCTTGTGGCCAAACGTGAGTCCATTGTAATAATTACAGGCGTACTAAACTCTCGGAATATTCATTGAAAAAAAATATTCCAAGTAGTCTCTTCTAACGAAACTACCGCGGGTTATTAACGTAGGATTACTTGTCATTGCTTACCTCTTTTTTCTTTTTTTTTCGCATTTTGGTACTTTTCTGTTTAACTGTTTACTGCTACTGGGTTTGGCACGCTGCCAAAATTATAACTCGCGACCGACACCGGACAATTTTTCTCTCTCCGCAGGACCGTTATTGAGGAACGTAATCCTACGTTAAAATACGGATGTCCAATCTCAACGAAGATATGATGTTCCTTTTTAACATATTTTTGAGAAAGAGTAAATATTTCAAAAATCTGATTTAAGTATTCCTCTGGATCAGAATGTTATTTAATCATTTTGTTGAAAGATACACAACTTAAAGCATTCAACCTTACGTTGATAAAAAAAATAAACTTATTAAGTTGTAAAGGTTTTCTTTCCACTCAATTAATCTTGTTTTGAATTCTTTGCATAAGACCGGAGTAAAAATATTGACTAATGAACTCCATGTCCACTTTTTTTTAAATGGGCTTTGTAACACTTTCGATTCAAAAATGGTTTTCATTGCATATCTTTGCTATTTGCACATAATTTATGATACAGCACAGTCATTTATATTTTATAGCTCGTAACGAATGATCTTTTGAATAAAATGCTAGCAGAAAATTTCTGAGTTTTATACACTAATGCTTCAGTACCAAAGTGAAAAGGTATATCTTAAAATACCAGTTGTTAAATCATGATAGCAGGCCTTTGGATGCATTAAATACAACTAAAGTTACTCCTGGGAATATTCGAATAACGTGTATGATACATAGTTATTTTGCCGATTTATTTTTATAGGGTAAATATGAAAGACAGATAATGAAAAACAGATTACATTTGAAATATACACTGCTGGCCACCCAAATTGCATCACCAAGAAAGACAAGAGATATCACAACAAAATTTATTTTGTAGATAACATGTTGACCAAGTATCAAATGATTAAATTTATAGACTTCAGTGAAGTGTGGTTCCTACCAAAATGAGTAGCCAGAGTAGCCGCCATTGTCGGAGATCACCGCTGTCACACACCTCGGCATTGATTCAAAGAGACTTTGGATGAGTTCTTGGGGTACAGCAGACCAAGCAGCTTCCACACGTTGCCAAAGTTGATCTGCTGTGGCAGCTGGGGATGGAATCTGGGTCAATCGTAGAGCAACCATGGACCACATGTTTTCTATCGGCGAAAGATCCGGAGAGCGAGACGGCCAGGGAAGCAATTCAATCTGTCGATTGTTGAAGAACCGTTGGACAATGCGTGCCACGTGTGGTCGCACATTATCCTCTTGAAATATGGCTGTGGGCAAGCCCTGAAGGTAAGGAAGGACAACTGGCTCCAACACCTCGGAGATGTAGCGCTGGCTGTTTAAAGTACCGGCAATGCGTCCTAGAGGTGTGCGAGAGTGATATCCAATACCGTCCCATACCATAATACCCGGTGCAGGACCAGTGTGGCGGTGCATAACGCAGCTGTTCAGCATCCTCTCTTCACGGTATCTCCAGACTCGAATGCGACCATCGTGGTGTTGCAGACAGAAGCGTGACTCGTCAGTAAAGACAATTTCATTCCATTCTGCCGTCCACATCCTTCTGTCATCGCACCATTGGCGGCGGAGACGTCTGTGGTTCTGCGTCAAGGGTAGACAAAGCAATGGACGTCTTGCGGACAGACCACTCTGCTGTAAACGGCGTCGAATGGTACGCGCAGACACTGGATGATGCGTTACAGACTGCATGTGCAATTAAATGGTTCGTGATGTGACTGAGCGATCCGTCACTGCCATGCGCAACATTTGACTGTCATCACGTGAAGTGGTGCGCTGTGGTGGATGCGATCGAACACGCCGGTCCGTCGTATGCTCCTGCATCCAACGATCACATATCCGCATTACAGTTGTTTGGTTTCGTCCAACACGACTACCGATTTCCCTGAAAGATAATCCACAATCTCGGTAGGCCACTATCCTTCCTCTGTCGAACTCGGATACTTGATCAAAAGATGATCGCTGTTTTCGACGAGGCATAATTGATCGTTTTTTTGAAAAAACCACAAGAAAAACACAATTGCCGAACTTGAAATCGTTGAAATCTCCAAGCCTTAAATAGCGCTTTGAAGTAGCGCCACAGGCGCGCGTGATGTGCATCTGCGCTGAAATTCTAATCATTTGCATATCTCATCTCCGCTAATGCATGTTGTAAATTTCATGTTATTTGCATGTTTCCTTCAGGGTGTTGCATTTACAGTGGCCAGCAGTGTAGACAGTTCCTATTATTAGTTTGAATTTGAGTTCTTTCATTTCCCACTTTTAGTTCCCACTTTATGTATAGAGGAATCATATGGATGGATGGGTGTGTGTGTGTGCATGTTTATATATCAGTTACTGTTTCCATTTTTGATTCCAAAATACGAATGTATTCACATATTTAACATGTTGTTTTGTCGAATTGATGGAGAACGGAGGGGACTCTGCCTCTCCCCAATGCGGCAGACGGTTTCTTGGACATTATCCTTACCGCCATATGACACCGCGGATTTGCTGGCCACTTTTCTGGGAGTACCGTATAGGTGGACCAGCATTACCCCCTTTGAGGCTCTGAATACATTAAAGCATTAAATGCAACTCTTCCAGTACTTGGAAAACATTAGCAAATCTCATTTCCATAGTCCAACTTTATAAGAACTGCGTTTTCGAGGATGTCTAAGTATATTTGTGCACTGGTGGCAAAGCTCAATAATCATCATACACCAAGCCTAAGCTATTAACGGGACCTTATTTTTTAGGACTCTACAAGGTGTAGAACTTTACAAAGACGTCCAGTGGCCATTTTTGATTGCTATATCAGACGTACAGTGGATGCGTTGTTATAGACATCAAACATTTTCTTGGGCTTCTTTACACCTAAGATTAGTCATTTGAATTAAATAAAGAATACAGTATAGAATACAGTATTCATCACTTCATAGCATTTTATTTGGTAGTCAATGATCGGAAGGGCAATTAGTTTTTTTCGGTGAGGCTTCCATTTATGTCGTTGATATAGGGCTTGTGTACTGTTTAAATTCATAGAAACTAAGAGCACCCATTGCCAGTGGTTGACTAATACACTTACTAAGGGAAACATAAAATATTCATGAATTATGTAACATATGAGTTTTACATAATAATATACACTTTAAACCCTACAACCAGTGAAAAACAAGCACACGCTTGAATTAGAAAAATTACTTTAAAAAAATTTTATGAACTAGGTTAGGATCGCGTACTCATACCTGCAACCACTGATGCAAGACATTTTCCAGGGTAAAAAGCTGTAGTATGCCTCAAAACCAGCGACAACGCAATTCATAAAGTGAAGTTATTATTTTGGATACCAGTTTTGTAAATTGTCTCGCATTCGATTTTGTGCTGGAAAACTACTGTGAACTTTGTGAAATCTCAGAATAGTATTTCTGAACTTTGTGCTTCAGTATAATTGTTCAAAGCTTTAAAGAAAACCGGGTTTGGGGCTCCCCTTGTTATTTCGCACCGCATAATGGATTTATAGCTTGAAATGGAAGAGGTGCAGACATCGCCTGATTCTCACACTTAATTGAACCATTGAATTAACCATTTATATTATGCCGTTAAATAGGGTAAAAAAATGTTGAAAAAATTAGCAACAATACCCCCAAAAAACATGAAAATTCATCAGAAAGAGACGAAATACAATATTGCCTTTCATTGCTTCCTGAGTACATAATTATTCGAAAGAACGAAATTAAATACTGAACTGTCTCACACCTTTGCTAGAAATTTAATTGGTATTTCGCTAATCAATAATTTCATAATAATCCAGTTCCTACAATCGAATGCTTCCGTACAGATTTATTCAGTTCTTAATTGACTGTTTTAAACGATTCCCAAAGCAAAGTACAACTGTTAAGCTTCAATCAAAGCTTTGCGAGTCATTTATTTGCTTTGATAACTAATAGACATGGAGTTTGGTTTTCGTCAGTTTCTATTCTTTGTATCTTCATACTCGTTTCCGTTGATAGTTAACGGGCTAGAAAATATATTCTTTGCATGTAATAAGAATAGGTAATAGCCTTAAATTCCTCAAAAGTGTTTCAATGATTTGATTTTTAAACTGTCTTTGAACTGCTATATAATTCCAACTATATTAATCAAATCATTTCCACTAATCCTTCAAAAGTTTATCAGGAAATGCTTTAACCTTTTTGGGAAAGTATTAGCTCATAAATACTGATACTCTGTCAATCATGTACTTTATAGTAATCTCACGGTTGACAGTTTCTCAAGCACTGACATTAAAAATATCTACAATATCAACTTGAGTTTTTGTTTTGAAACTTTTTGAAAAAGAAATGAAATTTAAGAAGCGTGGAACTCTGAACACAAATGTGATATTTACTTGAAATTCTCCTCTGAGTATTTTTCTTCAATAAATTAAACTGTTTGCGCACGCAAAATTCACTATTTTAGTCACGAAAACTGTTAATATCATCTCTATAAAAGCTAATGAACAAAATGCATTTTGGACAATAATCATTGTCCGTAGCTAAACATTTTGAAAGAGCATTTAATAGGTAAGTACGTGATTGCCCTTTCAATATAACCGCATCAAAGGAAATGCAAGCGTGCATTACATTGTTACTGTTAGCAAAGTATAAAGTGCATGAAAGTAAATACTTAACAGCCTTCGTATAATAACTTCCCTTTGTAAAAACGTATTGTAACACATTATTCATTTGTTGATTCAAAACATTTTCAGTACTGGAAAGCTTCTTTAAACTTCAAGGTTTTTTCAAAAGTCTCATTACTGAAAAAAAATTCTATAATCCCAACGTAACAGACACAGACAGAAACGCAGCTGAATAATGAATAACCTGTGTATAACTTAGTAACAAACAGGCGACTATTTTGAAAGAACCTAATTTTGCTTCACTGTATTAAACAGGATCTAAATTATTAATCACTTATGTGAGTCCATTCGGAGTTAATATTTTCGCTGTACATAATTGTTTCCAATATCCATGAATAAAAGATTTATAGTGAGTTCGGACAACTGGCTTATCATTATCGTCAAAATGTAGGACGAAAAATAAGTCCCTCGATGACTTCTGAAAGAAGTGTACTGTAGCTAGAGCTTTATGACGCACATCAAGATTATCTAAAGAAAAATATTGTGTCAGAGGATGACACTCAAATAGCTTATAAGGGGTTATGTTGAGAAAGAGGCTTCTGCATTTTAGTCTCGTGTACACATCGATATTTGCTATCTTTATATTTTGAAAAGGATTAGAATTTTTGTCTATTTATAAAGAAACCCTTATGTAATGTTTCCCACAAATGTTTATTTTTGACTGGCATTTGAAAAAAGGGCTCTTGACAAAAATATAAAAACATATCTCTCTGCCATTGGATGACAGATAAAATCACTTTTAAGTATTACATTTTAATAAATCTAGGCATCATGTATCGTATTCTTATATGTATTTTTTTAACATCTAAACACAGCATTGAATCGTGGTTATGAATGTGATTTATATAGCCATCCACGAACGTTCAAAAATTTTTTGCATTTTAATTTTCCTATCATATATATATTATATATATACATGTAACTTTATGACATCGATAGTTGCCAACTAGCTGGCTTGCATACATTATTCTGGCCAATTTATAAATTATATTCTCTAAGTGCAGCTAAAATATTTTATATAATTGCTTTTTAGGTCTTCATTATAACTTCGTCAAAAATCATTATTCTGGAACAATAATGATTTTTGACATCATTAGCGTAACCTATAGTAATATAACCTTCAATAATCTTTTCCTTTACATCTAATTATTTAAAGTATCTTTTAATGCTAAATGTAGTTATAGTCCAATTTCTACTAGCTATATAAATGCTTTTAGGTTGAATTTTTGTAAGAATTTCATAAATGTTGCATATTTTTAAATATTACTTATGAAAGAAATTGAGTCTCTAATATGCTGGAGGAAAAAACTGTACTTGAAAAGGTAATTTTTTTAACATTATATGCACAGCTTTGCTTTATTTTGATGTTTTTACATTTCAATCCAATAAAATAGTTTAAAACTACAGTGAACGTGAATTGAAGACATAATATTTATGCTAATAAACATTTCTAATAGCAAATAAAGCTACAATGTAAGACTTATTTAACATAAAATAATTTTAGGCCTTCCATTTTAGTTTTAAATATATTTTTATCCTGTCTTTTCTATGATTTATGCAAAAAAAGGCTATATACACTCATGGACAAAAAAATTAGCGCACCAAGAAATAATTGCGGGATCGTAACGAAACTTTCAATGAAGGTACATGTCGGGGAGATATGCAAATGATTAGAAATGCAGCGGGATTGCGCATTAGGTATCGCCGGTAGAGGGCGTTGAACATCGTACTCTGTGGAGTATAAAACAGATAACCAAAGCTTGTTTGAGTGTGCTGAATCATTTACACAGCAAGAGCTGAGATAGACATGCCATTACGCCGTGTTCGAAGACAATATAAGCAGTTGTTGCAGTTTGAGAGGGGGAGAATCGTCGGGATGGTGGAAGCTGGGTGGTCAGCTAGGCGAGTAGCTCGTCAATTAGGCCGCTCTGATTGTGTTGTGAGGAGGTGTTGGGACCAGTGGACCCGAGAGATGTCATGTACACGAAGACCAGGCTCAGGACGCCCTCGACAGACCAGTCGTCGAGAAGACCGCCACATCGTAAGAAATGCACGCGTACAGTCAACTGCTTCATCGGCCGCCATCCAGACACAGGTAGCACCTTCACTAGGGGCCTCTGTGTCTTCTCGAACCATACGAAGGCGCCTGGCTGAAGGACAGTTGGTATCGCGGCGCCCATTACGAGTGCTACCCTTGACGCCCACCCATCGACGCCTCCGTTTGGAGTTTTGCCGCACACGAGGAAACTGGACTGCAGCGGAATGGAACCAGGTCGTCTTTAGCGACGAATCCAGATTCAATCTCGGGGTGATGACAATCGTGTTCGTGTGTGGAGAGCCCGTGGTTAACGCTTCAATCCGGCTTTTGCTGTACAGCGACACATCGCTCCCACAGCTGGTGTGATGGTATGGGGTGCCATTGCCTTCAATACGCGGTCACCCCTAGTATTGTTCCGTGGCACCATGACAGCCCAGCGGTATGTTCATGAAATCCTGCAACCACATGTGTTGCCACTCATGCAACGGCTCCCAGGAGCCATTTTTCAACAAGACAATGCTCGGCCTCATATGGCAAGGGTGTCACAAGACTGTCTCCGCACTGTTACTACCCTTCCTTGGCCTGCCCGATCCCCAGATTTGTCTCCAATCGAGCATATCTAGGATCATTTGGGACGACGAGTTGGGCATCCCACGAGTTTGAACGAACTATAGGCAAGGTTACAGCAAATATGGAACGAAATGTCTCAAGACATCATACAGAACTTGTATGACTCAATGCCCGATCGTATCGCATCGTGCATTCGCGCTAGAGGGGGTCCAACGGAGTATTAACTCCTCCGTTCTTTTGCCCTTTTCTCTGAAATAAATTATCCTTTTTCTTTGATTTTCTTATCATTTACTTATATCAAAGTAGTCATTACGTATGTAAAATTTCGTTTCATTTTGACGACTTCTTCTTGGTGCGCTAATTTTTTTGTCCATGAGTGTATATACGAGGGTCATTTTTTAAGTAAGAACCGTTTTGTAATGGAGTAAGAGAAACTTTAGTTATGAACGTAAATTGTATCACAAACTAAAATATGAACATTTTTTCACTTTTCAACATAGTCACCATTAACATTTAAACATTTGTCAAGTCGTGTCACCAGTTTTTGGATCCCGACATCAAAGAACTCTCCGTCTGACCGTTAAACCAGTTAGTAACAGTTTCTTTCAACATGTCATCATTTTCCAAGCGCTTTCCACCAAGAAATTCCTTAAGTTTTGGAAACAGATGAGAGTCTGATGGTGCTAAGTCAGGGCTGTATGGTGGATGATCCAGTAATTCCCAATGAAAATTGTCCAGGTGAGGCCGAACTTTGTCGTGAAGCAGAACGACGCCGCTAGAGAGCAGTCCCCGCGGTCGATTTTGACAATTTTCATTGGGATTTACTGGATCATCCACCATACAACCCTGACTTAGCACCATTAGACTCTCATCTGTTTATAAAACTTAAGGAATTTCTTGGTGGAAAGCGCTTGGAAAATGATGACATGTTGAAAGAAACTGTTACAAACTGGTTTAAAGTTCAGGCGGAGAGTTCTTTGATGATGGGATCCAAAAGCTGGTGACACGTCTTGACAAATGTTTAAATGTTAATGGTGACTATGTTGAAAAGTGAAAAAATGTTCATATTTTAGTTTGTGATACAATTTACGTTCATAACTAAAGTTTCTCTTACTCCATGACAAAACGGTTCTTACTTAAAAAATGGCCCTCGTATATGTGTGTGTGTGTGTGCGCGAGCGTGTATGTGTGTGCTTGTCTGTCTGTGTAACTTTCGTTGAGATATTTTGAAGTTTATAAAATCTTTTTTAAATTAACTGCATAAAAAGCTTAGAATCTACATTTTAAACTTTGAATTTTTTTAACATTATAATATAACTAGATTTTCTAAATTAAATATGAATACGGAGCATGCATAAATAAACTGGAATACAGAATTCACTCATTAATGTGGAAACTAATTTTTAAATAAACAAATAAATAATCAAATTCTCAAATTATAAATACTTACATAATGATGGCTCAGTGTACAAACATTTTACCCCAACCATTGGTACGTATTCAGTCAATATCATTTTTGGAAATTTTTAGCTTCTATCTAGCCGTTATACAGGTACTGAATGAAATAAATAATCTACAGATCATAACGATGGCTGTAATTCCTGTTATCGGACGTTAATAACTGTAGCTTTACATACTTTCAAACTGAGTTTTCTAAACACCATAAATATAGCATATCGATATTAATGTAATCAAATTCAGGTAGGAAACGGAGAGTATATTTAATATCTTAAGACTTGAAACGCCTTTTCCTAAGACAAAAAAAAATTATTTCCGATTTTTGCTGATTACATATTTCTCTTTTTACTTGCATTTTGAATTTTTTTTTAAATATTTCGTTTTTAAAAGAGTTATTTATTTCTAGCCCAATAATAAATTATATTAAATATTCGTTGCAAAGACTTTCTGTTTTTATCAATCATTTTATGAGAGAAACGACTTCTAGAAATATGAATGATTTTTTCCTGCTAACCTCTAAAACGTTATTATATATAAACAGCAGGCTAACAAGTCTAAGAGAATGAATAAGTATTCTCTTAGACTTGTTAGTCTGCCACGCAAACAATCGCTTCGAGAGGCCGTAGCTCCATAGATGAATGTGCACATTTATCATTACGCTAGAGCATTAAGGATAGGGATATGATTTAACAGGAAAAACGCCCGCACGATTTATCAATAGAAATATTGCTTTCCGCTAAGGTTTTGTTACGCTTAATCAAATATTTAGTTCTTAGGGCCTCATCATTTTATCTTAATGATCTGAATGAATCATAAGTGGAATTATATAAGAAACTCGAGATACTTGAAAAAATAAAAAATCTTGCTAATGCGAATTAAACAAATTAATCGCAAAAGAACTTAAAATCTCACTTGAAAGTTATTATTTTTTCTGTTAACACACACAAGCACATGCACACGCACTCTCTCTCTCTCTCTCTCTCTCTCTCTCTATAAATAAATAAATATATATATATATATATATATATATATATATATATATATATATATATATATATATATATATATATATATATAGAGAGAGAGAGAGAGAGAGAGAGAGAGAGAGAGAAATATTGTTAGACTTTATATGAGAGAAACGTTAATGCGCTCTAATTAAAGATCACGTTTCATTAAAAGTTTTCCTGAATGCATCTGAACTCGCTTTTCAAATGTTGCTTTGAATATTTTCCTAATAGAAATTTCATATTCTCTGTCATAAAAAATTCTCTTGTAACAAATGTACTATATTATGTATTGTTGAAATTATTCTGGCGTTGCAATCCTCTTTTGAAGTCATAGATATCTCCTATATCACTGATTGAAGTTCTGACTTTGAGGAAGTGCAGAAGAGTTAATTAATTCATTGAAGTCAAAACGATAGACATAAACAGGAAACGTGAGAAAGAAATGAACGTAATTTTTTCCTGCTACTTCATCTTATAGGGAATTAATTTGTTTATTTTTAAATTATCCTTATTTCCCTATATTAGACACTGTAATACTAAAATGAAATGAATAGCAAGTTTAAACATTCGTAACCTTTAATTATAGAGGAGATGGTTGATGTTTTAAAGTTCTGAACACTAAAAAACTAGCTCCTACTTCAAGGTTTCTTAATAAAGGCAAGCTGATAAGCACTCTGACAGACTTGTTGGTCGAAAACACAAAAACATCCAGGCATGTAGATTGCATGAGAAATTTCACCTGAACAAATATTTCGATAAACAATCAAAAATAAAACACCCTCGTGAGCTTTTAATCAGCAAATTTAAAATTTTATACTTAATATAAATGTTAAAAAATGAGCAAAATTTCTAAAATTAATGAATAAAGTTCATAAGAGTGTTATATGGTTGTATAATATGTTACCTCTGAATTTCAATGGACATCTAAGATATTATGAGCCAAGGGATCACTAAATTTTTATCTTTCTTGATAACAACGAACCGAATATCCAAAAAGCACTTCACAACAACCCCGCCTGTGACACATTTTCAATCTTGTGTTTTTTTTTCAACGAAGTAAAAGCTGTGAACTTTAAAAAAAATTGTTTTTTGCTGTTCTGGGATTTGAACTCGGATTTTTCTGCATTCCTGATCGATAAAATAGCAGCTATATTGCCAAGTCATGTCATGTACCTTACGAAAAAACGTCTGATTCACCTTACAGAGCAACTTCTGCTTAACGGAAAAGGATGCTCACCATAACACTACTTTCCAGGGCAATGATCCTGTCGAATAGACCTCATATTCTCTCGCCAGACCACTGTGTTAAAAGTTTTTTTTTTTAATCTTTATATATATATATATATATATATACATACAGAGGCTGCTCGCACATTTTTTAGACGATTTTGGTAAGCGGTAATAGAAAATCGTTTGCTGCAAAAGAAATAATTGCAATTGTACTATGTTTTTAAAAGTCAAAAATATATTCTGCGGCTTGAAAGTTTTGTTTTTATTCAAAATGGCGTTTTTAACAAAGCAGTGGTTCGAAGGCTACATTTATGCTCTTTCCGAAGAGAAATATGCATACTCCGTTATCCAAAAACGATGTGAGAGTCATGGTTTTGTGATATCTAAAGCGTCGATAGGTAATATCGTCAACAAGAAAAGAAAAAAACGTCAAATTGGAGCCTCAAGTGGGACAAAACTTCCAAACAAGTATCCAAGGAAAAAACGGACATCTTCGACTATTGCAAAAGTACGTTGTTTAATGTTAAAAGAAAATCCCCCTAGTCAAAGAACAGTTTCAAAATCATTAAAATGCTCGGTGTCCACTGTAAACAAAATGATAAACGTTGATTTAAATCTTAAGAAAGTGAAAAAACGCAATGTGCATCGTCTTCTTCCAAATCATATCGCTGAACGCAGGACACACTGCAGAATTCTATATGAGAAACACTTATCCAAAGAAAAATAGAAAACAATTGTCACAATAGATGAATCATGGGTGTATTTAAATGATTGCAACAAAAAAAAACCATTTATTATCATAAAAGGGGAGAAAAAAATTAAGTACATGGTTCAAAGAATCGAAAGAAAGTTTTTCTAAGGGATTCGTGATTTTTGCTGGTTTTTCTTATAATGGCAAGTTAAAAATAAAGAGAGTGGGAAAAAATGTCAAGATTAACTCCAAATACTATCAGGAACATATTTTATCACCAATTTTTCTGAATGAAATACCATCGCTTTACCCACAGTGCCATCAATCTGTGAGACTCCATCAGGACAAAGCTAGCAGTCACACATCAAAATCCACTGTAAATTTCCTAAAAGAAATGGAACAAAAAACTGGTATCAAGGCCATACCCTTCACTGATATCCCTATTAAATCTACCGATGTATCACCTATGGATTTTTGTGCTTTCGGACTTTTAATATCTGCATTATCCAAACGTCGTCCCAAAACCCTTACAGGACTCTGGAAATCTGTTCAGGAGGAATGGGATAGAATACCTCTTCTGACACTTCGAAAGGCATTATTATTATAGAAATTGCGGTGTCGAAAGATAGTTCAGAATAAGGGATGTCAAATAGAACATTTAAAACACAAGAATTTTATGTAATTTATTTTTGTGAATACAATATACATCGTCTAAAAAATGTGTGAACAGCCTCTGTATATATATATATCAGTGTAGGTGGAGGCGATATTGTATCTCTCTCTCATCTTATCACTCTCCTTAAAATAACAACTGCAGTTTAGGAATTTATTTATTAATTAATTGATACAAATCGCCAGACATTGACAAACAGCTAGACAAGGAAATTTAAATTAAAAACGTTCAGGTCTGATGTTTAAACAACTACGTTACCAAAGCACGTAACTCGAGGTGCAAGAGATTGAAAAATGCATGTATTTCAAATAATATTGCCTTGGTAAATCAATAATTTTATTATTTAAACTTTCTACTTACGCTTGTGCTAAAAGTGAATTGAAGTTTTGAAATCTCAAAAAGAAATCTTCAAGTTCATGAAAGTTTAAACTATAATGCATTTTGGGGTGGGGGGAGAAGAAGGAGGCACTTATCCTGAAGACATTTGCCCATATACATAGTGACTCCTACTGGTTACATTAGTATGGGAGTACCCAATAGGGAAACTAGCTGATCAACACAAGGATACCGATGCCTTTGCCCAAATTTAAGTCGGAACTAATGTGGCGAAAGCTTTATACGGTACCCACCATATTATGTGGGTCGTCACAATAGTATTGCCATGCATATATTGTCAGCAATTTCTATTCGTTTATAGGCCGGATGTGGGCGAGTTAAATCCGTAGACTGGAAAGTCCTTCTTTGAGGTCAGAGAGGGTGGGAGAAGGTACGATACCCCCTAGATGTCACCCCTTGTGGTGCTCAGTCAAAATTGAGGGGGAACCTAGCTAAGACGGACCCCGACCCCTGTGGTGCCATTATAAACCGGAGACGCAGCCCTCAGCCCTCAAACCTATATGGACGTGGTCCGGAAAACTTCCGGCGAGGGGGCGTAAGGAACAACAACAACAACAATTTCTATTGTGGAAAGTTTTCTAAGAAGAAAGACTTCGCATTAATGAGATATATTAAAACAAACTAGATCCCACATCCCATCACTGCTTCATGGTCAAGAAATCAAACTTATAACATAAGTTGATTAGTACACTTCATACTTCGAAAAGGTTTTTATAATTATGATAAAAATATATGCTTACCAACCATCTGTATAACTGTCTGTAAATTCCATACCTTCTGATAATTTAAAACAAGACGGGAGAAAAGCAATTTTTTACATTTTTATTAGTAATATATTGAATCAAACACATCAGTTTTGGAGATAGACGTACCCATTTCAATTCTCTTAGTTATCCGTAGAATGTCTAAGTTGCATTTTCAATAATAAAACCTATATTAATATCATCAGCATTTCAAACTAGGGGCATATTTGTACTATATATTTATGCTTTTAGCAACATAAGGAATTTGTCTAGAAACATCAATCATTGTGTACTTTTTTTACTATGTTTTTACACTCTCCATAGCATTATCGTTAACGACTCATTGGTTTGAGCTCTTTCACATGGACAGTTTTAAACTTCAGGGTGAACTGACAGATTTTAAATAAATTGAAAAAATTCCCAAAACTTTCTTCCCTAGAAAATAACCAAGCTACGAGTAGGATATTGATTTTTTTTATGAGTGTGAGGTAGAGATATTCAGTTGCTATGAATTTCCTACTATGCCAGTTAATATCAGGGTTTATTTGATTGTCCTCATAACTATACTAAATATGTAACAAGATCTATATGTATAGCCTTTCGGTAAAAGGACAAACCTTAAAAATATACTAGTTGGTACCCGTCAAAACATGACGGCTGGATAGTAATTAAATGTACTGATACATATATTATGCTCAACACATCTTTGCCAAATGTTGCAAATATAATATTAAGAATAGAGAAATACACTTTAAAAAATTACTATTGAACCCAATAAAAAGAAATATGGGTACTCAACAGTGCAAAATAAGCAATTTCCATCAGGCTTAATTCTATATCTCACAAACATAGTTAAAAATAAAAATGGCAGTGAGAGAGCTAGAGAGATTCCTCGGTATACACAAATTAACGTGTTTATGAGGCCTCGCACTTACTAAGTATCGAAATCCAGATTTAAACATGTCACTGATCATGCGCTGAAACAAATTAATGTGTTTATGCGGCCTCCTGCTTAGTGAGTATCTAAAGCCAGATTTAACCATGTCACTGAGCATGCGCAGAAAGCAATTTTTAATTGCAAATTATAGCTAATTAATAGAAATTGCGGCTACAAAAACCAAATTTGACACATTTATAAATTAAAATCTTTCGTTCAAGTCCAAAATTAAGCAAATTGATGCAGTAGTTTTCTATCACGGACTGCTCAAAGAATCGGCTTTTCAACTTAAATATATAGATTCATATTTCTAAAATTATCTTCCTTCCAAAAAAGCCCCACTGCAAGTATAAAATAAATTTCTGTCAAGAATTTTCCCCAGGGAAAAAACTACGGTACAATTACGAAATAAATTTTTGAATGGAGTTACCACGAATTTTCCTCTACACCAGTTAATCTTCGTGATAGTTTATTCCTTTGCTCCTAAAATATTTTAAACATGAAACCAGAACTTTAAGTCTTACTTTATAGTAAAATGATAGATTTTAAGATAATTTTTACTTTCTAAAATTTTATCTTCGAAAAAAAATACAGGAAAAAAATTTTTACATACACTCCCTACACCAGTCAGTTTTCTAGGTGATTTATTTGTTTACTTTCTTAAATATCTGAAACACGTTACAAAATAACGCTCTGGTACCTAGGAAGTTCTTTTCACGGTTTATATATAAGTTTAGCTCTCTTTGGTAGCTCGCAAATGGGAATATAAAACAAATAAATATGTTCATAATGTTAATACTGCTGTGTACTAACCCTATTGGCAATGTTAACTTATAGAGAAATGTTGCTTACTATTTACAGCTACATAAATTCTGATAATCCAATAAAAATCATATTTTCAGATAGCCTGAACTTTTCAGCACCTTGCAACAGGATTCATTTTATAAATTTCGTCCACCAAAGGAATTTATGAGTGTTTAAAACACACCATACCAGATTATTTTCAACGAATAGTTTAAATTTTAAAATATTATTCGCATTTTTTTTAAACGAAAAATGACCCAAGGTGTAAAATTTCTTTCTATATTACGGAGTACAATTTTTTAAAAAAAATCTTTAAATCCAAGACGGCAATCCTAGGATAAATTTTCTCCATAGTTTAACATTGAGGTTGTAAGGTATACATAAGATTCGATTCACAAGAATCGAACTTTTGAGTGAATGAATTAAAGAAGCTGCTTGGTATAAATACCAAGCAGCTTGATTAATACAGAGGGTGGAAAAAGGTTGTTAAAGTTGATAGATAAACGAGAGGGAGCTACGAGGTAAGCAGCTCCGCGTGTTAACCGGCGCTAGTGCTTAGGGGGGCCCAAGGTTTACGTGACAGAACTGCTGGTTTGACTCTCTGCTGGTTTGTGAGTATTTGCAAAGTGTATTTCTATTGAATGTTAATATATATTCCGTACAAGTAGTACGTATGCTTATTGCTGTAAAAGCAAATTCTATATGCGCAACGAATTAAATAAACATTGTTTCATGTATAAACTGTGTTGGTATCAAATTCATTTAGAGTGCCACTTCAAGTTATATACACCCACGTCTGTGTAGAAGTGAGTTATACTCTACAAGGTGAGCGAATCCAATAAGGAGCATCCACAGCAGCCTTCATACATTTTACCGCAGTCCTTCATGTTTCAACAAAAATTTGTAACATAGAATCTTATAACAAAGAGCATTTATTTAAAATTAACTGTGAACTTAGCGATAAATTTTCTATTCTTTCTAAATTAAATAAAGAAATATTCTTAAAAGTAGTATAATTCGGAGATATTGTTTTCAAAAAGTGTGAAGTTAGTGGATATTTAAGAATTTGGATATGTAAAACGAAAATATTTAAACCAATATTTATATAAATCATTGATATCAAAGCATAATTATATTTTTACTCTTCCTCAATACATTATATGCTTATTTAATTTTAAATCCTAAAAGAATAATTTTTTGTTCCAAAAAATTATTTTTAGGATTCGAAACTAAATAAACCTAAATGTATCAAATGTAAAATTTTCAAAAAAACCACCGATATAGGTCATTTTACAAAAGTAATGTGTCGTTTCGTCAGGGACTTAATTATCCTAAGGAAACTCTTTTATGTCATGACTGTAAGTTAAAGATAGGATAAAAATAGCTACGTCAGATAAACATTGGAGGCCTTTTTATTTAAAAAATAGTAATAATCCGACTTATCAGGAATATACTACGCTAAACAAGAGAACGGTTATGTAAGCGCATAACTATGCTAATGGGAATAGACCTCAAAACCAATTTTCACAAAAGAAAGCAAATTTTTCTGATTATTTAATGATTGCATAATGCAAATGTAGATTCAGATCTATTTTCTGATTGAGTTAAATTGTTTTTAAACTCTGTCGGGATGTTGTTGGATAAGTAGATAAAAAAACTGAATAAAACCTGTGTAGTTTAGACATTTATTTTTTGTTTAGCTCAAACGCTTTGAAATAACGGATTTTGCTGTATTTTTTGTCATAAAAATGTGTTTAAAGGGAATTAGCATTGTGACGCATTAGTAAACAAAACCCATGGCGAGATAATTCAGGAGGTGACCTAATGACCTGATAATACTATTTCTTTGTATTAGAACGCCCCTAAAAATTTGCTTTCTCCAAGCAAAGCTCAGGAACATTTGAGTTGAGCTTAAATGAATCGGTCATTTTGAAAAGGAGTCATCTCCATTTTTTTAAAATTTTTCATGAGAAGCAAAAAACTATAACTTGCCTTCATGCATTATTAGTTAGATTAAATTTCGTATTTATTATGTTTATAAGGCATCCTGATGCAAAAATGTAATTTGTTAATATTTTTTTAACTTGGGGGGGGGGCTCTAGAGAAATTGGAGAAAAGTGGAGATTAGCTTTTTAAAAGTGGAGAATAGCTTTTGAAAAGTGGAGATGAGCTTTTGAAAAGTGGACTTTACTCCATTTCAAAATGACCGATTCAAATACTGCCAACTATGGGATATCCAAGTGTGTTGCTGTCAAGCTGCAAAGCACAAATTAACGACTTAAACTACTTTTTTTTCAATGAATCAATACTTCTCTTCATCAGCAGTCGTATAAAAACGCATTTCAAGCACTGACAATAAATATCTCGTTATCCTGCCCATTTCTTCCTTGTAAATGTGTTAGACTTATCCTGCACCTTTCCTTTCCCGTATGTAAAACTCCAGGGAAGGGGAGGGGGGATTTGCAAGGAAAATACCAAATATTGGTCAACAAAGTGAACAGTCATCTCTACTGACTGAATTTAAATTCTGCGTAAAGCCGCATATTTGGTTCTGGTTTGGGATTTAGCCACGCCCCTTGCCCCTGTACACGCAACAATGAAAATCCCCATGACAACGCGCCTTGCTTCAATTGGATTTGATTATTGTCGACAAAAGCCAAAACACACTCTCAAGCAAAATACAATATTTACACTTTCTATAAATTCTATTTCAGCTTCAGAAAGAAAAAGTCGACATACTATCTCTAATTTTCTTTTTTCCCGCAAACAATATAATGATTCAAAAATATGTTATAAAAATTCTTACGAAAGAATGTATCAAAAATAAATATTATTCATTCTGTAAAAAAAAAAAATTTTAAATCACCACAGATTTAATGTTTTAGCAAGTAGTTCCCATAAAAGCCATTCTCAAAATTTTTACTTTTGGTGAGTTATTTTGCTTTTTACTTGGCTAAATGAAATAATATTGAATAATTTTTCAAAAAAATAAAGATTTATATATATATATATATATATATATATATATATATATATATAAGAAGGTTTAGGCCCTAGGAAAAAGAAATTTCAGTTTAACTCAATATCTCCAACTTAAAAGTTTAATCACAGAATTTAAAAGTAACTGAATTATACATTAATTAAAATGTTGAATATTTCTTTTACTTTTTATATAATAAATTTGGGTAAGGGTCTGATGAATGTTGTTGACTTATTTTAACGGTAAGTGCATGATATTAAATGCAAATTTTAAGTTTACGATGAAAAGCTACATACACATGTACACCTTTTAAGACATACGATGTTTATTTTTTTCACCTCGCAGTTAAAACATGTCATCTAAATTTGAAAAAAAAAAACATTCTGCGATTTTTGAAAATTTCGCAAAAATATTTATGAGAGCCAAATTTTTTAATCTCATTACAAGAAGTTTGTTTTATCATAAAAATTTTGCCCAACCTTTGATATATAAATTAGTAAACTATAATAAACATTGGGCTATTTATTATAATCAGCTATCTAGTAAAGTAAAAAACTACTTTCTCTCTAAATTATTTTGAATTAGTTTTAAAGAAAGTCCAAACACAATTATATACATATCTTTAAAATTACCTCAAGTTTATTTTCCAGGCTGTTAAGAAGGATGAAAGGACAAAACATTTCAAGAAATCGTTTTTACCTTTTTAATTACATATCCAAAGAAATGTTACATCACAGCTGCATGATTGATTCGAATATTTAATTAAAACAGCTCTTGCTGAGGTAGTTGTAAAAGTTAATATTAAGAAGTTATATTTAGAGGCCTAGGTCCAATCATCTATGCAGATCTAATGGGCATTTTGAAAGGACAAATGGATTACAGAGGTCGGTTCTTTGCACGTACTATATAAATCTACATTCAATCTACATTCAAAAAATGTGTTCTTTGCTCACAGACAGTGGCGCACCCAGGGTTTAATCTTGGGGGGGGGTCTATTTTAATGGATAAAAATATTTATAATGCAAATTCAATATTCATAATGCAATTTCTATTTCTTTGGGGGGAGCAGGGCCCCTTACTGCTCACATACCATTACAAGCAATAATGGAAAGTTGCTTCCTTGAAAGGCATAGTCAAAATTGTGCAGTTATGGGGAAGTTTTAAAACCACTGTACTTAAATTAAGCTAAAAACAGTATCACATTTTTTAATTTTGCCTTTTTTCTAATAGATGTAAAGCATTCGCCAGTCTCATATGGTAGTTACTATCGAGAGTTTCAACAGTGTAGACTAGGGCTGGAATCCCAGGCAGGGATGTTCCTATGCTGTCCCCTCATAGGAATCTATGTTGGTTTATCTGTATAGTGCTTTTGCAATAAAGAAGCCAGCAAAAAAACCGTAGTATGAATGGATGAATTTCCTGAATTCTTGGAAATTAGATTACTTATTCAACTATAAATATTTTGTACACGCTTGATGTGTTCAAATTTTCCTATATTGATATTTATAACCTTTTTTTTATTCCTCAAAATAAATTTTAAATTATGATAGAAAAAAGTTTTAAGACAGAGTTTTCTTATCCTAAATCTAGGTTTACAATTAATCTCTGTCTGTGAAATCATACGGTACTCAAATGGCCCAAACTCCCACAACGACGTGAAACAACAATTACAGTAATAAAAACACAGCAAGCATTTTCCTGACAGCTTCTTTATTTTAATACATGATATATTCATAATGATTTGAGCTAAAGCTTTGCACTATGTACTCAGCTTTCCTTGATGCATTGACATAAGAATTTAAGTAATCATTGTTATACGGCAGTTTATAGCACATAAGATGCCACATCATAAAATTTTTGTCTTGATGTATTATATTTACATTTTTTGGAAAGCTATTTTACTGTTATAAGAATTTATAAATAAAAATTCTTGCACCAAAAACATTTAACATAAGGTTCTGGTCCCCTTTCCAAACACGATTTTAATTTTGAAAGAAGTCCATGGAATAGCCTACATTAAACAGAGCTAAATCCAAACAAATAAGGTATAATAAATTGAGAATGTCATAAAAAGCAGCAGAAAATTATCTTTTCATCATATTAATTCAAATAACACATAAAATCAGGATCAAATCTAACATACAAGAAAAATAAAAACAAATAGTTTGTTTGCATACAAAGTTAAAATATTTTTGGAATGAAAAAAGATGAAAAGTAATTGCGTCACTTAATGATAGCTTTTATGAGATTTATGACACCGAACGCTAAATTAATGGCATTTTTAGTATAGGAAGTACTGCATGGAGAATACTCTTTTTCTCACTTCTCCTACAGAAAAAAGCAGGAACTACAAGTAATGGTTAATGAAATTATGATAATTTAACAGATATGCGTAATAAGATGAAGGAGTTTTTCGTTTTTTTTTCCCTCCATCGATAATGAGAATACTGAAAGCAAACAAAAAAATTTTATCGTAAAAAGAATAATAAACTAGAAAAATTAGAAAACGAAATGCCTTCTGCTGTAAGGAAAAGCTAAATTTCTTCTTTTCCCAATATTCAAATAAAATTTTAGCAATCTCTCATAGTTCTATAACCATTGAGTGTTATAGCTCTAAAAAGTATGATTTACAATCACAAGGAACTGTTGTTAATATCTTAAATGGTGGAAATAGATAAATGATGAAAAATAAACAATATTTTTATCGAGCAGTTCTCGAAATCTAAGTTTTGATAGAAATTCTGAAATTAGAAAAACACTTTAAGCAAAGCATGGTGTGAAAACATTTTCATTTTAACAGCTCCCATCCGCCCTACAGTATTTTATGTCTGAAGTATATAATCTAGATCAATGATGCAGTCAACCTTTTTGATGTTACTAGTTCATCTTCATTTCATATTCCATGCCATGTTCTACTTGTCATGTTTGAAATAGAACGGCTTATTTGTTTTTGCTAGCTTAATAGTTAATGTGAACTTGACTGACAATGGTTTAAATGTTGTGCATTTTATCTGACATATACATTTGATTCTAAGCTTATATACTCAAGTACTTTATTCTTCTTATGGTTATTCCTGTAAAATGTTTTAAATACGTCTTCTTTTAATCTGCATTTAGTAATGTTAAGTATATTGCTATACCTTATGCCCAAAATCATAGTGAAACAAAACCTTGAAAATAACTTTGAACAGTGTGCTGCTATCCTCTGTTAGAAAACGTGTAAACGGAAAGATAGGGAAGAAAAAAGAAATTTTCTGCGGTATATTACGTTTGTGAAACTTTAGGAAAAAAAATAATATTGAGTGAGATATCGTCAGTAACGGCAGCAATTCAGTATAGATTTTTATAGTGTTTGTTTGCTTCAGACCTATGTTCAAGTTACAACTAAACATTCATGAAAATTACCCATAAAAATTTGTTTTCTGGATTTCTTTTCATGTGAGTCTAACTACCTGGTTAACATTAAACTACTCACTATAAACTATAAACAATCGGAGATTTAGTTTATATTAACAAATCTGGATGTAGTATATAAAATGAAACTGTAAATGCCTGTTCACATAGCAGTCCGTTTGCGTAAACGTAAAAGTATTGAAATATATTTAACCAATGACAACCCTCCAAACGATTAGCAACGAAATTGTTAAGGCCTATGATTGGTTTATTTCCGCCTCAACGCCAGTTTTCATTTTACGCTTAAGCTAACGGACTGCTATGTGAACAGGCCATAAGAATCACCACAATCTATATATTTAAGTTGCTAAGCCGACTTTTGGGGCAGTCCGTGACAGAAAACTACTGCATCAGTTTACTTCATTTTGGTCTTAAATGAAAGATTGCAATCTGTAGATTTGTCAAATTTGGTTTTTGTAACCGCAATTTCTATTAATGAGCGATCATTTACAATTGAAAATTGATTTCTGCGCCTGCTCAGTGACATGTTTAAATCTGGCTTTAGAAACTCACTGCTTCTGCGCATGCTCAGTGACATGTTTCGATAATAAACACGTTTATTCTGAGAAGTCTGTCTAGATCTCTCTCTCTCTCTCTCTGCCATTTTTATTATTATGATAATTATGTTTGGGAAATATAAGATTAAACCAGGTGGAAATTGTTCATTTCAAGCTGTTTAATTAGCGATAATTTACAATTTAAAAAAAAAATTGTTTTCTGCGCATGCTCAGTGACATTTTTTAAATCAGGCTTTAGATACTCACTAAGCACAAGGCCGTTTAAACCCATTAATTTGTTTCTGCGCATTATTATGATTTTCAACATTTGACAATGATGTATTACTACATTTATTTACTATGTAGCCTTCATGTTTTGACAGGTACCAACTAGTATGATCTTATTCCCTACCTTTAAGAGACATACTTTTGGTTCCAAAAGTAATGAAATTTTCATTTGAGCAAGAGCAGTAAATATATTTTTAAATCTTTTCCCTTACGTCATAATTTTTATTCTATAAATTATCATATATTTTGTTATATTGTGTCAGACACAGTACAACAAAGTAGTGGAGTAAATAAAAACGTGTAATATAAAGTAAAGCGTTTAAAACGTTTAAGAAATGTAATTCCAAAAAGGTATTTAAGGTAAACAAAATAATTTAACAAATAACATTTTTGAGTGAAATTAACATATAAACAGAATCAAATACACATGAGACCACAAACTTCCCAATTAAAATTAAGAATAGAGGCATAGATATATTACAGGAGATAAAATTAAATCCCTTTCTCCAAAAAAAGTGTAAACCATGAGCCTTGAAATTAAAGGACAAAAGCGACATTCTTTAAAAGTTACATTAGCACATTATCAATAAATTCATCATCAAAAATATTGTGTAATATATGCCAGTACTTTACATATACTTAAGCAATAGATTTTAGTAAACATATCCAAACAATACTTTAGTTTTTAGTCTTTCAAATAAACTTTTTTAAGTACTGCACTAACTAAAGACCATATTATTATATAAATAAAATGAATTTCATGAATTTTCAGGTGAAAGTGTGGGAATGAGTTTGCGTTAACACTTGGCCTTGTCCACCCGTCTCATCTTATCCATCATATGACTATTGAAATTGTTTAGCATTTAATTAAATTATTTTTATTCATGTGCATAGCCAACATAAATTTTAAAGACCATTTTTGTGTCTATTTTTTATTATATTAGTTTAAAATAAGTAGGAAAATTTATACTTAACTTAAATAATCACTTCGAAAATTTATACTGAATAAAACTCAAAACATCATGGCTTTCGAATCATTTGTATTTTGAGAAATACTAGTTTCTATCCGGGTTCTCGGGGAAGCCTTATCTTGAAACACTTTTTGCTGCATGGCAAATAAATTATCACTTTGAAAATGTTCGTTCTCAAGAATTTCTCACTACAGATATCCTTTCAATTGCTGGCCCTAATTCAATTGTTTTTAGCAAATCTGGTGTAATTACTTTTCTGTTACTCTTTGATTTTGAGTTATTTTGTGCTGATAGTGCATTCTCCAACTTTATAAATTTCTCAATATTTTGAGAAATACAAGTGAAAATTCTTGCTAATAAAATATGTTTCTGGGAACAGTGCTATTATGAACGCAGTAAGTACATGCATACGGAAAATACGCATAATTTTTATTCAGTTTTTGCAATATAAGTAAAAAAATTTAATTTCAAAAATTTCTTACCGCTTTATAAATTTTGGTAGTTTTATAAAGTACTCTGTAATTTTTTTTTTATTTATTTTAAAAAGTCAACTCGTTAATTTTTACTTATTTCCTCCGTAACGTTGCTTCCATATTTATTTTAATTTCATACATGAATTATTTTTAGTGATGAGAAAAGAAAATACTTGATTTTTTTTTGCTTGATTTTTTTACCTATTAAATGCAAAAAATTTAAGTGAATAGAATAAAGTTCCTCTGTATAATTATTTGAACATAAAACCTCGAGCAGTAATGTAAAAAGTAATTCAAATATAAGGAAAATTCAAAGCAATACTGACCTCCCTTGATACTTCATTAATATTTTTTATGATAATCAGCGAGGAACAAAAATGCTTTATTCATATTTTATTTCTCTTAAAAGATTTTTTTCCAAAAGAAAGGAAGCAAATACTGCTCTACATAACTGGACAGCGGGAATATTAAAATGTGCAGTATTATCCTGTAGAACAGAGGATATCCAGAGGCTCTGTACAAAATATGCAAACCTCACAGAGCTTGGAAAATATATTTTTAATTCGGAGATAACTTTTAGGTTTTCCATGTCAGATGAAATTTCAAACAAAATTGGCAAACATATTGCATGGTAGTAAAATCACTAACTTGATCATATTAGCTACATTTTATTCTTATTTTTTCATACTGAAGTAGAAATTAAATCAAATTCCTTTTTTTTAAGTCCTCCGGTTCAAGTTTTAATAATCTAAACCATATTTAAAAAAACAACTTTTAAAGTAAACAGCAAAATTTTTATGTGAAATAATCCCCATTCCCGATGGTAGCACACCCCTACATATGGAGAAAAATAAGATATGAGAGGTTCAAAGAACTACACACTGGCTTTCGGATTTATTTCCTTTGGTTTCCCTCCGTTAGTGAGAATCGAAATTAATGCGGAAGATGTAACTATGTTAAATTGAAAGCTGAGATTTGAAATTTTTACAAATTACAAATTAATATTCGTAAAATTGTTATCAATAAATAATCTGTGTGTATTGAATAAATTAAATAGATCCTGAGAAATTCTCAGAAAAACTTGCTATTATATATTTATTAAAAATACAATCTTCGTTTTGGCTTTTGGCTTTTCAAATAGCACACTTTTTTTTTATATAGGTCACATCTAAGGCTTTTTAAACATACAAAAATGATATAACAAAATGTATCACGGGTCA
Organism: Dolomedes plantarius; assembly: GCA_907164885.2. Taxonomy (NCBI): domain Eukaryota; kingdom Metazoa; phylum Arthropoda; class Arachnida; order Araneae; family Dolomedidae; genus Dolomedes; species Dolomedes plantarius. Next base: position 137,921,554 of record OU015494.1, on the reverse strand, counting down.
GAAACTGGTGGACATTTTTTCTTTCAAAATTTGTAAGTGTACCCTAATTTTATGGATTTAGGAGCTCAAATCAATTTTTATAGGGTTTTCTGCTGATACTGAGGAATTATCTTAAAGTATAGTGCTTCAGAAACAGACTCGATTATAATAACGTTTATAAAAGCATGAATACTCTTTATATACTTCTCTTGACAAAATTGAATATCATCCTCTCACTACCATGAAAGCATAATTTAGATTGAAATAATTTTTAATGGGAGGTTGAGAATTGGATATATAAACACAAAAATCCTAGGAAACAATCAAACACGTTAAAATATATTATCTGATTTTTTATTATTAAAATCCTCTCCTAGCTCCACAGTAATTTATGCGTAGTAAAATAAATAAAATTTCAATTCACATGGTTGTTTTAAGTCAAGAGAAAAATAATATGAGTGTTTAAACTTTAAGCAACACTTAACCTAAAAGTTTCGTTGAACCTCTAGTTAGGTTAAGAGTAAAATCGGGGAAAAAGCAACTCATAGCTATGTAGGCCAGTTGATGTATAGAATACATTATCAGCTAGAGACAGTATTGTGCTTTTTATATGGGGTAATATTTTTGGCAAACTGCCCTTGATGTATTTTAGACACATTTTAAGAATGTAAAGCTAAATCGTAATCCCTGAAATTAAAAAAAAATTAATGAAAGTTTTTACACAATTTTAATTTTTATATACCTACAAAGAAATCAATGGAGGTAACATGTTTTTGTTTAATATCAGGAAGTTTTTAAATAACAAAAATGATTTATATTCTGTTAATTATATTTCAAAGCAATTTTTATTTCAAAATATGTTTTAAATTCTGCATTAGATTCTTTAAATATTACAGCAATAAACTGGCAAATAAATAGGAAGAATTAAGTATTTATTGAATTACTTCAAGATATTTAACAAATGAAAATAATTCTTACATTATGTGTTAACCATTTTATTGATTTTTTCCCGTTTTGAAATTATTTTTTGTCCACTGCATTCAAAAATTTAATTGCTTCAAAAAAAATTCATGAATAAATAATGAGTTTCATAAGAATATGTTCTTTCCATTTCACTTTTTTTTTCGTTCATGTGACACCCAAAGTAAAAAAGAATTTGCCCATAAATAGGTTGTTCGTGATTTAAAAGTCTTTTTTTCCAGAAAATCACACATAAGAGAAAAAAATTTGAAGTAGTAATTAAAAAATTAATGAAAAGAAGGCATTAAAATAAGTAATCATTACTGTGACTTTTTTTGTTGTTGCTGGATTTCTGTTTAAACAAAGTAGCAAATGCGCATAACTAAAACTCAAGCCAATATTTGTGTAACAAAGGCAATAAAATTTTAGTATTTTATTAAATTAGTAATGCTATTTAATCGACTTGTCTTTTTTAGACAGTTTTCAAAATATATACAAAAATTTGGGTGTTTTGATAAAAAAAAAATTGGCAATATAGATTGAATCGTACCATAAAGTTAATTTAACGAAGAATATTTGAATTCCACTCACCAATATCCATAATTTAAAATAAAAATTGAAAATAAATTTTAATTACTGTAAGAATATCAAAACTACATATTAAAACTGGCCAGAAATGGCTGGAAAAACGTTAAGCAGGAAATTTATGATTAACTATGTTCAGAAAATGCTTTAACGTCAGATATTATTTTCAGATTTAAGCGCTTAGCATCATTATAGTAACCTTAGACACAAATTTAAGTAATGAATCTAGAAATTTATTTATAAGCTTGGAGCTTCCCCCCAAACTTGTTTAAACCGAGTTGAAATCTTAATTTCCCTCTATGACATTTACTGTGAAACTCCGAATAGCTACTGTAATTTTGTAAAGTGCTTTAAATTTTATAAAATATATGACAATAATTTAAAATGTATATAAATAGGTAATCTAAATTAAGTAGAAGAGAGACAAACAAGTACATTACACGATATTATTATAGTTTTAAATGGGATTAACTTTTATGGCTTTCCTAGATTTGTCATAGCAATAAGATAAAATATTTATCTTCAAGTTTTTATGATAAAAATAATCAACATGCAATTTTTTGAGATACTTTGGTTTAGTTTACCTTAGACGATTCAACAAAAGAATAATTCAGATGATTCATTTCAGAAAAATATATTCGTGTTATGATGCCTCAGAAAATTTTAATCCCAAAATTTCTTGCATTGAGTCGAATATAACAGCTTTATAAGATGCCGAATTTCAGAAACAAAAAATTTCCATTATATAAACCATACAAAAAAATTTATTTTTATTATTACAGATGTTAATTAATCTATAATTAAAGTTAAAATACCATAAGTTTATTTTTCTTCTCGAACTCTTTTTAATGAACATAATCAAAATTTAATAGAATATTACTGTTAAAAAGTAGTATTATACTATTTATTTTCGGCAATTGTCTGGTACGCAAACAGGCATTATTTTTTCTGTCTTTACAATCAAATTCTTAAGCTAAAGATACATTAATGTTTTAAAATTTTTGCAATATGCGTTATAAGAAAACTGCAAAGTAACTGCATAACATGAAAATCTTTCCATCTGTGGAAAAAAAAATTGGAGCACCCCAAAGAAAGTTTTCTTTTTCAGCGCAAATTTATATACGAAATATAGACGCAAAGGAGAAGTAATGATTAAAACCTCACAGCTAGATCATTGGTTATTTGAGAAAAATAGAAAACACCGAGGAATAAATAAATACAAAGTAGAGCCTCTCTTTTAACAAGGCACAGAGACACTCTGAAAGCTATTAAGTCAAGGCGTCCTGAGACATCATCTCGTGATAGATTTGACTGAAAGTTTTGCATTTGTTATTCAAGTTCAATTAAATAGCTAGACGATCTGCGGTTTAGTATGTCCCACATATGCTCGGTTGTAGAAAGGTCAGGGGATATACGAGAATAGAGTTTTTCTATTCTCATTCTAGAGTTTTCTAGAGTTTTCAATCTCTTTTTATCGCCTACGATCACTTTGTTTTTAGACGGCATGGGGTTTGAAGAATATAATCTATATATATATATATATATATATATATATATATATATATATATATATATATATATATATATATATATATATATATATATATATATATATATATATATATATATATATATATATATATATATATATATATAAAACAGTTCCGTAACTGGCTGACTCACTGACTGACATACGACGCACAGACCAAACCGCTGGACCTAAACGGCTGAAATTTTGCATGGCGATTCTTCTTATAATGTAGGGGTGCACTAAGAAAGATTTTTGAAAAATTCTTCTTAGATTTCTTAAAATTAAATTTTTAAGCTGTTTTAGTAACTTTTTTTAAGTTTGCATTTAAAATAATAATTTGAGGGTTATAAAACTTATATCACGAGAAAGATCATAAAAATTCTTTTAAAATGAGATCTTTTTCGAATCTTTACCTCCATGTTCTGATTTTTGGTGAATTTTTAAAGATTAATTTTTAGAATTTAATTTATTAAATGTGATCACGTGATTTCTTTTTCTGGTACTTTAAATTTATCGTCACGTGCATAACAATTAAATAGACAAAAAAAATTTTCTTGCTAATGCGGCAGATGATTGGACATTATCCAAAAAAATATTGAAATACAATAAAAGATATTATGTTCCTCAAACTGTACTATATTAACTGTACTATATTCTTTAGTATGTCCTATTACATTTAATTTGAATATTTTCTTCTACATTATTTTCTCTATAAAAAGATCCCTTACGATTTTTTTATAAATATATTTTTGGGGTATTTTTTAAATCAATTGTATACTTTGATCGTCGTATTTATTATAAATATATATATATATATATATATATATATATATATATATATATATATATATATATATATATATATATATATATATATATATATATATATATTTGGCATTAATTGCATATATTGACCGTTGTATTTAATTTTAATGTACTCCGTAGCGAAGTGCGGGTTTTCAGTTAGTGAGTCATAAAAAGCAGAGGGAAAATATGTAGGTGCTGTTATTGGAAGTTGCGCAGTGACAGTATCCATCAGTTGTATTCTTATTTTAGGCTTTTCTAATTCCCTACATGGTAAATATGTTTATTACTATGGCCCCACTAAGCTCAACAAGTGACAGTCAAACCACTTCTACCATGTAACAATGATAGATCTCGAAAACTACACAACCTCTATGAACCCAATCACTCTACAAGTACTATAGTCATGTAGCGTCTCAAAATTTTGCCTGCGAAGCCTCTGAGGCCTCATCCATGTTCGATGACAATACTTTTTTCCGTGATCATAGTTGTTTCAGTAAGGATGGAGCTATGATAATGCTCTAGTTGAGTGTCGACTTTTATATGCACGAATAAAGATGCAATTTTTCTTTGGTACGGAATTCCCAATACATTGCATTTAAAAAAAATATTAACTTGCCAACTTTCAACAACACCTCCTTATTTTATTAGAGGGCATGATATTTTTTTCCTATTACATGTAATCTTTACTGAGAATAGTCCTAGTCGCTGAAATTACTACTGAAAATAAATCCAATACCTATAGTTTTTTTGCTATGTTTGTTAGGAAATATAAAAATGCCCAAAGAAGTTACTAAGATATATATCTAATCAAATGCTCTAAATTTATTCTTTCATATAAAGAATTTTAAACAATCTGAACAAAATTTGAAGCAATGAATAAACTCATTCATTTGTGATTGAACATATTACATTTATACGTAAAAGGGAAGAATACAAGAATAAGAAATGTTTCCTTGAAAAATGCTGAGAAATTCAAAAAGATTTTATATTATTAGTTATTTCCACAAGAGTTGACATATAAAAATTACAAAATCAGCTAGTACGAATTTTATAAGACCAGACTAGGTCCTTATTGTATTTATAGATACCAGTAGATAGTAGCCATCTTCTAAAAGCAGGTTAGCTTAGAATAAAAATGTCTTTCAATGAATGAAATGAGAAAAAGGCTGAACTAAAGTGATGTATACACTGTTAGTTACAATATATTTTTTAAGTTACTAGATCTTGAAATTGACTTAACATGCATTTAAAAGCTAAAAAGCAAGAAAAGAATTCAAGTTTATCTGAAACACAAGCAGTCTAATAGGTAGTTCACAACATACATATCTTACATACTGAGAAGCACATCGAATATTATGATGATTTGTTACTTCTCTCTTTTTTTTCAACATAAATGAATAAAACTGCTTTATCCATTAAGTATAATATTCTTCAATTAATTGTTACAATTAAACTTGAAGCGTTATTTCAGTAATTAATAACACAGATACTGAAATTTATTTAATCTAAAATATTACTGCTGATAGTTTGACTACAATTAATAAAAAATTTTAAAATGCAGAATATTGTCAGATATTTATGTTTTACTTATTATGTATTAATTGCGAATACCATGGATAAGTATCTACAAGCATTTAGACATTCATGGAAATTATTTTAACACGATATATATATAGATAGATAGAGATGTACAGATCTAAATATAAAGTTATCTGAATGTTCTACATAGATAAGTTTTGATAGTAAAAATTGGAATCTTTAGCATATAACATATAAGGCAGAAATATCTCAAATATGAATATTTTCTATTCATGCACAATAGCATTAATAACTGAAAAGCGTTCGAGTTTTCAGTTAAACACAACTTATAATCCAATACCTGATAAAAGGGATTATTTCCTTTTACCAATCTCGAAATACTTTTTTCCTGTCAATATTTATCATTGTTTATCATATATTATAATATGTAAGACAAACTCTTACATATCTTTCCATGCTTGAAATTTTAACATTTTTTTATTCTAATCAAGAAAACCGGGAATGAATAAACGTGTTTGGTTTCAGCATTCACAATAAGAAAATTTGGTACATTTGGTTCTTACATAAATGATTATAGATTGTCTCGTTAAACCCTTCCAAACAGAATTTAAAAGTACAAATTTGACAATAATTTATTTCGTTGACTCAGGATACAAAATGTCTGAATATAAATTTAAAAACAAATATTTGAAACAAACATTATAATTCTTTCACCTGTATTTTCAGTAGTTTTTTAAAAAATTGATTTCTAGGTCTAAATTTTTATTGTAATGTTATATATACATAATTATTTTATTTTATTTTATATTAAAATTTGCTTTCGAGATTGGGTATATTCTCTCCTTTTCCCTGATTTTTGTTGAATGTCTGTGGAGAATAAAGGGAAATTTCCTTAATATGACTTTTCTACATAAACATATTAAAATTTTTCTGTGCGAAAAAGACTAGTGAAAAAGTTAGATCGAAAAAGAGAGAAGCAGATCAGGTTACAACTGTACAAGCCTAAATGAAAGTTCGACTTTTTTCTTACTGTGAAAACGTGTTATGGCTTGACAGTAGTTTTATCATAGCTTATGTGTTTAATAATTCAAGACTTGAAATTTTCAATTATTTACGAATCACATTTATGCGTTGACTTCTGCACGCTTTGCAAATTTTTCCTGAATGTCTATTCATAGTTTTCAGTTTAAATAACCGATTCATACTCTATTTTTACTTTTAGCGCATAGAAATGTATATAATTATAATCCTTTCATTTCCCTTCTTTTCTTAAAAAATTTTTCATTGGAAATTTTCATGAACTGTTTATAAAAATTAATAATATTATAATTTCAGTCAGTTCCTTTTGTGTGTTAACAGATGATTATTGGTACTTAGAATCATAAAAAGAAAACAATCTCGTTAAAAAGGAAAATCCCTCAAGCTTATTTATGTAGGATATCAAAAATAAACTAAATATATTATAAATATCACTTTTATCTCTGATGTTTCAGTCTTTAATTCAATTAGTTTGTTTAATGACCACCATCAATAGTTGAAGTATAAAGAAATATAAATGTTAATATATCGATAGAATTTTGTTTTTATTCATATACGTAACAAAAACTGATAATTTGTATAAATTTCCAATAACATCAGGAACAATTTTGAAAATTTTTTGTCAAAGTTAATCCCTCAAACTTTTGAATGAGTATCAAAAAATTAAGAATTTTTTTAATTGAAAAAAATCATATTTTCTCAGATTTGAAATATACAAATATAAATGAAACAATTGCTATATATTTATGACAATATCAAGTATAAAACAGAAATGTATTAAAATCGAAAGCAGAAAATTCCAAAATTAGTAAAAAAAAAAAGTTATTGAGATACTTATCTTTTTCTTTAAAGAGAAAAAATTTTCTTTAAAAATTTATGTAATATTAAGACTAGTTATATAATTATTAGGTACACGACCAAGCATATAACTCTAGGTTTAAATTAAATTTAATAAAATGGCTAACAAAGTCTTTAAAAAAGAGTCTTTACTCAAACTAAATTAAAATATAAAAGTTGTTTGATACGTAGCATCGTTTATAAAACTAACCAAGGCACGTAAGAGTCTTATTAATTAACATATCTAAAACTTTTCAAAACTTAATTCAGTCAGTTTGTCAGTCTTTGAGGAGAAAATATTTTATTTTTTTTTTTTAACTTGACCCTGAGCTGTACATAAAAGATATTATTGATATCAAATACTTTAAAGAGATACTTTAAAAATTCCTAAGCTGAAAGGAAACAAAGTCTAAGAAATAATGAAAAAGAATTTCAAAACGTAATTTTTTTTCCTCTTACCTTCAGTGTTACTCAGAAAAGGTTCATTTACTTTTCTGTAGTGTTTATTTATTACAACTGACTTATGTTGACAATACTCTAAGCAATCGTGTTTCTAATGGAGTACTGATTGCAATTAATGGAATTATTCATTGCTATCATGTTTCATTTAATCAATAATATTAATTACTTATTCAATTTTATTTGCTTACCCCTTAAAATTATATGTTGTACATACGACTACCAGAACTTTACTTCAACAATTTAGTCTTGTAAGTTTCTGGAAGAAATAATATAAAATTGTATCTTTTCTTTGTCTTTATATCCATAGCATATTGCCTTAATTCAAGCATAAATAAATTCCCGTATATATCTTTTACATAAAGACATAGTTTTGGTAAGAGATATTATATGTAATCTGATTCAGATGATTTATTTACAAACATTTTTACAGTTATTTTGTTTAAATTTTAAATTCATATTTTAAATTTTTAGTATTTGGTAATAATCTTTCTACATTAAGAATTGATTAACTCCAACAGCTTCTAGTTATATTTACTTGGCTTTAAAAATGTATTTCTGTTCTAAAATCCAATACTTTAATTTACTCTCTTATCAAACTAAAATCTTGATCGTTTTTTTTTATTTATTCTTTCCAACGAAATTCTGACATCTGTCTAATTACTGTTTCATATAATTCTAACGTATGCACTAGGGATCCATATAGAAGACTCGATCCTTCCTAGTATAAATTTATGCCAGGTTATGGAATTTCAGCTTCATCTGAACTTATTGTACAAACATCTTAAAGAGTTGGGTTTATTATTATGAATATTTCCGCTTCTTCGCCTGTACCTTTCAGGAGGAACCACAGCACAGTACATTTTTTATCCATTTTTTTGGCCCACTTTGTAATCCATATCGCAATATCATTTTATGCTTCTCTTGCTTAATGTGCATCAGTATTTATGCTACAAAAGACGTTTAATAGCTTTGAATACAGGACACAAAACACATTGATTTTAAGACTACAAATACTGCCCGTTATAGGTTTTCGACGTAGAGCGGGATTCCATAAATTTCTTACCTTCATCCGCCCGGCTTCCCCATATTTGAAAAGAGGATAAAAAGAAGAGTAGTAGCGCAAAACATCGCCGGCACTGAACATGGGATGGCATGGCAAAAAGGTAACTAAATGCACCAACTACAACTCACATGACTACCAGACAGCCAAAAAAGCGATGCGATCACACACCGTTCGAATGCGGTGTCTGTCCCCGACTTGTTCCTATCGGCTTCTCGGGATTCTAAGTACGACGCCAACTTGGCTCCAGATATTTATCGCCAACGTAACTTAAACATGTAATACGAGAGCAAATTGAAAGTACCAGCACTTTTCTTGAAATTCTGATGTAATAAAATAAATAGGGAGTTTTGACATTTTTAGCTGAGCTGATTTTTTATTTAAGAGATTTTTTAAATTTTCAGATTTTTATCTCCTATTTTATTAAGCTAATAACATCGATTTTTCAAAAAAATCTATAAACTGTTTAGGCATGTAGTTGTGTTAAAAAAGTTAGCTGAAAAAATAGCAATTTTGGAAGGGGTGGCTTATGATTGTTGATTTTTAAGAGAAACACAAATGTAATAAATTCTAAAGAAAATCAATCATCACTGAGGAGCAGAATTTCAAGATTAAATCGTATTTCATGATGAAAACCTCCTTTATAATGCTAAAATTTGGAAACAATTATTAAAATACTGGTTTATCGTAGATAATAGGAACGACAAAAAAGTGAAATTAAAATAATTTTTTGTCAAAACATATTCTTGAATAATTTTAAATATTTTATATATTTCTAACTGCCATTTCAGAAATTCTTTTACCATAAATCTTTCATAAAATGAGCCGGAAGATTTACATTATGTATCTCCTCTTACTTGTTTAAAATATCAAATATTATAGTTGCGAAATATAACTTCCGTCTCTAAATTAAAAGAACTGTTGTTCCATCAGAAGTGGTTTTTAAATGATTTAAATATTTCAGATCTTTTACTCCCAGGAAACAGTACCTTTATTTTGCCTGAATGTATGAAATGATCGAATTAAATATGAAAAATTTGAAATCTCTGAAACACAGCAGACTATGTCTGTCTTATAAGATATCGAATCTCATTAAAAACATATTGTCGAAATTTAATACAGTATAATTATTCATAGTAAAAAGGAGTAATTACATTAGAATTTTTTAGATATTTTCTAGGATACTTCTAAAGTTCATAGGGAGTTTAAGTTAGAAAAATAAGTATTTTAAAGAGTTATTTTAATATTGACGTTAAGAGGTTCCTCAGAGAAAATGATAACATTAGTTGATGGTGTAATGCCTAATCACGTCTAAGGTCTGGATACTATTTCTAAATCAGCCTAATTGTTATAAAGAGGAATAAAAAGTATGGATAGTTAAGAGAAGTGTTACAAAGTTATTTTCGTTTAAAAGTCGCTTTGAAATTTTTTATAAGGCAATCTAATCCCATTGAGTTTAATTTTTTTTATTTAGCAATTACATTTTTATTTAATGAGAAAACATGTAATACTCTTCTTGTATTACCAGAATTTGCAAAAATAAAAAAGGAAAATGCAATGTTAGCTTTGTTTTACATGCAAATAACTTCTAAAAAATCATCTAATTTCAATGCTTCGAAAAAAACTATTTTCATTTATCCAATTTTTTTCAGATAGTCAATTTCAGTAAATTCAGCAATGCTAGCTCAAAATTTAAAAACAAATTATGAGATTGCCTCATATGTAATCATATCTCCAAGCACAATAAATTAGGAAAAAGCTAGAATCTTCCTGCATTATGTTTGCTTACATGACGTTTGAAAGTCATTTTTGTAGATTACTAGTACATTTATGAACAAGTTCCAAGAATTCGGTTTGGATTTCAACTCAGCAATGACTATCATGCCAAAGAACAAAGAATTGGGTCTCGAAAATGATGTTGTAGAAAGATGCAAAGAAGACATGGTTACTAGATGGTACAAATATCATTGCCAAAGTATTGTCATAAAATTTATAGCAACCATTACACTTGTAGCATAATTTAAGATATCAAAAAAGATGTTTGTAAAAAATGTATCACTCTGACATCCAGTTTATTGGTTTTAATAAAAGTCAGATAAAACCTTAAAGTATTCATCTATTTAAGAATTAAATAAAACTGCACTCTCCCATTCTTAACAGATGTTATTGAAAGTTCAAAAATATAAATATACATTATTTCTAAGTAGTGCAATTTTCTTTTCTTATGCGGAGTCTCTTGTTGTGAGACTTCCGCCCAATATACTTCAAAATCTTGTTGACTACTTTATTATTGGAGCACCATTTAGGTGATCCAACATTGCTCCGTTTTGGGAACAACACAGAGGCATCCATACCTTACACGGGATTTCAACCCAAGCCCCCTGCATGGAGACGCTAACCACTATTCCATGTGGGCAGCAAGTTGTGTAATTTAAAGTACTGAATAAACTAAACTTTTTAAAAAATGTTGTAATAGCAGGGAAATCTCAGATTGGCAAATGACATTTATTTCGGTACACAGAGGGCGCTGAGTGATTGTTTTAATTCAAGGAGAAATTCAAAAATTGAAAATTTTCAAAATCTCACGTTTGTAAAATTTTCACAGTAACTAAATATTCCCACATTATTGTTGAACTGAAAACTTTTAAAAAAAATTAAATTATAAATAAGCTTTTAATAAATGTTTTGGAACATAATACATGCCTATATTAATAAGGGAAAATAAGAGCAGTAACAACTAAATAAATGTGTATTTTTCTGTAATGCGTGTATATTTTGGAGAAAACACGTTAAGATTCAAAGGTGTTCTAAAAAATTATCACATTTCTTGTGCTCTTTATTACTGATCACGTCGCTTGATGTTAAATGTAGTATATTTAAACATAAAAGTATTGTTATAGTAAAATTAAATTTTCTTAAAATTCAGTAATATTTTTTTTTAGATTTTTCCTTTTATTTTGCCTGTTTTCACATTTTTAAATTCTTTCATCAGTTTTAGAGATTCTCAACAAATTACAATGCAATATGACTTACCCATTAATGATTTATATGAAATTAAATAAAGCTTGCCTTTCTAATAGAAAATACAATTATGGAAAAACAGAATTTCAAAAATTAAAAATTAAAGTAGACCTATCATTTGTAGTGTCATCTGTTAAAATCCAGTCTTAGAAGCGATATTAGAAATGATTTTAATTAATTATTAGGCTGAAATAAATTAAAACAGAGAAGCAACAGACATTCGTATAACCTTTAGAAGAATAATGATAGATATGACACCACAAAAATCAATTGAAGACAGACAATTAACGAATTAAATTAAGAGATAATTGGAAGATTAAGCTGTTTGAGTAGTCTAATACATGACTAATATGCTTATAGTGATATATTAGTCGGTATAATGTTAATCTTAAATCTGTATAGATTAAAAAAAATATTTTAGACAATCCAAGGTAAACTTTATTCCGTTAGGCTAAAGCTGTTATTAGGCTAAAGCTACCAGGCTTAATTTACCATGATTTTCATTTTCATTTGATTTAAAGTAAACAAATAAATGTGAAAACCATTAGATTCGACAATAAAATTTAGAAAATACTACATTAAAATTTGCTTGTATGCGAGGGGAATTTCCTTATTTTTTGTATGTTCTTGCATTTTTGCAAGTGAAAAACAAGTGCGTAAATTAAAAAATCCTTACCAATTTGCTTCGTTTAAAGTATATGAAAACATAAAAATTAATTTCCTAACTCTGCAAAAAAATGTATCTTCCGCTTCATTTGAAAATTCTTCAACATTCGAAGTGATTACATTTATTAAGCAAGGACGAAAGCATGGTTGACAGTAGCTTAATACATTAGAATCGTAGTTCTGAAAGTACAGTAACGCATTTAAAAATCTCAATTCCATATGCTTGCTTGGCTAGGGTAAAATCAGCGCATTGCGTAATGTAAGCTTATGATTATCGTTTCAAATGCTCTGATATTGGTTTTTTCCTATAAAAACAAATATTGTGAATCGTTTCACAAAGATATCTCTATAAAATTGTGCATATAAGTTTAAACTGATACATGCGTTTGTTTCTCCTATTCTTATCTATATCTTACTTAAACTAACGACCATTTTGATGTTTGAATTTACATTCGTTTGTCTAGTTCACTTTTCTTGAAAATTACAGAGTTGGAAACAAGACAGATAGTTACACAGAAAAGGGATAGAGGGAAAAGTTATGTCTTTGCATTCTTTAGGACCAACGCACCTATTTCTGTTTTAAAATTTTTTCCACGGCCGTAAAACCTCTGCATTGTCACACGTGAATAAAAAAACCGGAAAGAACAAGACAAAAACCGAACTTCAATGGAAGAGATAAATTCTTCAAGAAATCTTCCCAAACATAATATATTGCAACAAAGATGAATAAGTGACTAGTATATATTATGGTCAATATTCAATAAATTATCGTAGGGGAATAATATATAATCACAAAATTCTCCTGAACAAGTAATAATTATAAATTAATTTCTTATCATTGTTCGAAATCGATAAAGGTTATAGAAATGCTTAAAAGCTCTTCAGAAATTAAAAGGGTAAATAACCAAAATATTTTGAGTTATGGTATGGCAGTAATATTCAATACGGATTTTGTTCCAAATTATTATCATATTTTAGAAGTTATATATTAAATGTTGAGCTCACATGGAAATTTTAAAATTTTTTAACATGCTGAAAACCGCAGTTGTAATCAGAAAATGTGCTTTCCCCTGTATAACATTTTTCTGGCACGACGAGGCACTAACGGTGAGTATTTTCTACATGCAGACTTATTCTTTAACAACTGAGATACCCTGACGATGAAATGAAGTATTCTTTTGAAATATTTTCTCACGCATGTTAAGCTTTTTTAGGACAACAGTACAAGGAAATTAAATTTTTTTCCGATGGCTCTTAAATTTCAGTTATGAACTTATTCTTTATTAATGAAAGGTCCGTAACCTTTTTTCATTAAAAAGTTTTACTGGCAGAGAGGTAATTCGAACTATGGTGTATCCAATCTGCAGGGGGATGCTCAAAACGTTATACTATCTTGAGGACCTGAGTAAATATTATTTTTAATAACCTTTCTCCCACCTTTGTAGCCACAGGAAGGAAAATACAAAAGCGTCTAAGATTATTGATAATCTATCCTAACCGAAAAATATATGAAAAGTTCTACTTGATGATAAATTATAGAATATTTCAATCTTAGGCTTATAAAATAGCTGTTCCTTTACGCATGCTAAGATTATTTTTAATTACAACATTAGTATCTAATTCGATTGTACGATGTTGAATCCAAATTTTTTACTTAGATAATCTATTATGCTGTAATTAATTATTGTTGTTGTTCCTACTGCCCCCTGGCCGGAAGTTCCAGACCAGGCCCATATAGGCTTCGGGCTGAGTAGTGAGGCTCCCGTTTTATTATAGCACCACAAGAGTCGGAGTCGGACTTGGCTAGGTGCCACCACAATTTTGACCGAGCACCCCCAGGGGCGACATCTGGAGGGGACTGCAATTAGTAATCTAGGAAACTGCAACTTTTGTTTAAAAAATGTGAAAACTGTAGAATATATATCAGTATGGAAATGTTTTTAGATGTATAGAAATATATATTTTACTGTATGCAGTACACACTTTTTTTCAGTTAAGGAGGCGCATTATTTGACCTTGCAAATTTTCAATCCCTATTCTATTCTGTGAAGAATTTTTTTCCATATGCATTCCACACTTTGCTTAAATTGTGTATCTTTAGTACGTCATTTAGTGTTGTGCGTATTTTTTTCAAATTCTTGTTTTTTTCAACGAGATTTTCTCGGCAATTTATTTAAATTTTTCTAGTGAAAAGCTTAAATATCCTGTGAAAAATTTATTGCTGAAATTTAAAAAAATTTTTAATTTAAAAACTCAATATGTCTTAACAAGGGGATTGAAGATTGGTGAGGTTAGCTGATGAGCCGCCTTAAAATAAACAATTAAGAAGAGGGAATCTGGTGATTTACTATGAAGACTACATCAAAGTTTTTGAACAGCTTTTAAAAATCAAAATTGAGCGCAAATGAGAGAGATAACCAAACAATTTCCCACATACTTCTGAATGCTTTGCAAATTTTTATTTCATTGTTAGGATCCACCCTGATATATTTGGTTTCACTCAGAATATTAAAGAAAATAACCTCATATATGAAATGATTTGTAACAATTTCAAGAACTATTCATTCTTCCTTCCGAAATATGCACAAATGCATCGAAAAACACATTCATGACACGGTGTAATATGAACACTACCTCAGAGATCGGTGAAAGAATTTTAAAATTCAAAACTGATACAAATATTTCTGAACATTATGGAATTTTTTTTTATTGTAACTATCCCTTCCTCTATATGGTTTAACGCAAAGCATTTAAGAAAATAATATTGCAAGTGTTATAATTTTAGACCATCTCAAAAACGTTTCCTTCTACTCTCCAAAATACGCACACATACATCGAAAAATATTCATGAAATGCATAACCCACAACCTATAATATAGATCTCTACATGTTCCTAGTATTAGATCCATCGCCATGCCTTTTATGATATGATTTATGGTACATTTTCTTGTGAAACATATTCGAGAAAATAGGTGCTAGCCTGACATCGTTTGCTCTAAGATCACGCTGTTATTACATCATCTCTGCAAATATTCCAATCCTTTTAATAATACCTTTTCTGTGAAACCTAATAAAGAATTGAACTGATGCGTTTTACTGGGGTCATTCACATCCTTTCGTATTTAATAATATCTGAATCGAAAAAAAAAAATAACTGATTCATTTTTTTCCCTATATATTTTGTAATTTTTAAGTTTCTGTATGTAATAATTTAGTGAATTTTTCTCCCTTCCAGTAGAATGTAATTAATTTTTTTTAAGTGTTATAGTAAATAAAACTGGGAAAGATTAGTATAAATATATTTTTGTAAAAATTTCTTTTTTTGCAAAAAGGAAAAAATAAAATTTTTCCTTATATTTTCGTTTAAGCGAAAAAACATTTTTAAAAAAATTTTAAATGCAAATTTTTTTAATTTTTACGTCAGCAAAAACAATTAAAAGGCTCTGTAAATATATTTTGCAAGTGTCCCCAAAAATATCTTTTAAGTATGCATTTTATTGGCATATTAACACGTTTGTTTCCTCTATAAATGTTGTAAGAATAAACCAAATTACATCAAATTTTAGCATTGTCTAAGAGACATTCAATGGAAGTCCATCATTTCTACTAACCTCTCCATTCCAGTATAAGTTTTCAACTGAAACTAGACTGAAAGCTTTAATTATTACCACTTCATCAATAATGCGATCTCCAAGAATTTTATATTAATATAACCATTCTGTATTGCTAATTAACTTTCAGTATAAAAAATACGTGTGAGTCAGAGATAAAAATTTAAGTACAAAACTACATCACTACATAAAAATACTTAAAAGAGCTTAACTTCCGCCATTATATTAGAACGACGCAAAAATATGAACGATCAGAACAGCAACTATCTAGAAAATATTAAGGAACAGACAATAGCACTCTACTATGCCATCAACTTTTTTACGCATAATAATAACTTCCCCAGATCAAAAAAAAAGTAATTTCTTGGGATTAAACTCATGTGAGGTAGGATAGCAGAAGAATCTGTGTTTCATCAGATATTTGGTATAACTTGTGATCCTAGATGCGGTGTAACCGTAAGTAGAGAAAAATTTTCCTAGCAAATGTACGACATGGTTACATACATACATACATACATATATATATATATATATATATATATATATATATATGTGTGTGTGTGTGTTACGGTTCATTTAGAACCCTCAAACTTGTCATTTAGGGATATTTGAACGTTTGCTTGTAATATGTAATAGTTGGAAGTTATGTCTGTTGTTGTGCTACAATTAAGGAATTGTGTTGGTCTTGTTCAATACTCCTCGCAGTGGTTATGTGTTTAAATTTGTTATTTAATGTAAGAAGTACTTGCTATTGTGTGCGCAGTTGCGCTTAAGTTAAAAAAAAATAATAGTAATAATAGAAAATTGTAAGGTGGCTGATATGTACTGTTGGCTGGCTGGTGAGTAGTTAAAATTTTAAATTATTATGTTTAAAGGTAGATGTTCTTGTAATCCATTTTCCCCTTAAAACTATGTAAATTCTTTGGTACACTTCTTTCTCTCTGTTGCTAAGCAGTTATTCAATACGTACTTGGGCGCCTTTTATCGCCTCTCACATTCGCAAGGCCCTCAATATAGGGGTAAAGCAGAGATCTCTGTAACAGATCTTTGGAATGTTGATGACTCTCCCATCGCTTGCTTAATCCGTCCGCCCCTCCGGCGGAAGAATACAGTGCTGTAAACGGCGGGGTCCGCCGTGCAAGAAAACAAATAAGTCATTAAATAAAATCTAACCAGAGACCAAGAAATAATTCAAGAAAAAAATAATTTGGCATTTAACTTCCACAAATATGAAAGAATATAGGCGCTCGAAATAATCATCTGGCCTCAGTGCTCGGCGCGAGGTGGCATTATTTTAAGTGTATCCCTTGATACAGCCCAGGCAAAGCGGGAGCGAAGAAAAAGTTTTGCTCCTGGGGGGTAATCGGGCTGGGAGAATCAGACTGGTTCGCCGAGAGCTCCATGGAACATCGTCACCCTTTTTGCCGTCCTACATGCCGGGCTTTCTCCACTTGGAATCCATGAAGAATGCTTGCTCCGAAAGATCCTGAGAGGCCTTAGTCTACGTGGCATGCCTACCTTCTTTGAGCACTCCTATGTTGCCTTTCCTTCCTCCTTCTCCCTTTTTTTTATATAGCTTAAAATCAACTTAGGTAATATGCATTTTTTTAATATTTATTATGAGCTCATATAAAGTGTTAAATAGCTACAGGTCACCAGCCACCCATTCTTATGTAATATGTGACTGTAACCATTGTGATTAATGTATTTATATGTATATATATATATATATAAGGAAATGGATAAGCGTAGTTTTAATTTATGATGAGGATGGTCTTAAGGGTAATAATTATTGTAACGTTAAATCATGTAATGTCTGAATAAAATATTGTTAAGTTTAAAATATAATTGTCAAGCCTTTTTTTTGTCATTTGAATTTAAGTGTTATTTTTCTTCTTCCCTCAGTTTAATTCTATTGCAGCAAGTTTTATTTCTGATTTTGGAGATGTTGTTTTTGGGGGTCAATTTTAGGTCGTCTCCTTTGTGGGGAAGTCGTTTTCTGTAAACTTCTTTAATTTAATTTAATCTTGTTAGCGGTCATAACATATATATATATATACACTATCTACCAATAAGTATTTGGACACCTGTGATAGAAAAGAAAAACAAAATTTATTCATATTCAATAGTTGGTAGAGCCTCCACAAGAGGCAATTACAGTCTCAACCCTCCGGGGCATGCTTTCCACAAGTCCTTGAATGACGGCTAGTGGTATGTTCTTCCACTCGGCTTGGAGAAGGCATGTAAGTTCCTTCACTGATTTTGGACGGTTGTTGCACCCCTTAATTCAGCGATCCAACTCTCCCAGAGATTCTCGATAGGATTCATGTCTGGACTCTGGGCAGGCCAGTTCATTCGGTTAACCCCATTGTCACCATACCAATCCATGGTTGGTCTCGCAACATGACAGATGGCGTTGTCGTCCTGGGAGTAACATGGGTCAAACCCGTAAAACTACCACAACGCAGGAAGCACACTGTCATCCAAAATAGTGCAGTAGGCGTAGGCGTTGAGCTTACCATGAATTGGGACCAAGAGTCCCTGTCCATACCAGGAGAAACACCCCTAAACCATAATTCCACCTCCGCCGAACATTTCTGTGGTCACAATGCATTCTTTCAGGAGGTGTTTTCCAGACAGACGCCAGACCCGGACCCTGCCATCTGAACGGTATAAGCTGAACCTTGATTCGTCGCTTCGGAGAACCCGTTTCCACTGATTTACGGACCACTTTCGACGTGCTTTTCACCACATTAACCGAGCAGCGCAGTTGGATTTTGTGATCAAAGGCTTATGGGCGGCAGCACGACCATGAAAACCAAGCAGATGGGCTTCCTTACGGATGGTATTCATCTAAACAATATTCCTGGATGCCAGTTGAAACTCCTGGAGTATGTGGGTCATCGGTTGGGTGTGGTTCTTCCGAATTTCTCTGGACAGTATCAGTCGGTCTCTATCTCCCAGTTTCGTGGATCTACCGACTCGGAGCACATTCCGACAATCACCGCTCACCTTCCACTTCTGAATCACATAAGCCACTGTCGATTTTGGGTAGTTCAGCTAGCTAGATATGTCCCTTAAGGATCGGCCATTTCTGTGATACCCGACGATGACACGTTTCTCAAAATCAGATAACTTTGCATTTCGTGGCATCTGGCATGCGACTAGTACCAATGTTGTTTCCTACACGATAATTAACAGCGGAGGGCGTGACGTATATCAGGACCTCAGATATCGTCATTTGCATGGGTGTCCAAATACTTATTGGTAGATAATGTATACAAATATTTATATTTACATTTAAACATGTGTATGTGTATGCTGTCGGAATACCTGGAAAGGAATCTAAACAAGAGAAAACTTTCTTCTCTGACAAGCTTTTAGAAGGGCCATTAAGAAAATATTTCAGGAATAAACTAAAGCTATACATCTATATATATAAAAGAGCTTGTCTGTTTGTTTGTCCGCTATAGAATCATAGACTGTTTCACCCACCGGGACGAAATTCGGCACAGTTAATGTTTTGGACCCGAGAAACTTAAATCAGGAAAAACGAAATTTGGGGCTCAATTAGTTTTTTAAAAATTAATTTTTTAATGTTTTTTGTGCCCGATAGAGGTGCGTCTACCCCCTGTGGATTCCCCTCGACCAGCTGCGTTAAGAGGGGTGGTTTGAGGATGTACGGAAGGGGGGGGTCAAATTTCAAGAAAGAGTGTTGGGAATGACATTAAAATCAGACGAAGGTCCGCAGGCTCAAAGTTTCTTTTCTTTCTTATTGTTTGTATATCATTTCAGTAGAAATGTGCTAAGCGCATTCTGTCTGGCCAGATGAACACGAAGAGCGGGAGTGCAGCCCAGTATTTTTTTGATGGAATGCATGAAATATTTTATATCTATATATCTACCCGGGCAACGCCGGGCAATAATGCTAGTAATTACTAAAGTTAAAAGTGATCGTCAAAAGGTTTTGTAACCCTATATCTTTACCATTGGAATGCCAAGTGCAGTTTGACACTTTATCGTAAAACAAATTATTGTTTGGACAACACATTGGGATTTTCTATTAAGACAGTATTTCATTATGCAATCTTTAGGAAATATCTCTATTTGGTTTGTTTAATCCTTATTAGGGAAGAGAAAAAATTCTTAAACTTGATGTTCACCGCCATGTGAAAAAAAAAATATTCTCTATTACATCATTTTCCTACTTAGATAAAATGGAAGGATTTGCTTTGCATTTTCCTGACTATATGAAACAATCGCAAAAGAAAAGTTGAAGTTATATAACTTTATTTTAAAAGTTAATAACCTTCCATGAATGTTTAGAAAAATGTTAAACACTCTAGATAATTTAAGATTTCATTTGCCAAGTGACTCAATAAATAACTATATGTATCTTTAATCCAAATCAACTACACTACTAGTTAGAAAAACAGAAACTGTTAATTTTGCGAAGCGAGTAATTTATAGATAATTAACACTTCTACCCTAACTTGGGTGTATATAATTTGAAGTGGCACTCTAATGAATTAGATTCAAATACAGTTCTAAATTAATAAAAAATGTTTATTATAACTTTACACATAAATTTGCTTTTCAACATAACTACATCGTACTACTAGTACGATTATATATAACATTCATGCAAGGGGTATTATTCCTCTATAGATACTTTGCAAGAAAATACAATTTGCAATACTCACAATACTTGAAAGTCAACCAGCAATGCTGCTATGTAAACTTTGGGCCTAACAAGAACTCGCGTAGGTTAGCATCAACCTAGCTCCTCCCTCAACACTTCCTTTCATCTCCTCTCACTTCGTTTCTTTAATCTAGCTGCTTGGTATTTATACCAACCGCGTATGCCGCAATTAGCATATCTTAAGCGGCTTCTTTAACTTTATTCACATAAAAGTTCGATTATTGTGAATCGAATCTTATGTAAACTTTACAAATTTAATCCTTAACTTCAGTTCTGTGTGTTGACAAAATTTATTTTTAAAATGACCTGTTGTTCATGTTTATCACTTCAGCTTCACTTTTGTTCTTAAATTGAAGTTCACTTCAAGTATCATGGAACGAAATTTATATAATTTAATTATAACAGAACTAAACACCTTAAATAAATCATAAAAACAAATCTTAATGAATGATAAAGGTTCTAGAACTAGGTAAAGGTTACGTTATCAATCTAAATACTTAGATATCAATCTAAATACTTAGTAAAAGACAAATATAAAAATATCACCTCTTTTGATATTAAAAATGACTGCTGTAAATCAAAAACTTTAATTTATTTTGAGAAATTCTATAATTTCGTAAACAGCAAATTATTTACTCTCTGACATTTCTAAACTCCATAAACCTCTTTTTCCATACTTCAGTGATCGTTTCCAAGTAAGGAAGTATCAACAGGATAAAATAGTCGAGATTAGGCCCACACAACTCGAAATGTGATGAGGGCCATATCACTTTATGGAAAGCTGCTGAAGGCCGCAAGAAAATGGGATAGGTGGAAAAGCAAAAAATATTTTATCTAACAAAAAATAAAATACTGATTACTTTAAAAACTAAATAAATAGTTGTATTCATTGCTTATATATTCCTTTTGCAATATTATAAATCTAAAAATATTATACGGTATTTTTTAGATTTATAATATTATGTATCTTCTCAAAAAGTTTCGCAGGCATCAGAATGAGCGCTGGTGGATCGCATATGGCCCGCGGTCTCTATGTTGTTCAGGTCTGGTCAAGACCATGATGCAAGGAGAAGTATCAATATGAAAAGTTCACTTCTCTTCCGAAATATTTTGTATCTAGAGATTAAAATAAATATTATCAAACCCAACCAAACAGGTAGCCATGTGAAATGATTTAGCTGTATTTTCTCTGATTAGAACTGCGAGTCAACCTATAGCTCTGACCTGTATATCATGTAAAGTAATGGAGAAAATGATGCTGACAAGACTTCAGTACTATCTGGACTTAAAGAATTTATTACCTTCTGAACAATGTGGCTTCAGAAGAGGACATAGCACCACTGACCAGGTCTTGTATTTTTGCCAGACGACTAGGGATGCTCAGAACTTAAAACCAATCCATCATACTATCTCTGCACTTTTAGATCTGTCTAAGGCTTTTGACAGAGTTTGGCTATATAAACGTATTATACAACTGCACGACGTTTGTAATATTAGAGGCAATGCCTGGATCTCGTACTTTCTGCAGCGCAGAACTGTCAGAGTTAAACTAAACAATACCATCTCCGATGCCTTAAGGCTTAGTCGGGGAGTCCCTCAGGGATCGGTCCTGAGCCCTACTCTATTTTTCATGTTTATTGCTAGAGCAAAGAGAGCTATTCCAAAAACATTGATATCGGCATATTTGCAGAAGACATTGTCCTTTGGAGCTCCGGCACTTTTAAAGGTGTTATCGAGTCAAGGCTCAATGCCTCTCTGGCATCCCTGTCGAAATTTGAAGACGAACATAAATTGTCTTTTAATCCAACTAAATCTATCGCAACCTATTTCACCTCCAATAAACATTTGTACAATTATCGGCCGAAGTTGCTCAACATTACCAACCACATACTTATGATAAGCACCCCAAATACCTGGGATTCGTCCTGTACCCCGAACTTATTAGCTACAAATGTATTGAGCATCTAATATTGAAAGGCAGAAGACGCCTTAGTATTCTTAAATGCATAGCAGGCAGGGACTGGGATGCTGACGCTGGCACCCTTAGGACTAGTACGTTTCACTTATTAGGCCTATTATTTAAATACTGGTACCTAGTTTATTACTATGCTTCTAACAACAACCTCCAGAGACTGTAGCGCGTTCAGTTAAGTGCCGCCCGTATCATTACTGGACTTAGGAGCCGCTTCCCTAGGTATATTGTTGTATTCCAAGCTGACTTACAGCCTTTATACGTCAGAAGGCAGACTTACCTTGTTAAGTACTACAATAAACTCTTCAGCTAGGGTCCACATAATTGTACCTCTACGCTTCTTCTTAACTGGCGCCACAACCAAAGATTAGAGCAATCCAGCCCATTTAGTCAAGCTGCCTCCCAGAACTTTATCTCCCGGGAAGTTATGTCCCATTCTTTAAAATGTAGTATTGATCCCTCGGCCTGCCGATGGTTTCCTTTCACTATGATCTTGATTCACATGTTAACAAGAAACACCACATTCCCACCCATCTTAGGCAGATGGCATTGGATGTCATCATCATGGTGATGCTATAAAGATCTTTACTGATGGTAGTAGAATTGCTGATCTTGCCGAGGGTGGTGTTTACCTTAAGACTCCCCACCGCAAAATCACCCTTTGGCAACATATTCCGGACTCTTGCTCTGTCTTCAGATGTGAATTAATCGCCATTGACGAGGGGCTTGCAGCCATCCGGTCTGAGAGTGATTTTGGTGATCTGTGGATTTTCTCCAACAGCCGTAGCTCGCTACAACATCTTAGAAATTTGACATCTGTGGGTGACAGAACCAGCATTTCTATCTTAAGCAGGCTGAAGAGGATTTCTCAGACTCACGTTGTTCACTTCCAGGGGATTCATTCCCATGTGGATATTCATGGCAATGGGGTTGCGGACAAATTGGCTAAGGAGGGCTGTGAGAGTACGTCATTCTCCATTACTTCTCTCATTTACCGTGAACTATATTCTGTCAGAAAGGCCCTAAATAATATCTCTTGGCTGACTCCCACCCACCCAACACTAGTATAAGCGGGGTCGTCCTGGCACTCCTGTAACGAGGAATTCGTTACAGGTTCCTTTATTTTGATTAATTTAATTTAATTTGTGTAGTTCTCTTAAACTTTAAATTATAACTTTAATTTTAATCTTAAATCTGCTAGTTATGTTTCCTTTCCTTATCTGATAGTAATTTATTTTTTCCCAGGCTCTTAGTCATGGGAGGTCTCTGTAACTTTTTAGTCCGTTCGGTCGGTAATTGAGAATAGCCTATCTTCTAACATCTGGCAGTGCAATTTGCCGCCCTATATTCTTTAAGTCTTTGTCAGCTAGGTCCCCTAATTGCTAGCCTCGTGTCCACGAAATAAGATGTCTTTTCTTCCCTGTTTCCGTGTTTTTGTTAACAGCATTGATGGGTCTTTTTAAGCTATTAAACTCCGTTTATGCTAAAGGCTCCAGTTTCCCTTTTCCGCGCCTGCGGCGAACGTAATTTATTACGATTCTCTTGCATGGGAAACAGTTTTTCTCTGAACAGGCGTTTGGGCTTCGCGCTGCTTGACCAGCTCCTCTGATTGGTTAAGCTCAGGCAGTCTCGGCCAATGAAACTCCGTAAAAGGGTTCTTCTGGCATTTTCTTCTGGCAAGAGGAATGTGGTACTTAAGGTATCCAGTTTTGGCGATGCTTCGCGTATTTTATTTTATGGACACAAGGTGTTGGCAATGTGTTGGGGCGCTGTTAAGGTTGTCTTTCTCCTCTCCCTTCTGCACGCCTTGGCGAGATTGGTTGTACGGCAACCTTTCTCTCCTTGCGTTGTCCAGGGCTGAAAAAAAAGAGATGCGATGCAGAGATTCAGAATTCTCTTTTTCTGGGTAGATAAAAGCTTCCTCTAAGAAACCCTGAGCCGGGCTTTCGGTCCTTTTTGTTTGGCCGTGGCTTGGTGAGGGGGGTGTATTTTTTTTATTGTCGAATAGTGAGTACGAGTGTATTCTATTGATCTGATATTTGTGTATATATACTTTAAAAAAAAAAAATCCTTCAATACTATTATTTTATTTTTGATGCTCTCCTAAGTGGTCGTGTAGACTTGAAGCTCTTTTCTATTATGTAGCAGAGTTTTATTTGTTCCTGTTATAATTCAGTAGTCCAGATATATTACTTATTTTTATCAAGAAAAAAATAAACAATTATTATTTCTACCAACAAGTCGTTTTATTTGAAGAAGTTTTCTTCCTCAGTAATATATTTATAAAAAGTAGTTGTGAGCAGTATCAAAACCTGTAATAATTCAATCCAGCGGCACAATGATCTTCAACGTTTGTTTCCTCAGCAAATCTTGTACTTCCACTAAGCAAAATCTTCCGGTTCTCTACATGTAATGTACCATCGCTAATATTTTTCTTGAAGAACCATTTACGGCTACAGTTGAATGAAGATTTTTTCTCCGTAAGAGACGGACTTTCGTCTTAAATGTTCCGGCCTGCCTTGACGAACTGTCATTTCTACATCTTATACGATAGACAAATCTTCATTTTTTTTTATAGAACTTTCGTGCTGTGAACATTTCTGGTGTACTTCATCTTTCACTCTACAGAACAACGGTCCTTCGTCCATCCAACTAAAAACATTTGACTCTACCAAAATAGTGACCATACACAATAGTGAGTGAATACAATTAGTGAATATGTACCATGCTAAGTTACAACTGTACAACTCCCTTTTTTCTAAAATGTGATAGAAGCTCTCAAACTGCACTCTCTAAGCTTGCTAGTGGACATCTCAGGAGCCTTTCTTCTGACGGGGGAAGAAACGTCTTCCAACTGCACTCTGCACCATGTCCAGCAGGCCTCCCGGAGCACATTTTGGAGTGTTTGAGCCTTACCAGAGAAGATCTCATCTCAAACCCTCTTATTGTACTTTATTTTGCCAGTATCAACAACCTCATGGATCTCATCTGAATTTATATTCGGATGCCAGAAGATTAGCAACAACAACAGAACTGCGAATAATACTCAGGCACAGTAAAGCCAAGGAGTCTGTCCTCAGATATTGGAATGCACGTACATACGCAATTAAGTAATGTGTGCGTAATCATGCGAGAGTGTGAACTCGATTGAAAACAATTATTGTTCATAGCCATTAACGTATAATGTATTAAATAGCCGTTATTGATTTCCTAACTCATTTAACTTATTTACCTTTCCATCACATAGAAAAAATTAAACTTTAAAAAAAAATTTATAAATTTTACAACTTGTTTTGTAGCATGATTTTTCTGAAGAAATAAATCAAAGTTTAAAGTAATAGCCATATAAAAATATGAATCCATATTTACAGACATTTGAAACAAAAGAAATAAGATATATCAGACCCAGAATGAGAAAATTTTCTTCCCTAGTCTTATCATAGAAACTACTCATCCTCCAAGGAAAGGAATAATGAGAGTTCATAGAACAATCCATTTGACACGCAGAGCTTTTTAAATAAACTGTATGATGAATGAGAAAATCCATTTTTTTAGACATTGCCATTAAATCAAGTTGAGAATCTAAAGTGGGTACTGCTACATCCACAAAATTTCTGGAATTTTAGTATTCCTGACATACATAAAATATTAGATAGCGAAATTTTCAAACTTACTTTGGGAAAAATTGCTTTTTTAGTAGGTTTTGAAGATTTGTTAATTAATGAGTAGAATTTCCCATCAATCCCTTGCTTCGAATTTGCGTGAGTTGCAAAGATGAACCTCAAATTCCTAAATCCATTAAACAGGTTATGGCTGAAAAATATTTGATGAAAGTAAAATAAACAGTTTTACCCATTTAGCTGTTGATCATCCTGATAAAAAGACTTGAATGAAGAAAATTATTATTCAGGATGAATATTATTATTTAGTGATGAAGAATATTATTATTCAGGAAACATTTGACTGGAAATTTATATTGTTAAAAATCAAAACTCGAAAACGATACGATTGATTCAGAGTAAGGCTCCGTTTTTAAAACCTTAAATATTATATTATATAATAACTCTTACAATTACTCATTATTTATTTAATTACTTGATGTGTTTTTGTGTTTTATGTGATTTTGAAGTAATAGTTTTCTAGTATATTAATGCTTTCATACGTTTCAATGTGCTGAAAACTGTTTATGCATTGTTTATACTTTATGTCAACGATTAGAAAAGTATAATGAAACCGTGACTACCGAAAATTATTTTTCTCTAATTTTAGCTTGAAAAAAATTACATAATTCGGGATCTTTTAACGTTCTCAATATACTATGGACAAAGACTAAATTTCAAAGGCTAGAGGGCTTAAGGGTGCAGGTCCGATTTTTAATGGCACCACAAGGGTCAGAGTTTTATTTAGCCAAGTGCCACCGCAATTTTGACAGAGCACCCCCAGGGGCGGCATCTGGGGGTACCTCTCCCATTCTCACTGACCTCATAGAGGGATTTTCCGGTCTACGAATTTAACGAGACCATATCCGGCCTAGACACGGGGGTATTTAATTGCGCTTGTTGGGATTCGATTCGAGTATCCTCAACACCAAAAACCGACGTGCTGCCACTAGGCTACCTCGAGCCCTAAATTTCGAATATAATTCTATGAAGTATATATTTTCCTTTAATTTTTTAACGTAGGATTACGTTCCTCCATAACGGTCCTCCGGAAAGCAAAATTTATGATGCTAAAACCGTCGTCGTGAGTTATAAATCAAGAGTGGCAGAGTAGACATGTAACTTATTTTTCTTACCATCGACCTATTCTGCATAGGGTTATCCCTCATCCTTCTCTTTGTATGTAGGACTTTTATTGTAAAAAGAAGAGGTAAGCAACGATAAGTAATCCTACGTTAATACCCCGCGGCAGTTTCGTTAGAAGAGACTGCCTGAATTTTTTTTTACATTTAAAAATTGAACCTCTCAATTGCATACATATACTGATAGCCGGATATATGTTTTTAAGTGTAGAGAGGAGAAGGGTAATCAGTGATGATAAATATTTTTTGTCTAAGTTTTACATTCATTACAATATTTCTTACTTGCGGATGATAAGTAGAGTGCCATTTTAAAATTCTTTGGATAATAGATAGAGGCTTTACATAGTTTTAGCTACCTTAAGACTCATGCTCAATTAAAGATTACAAAAATGAAACACGTGGCCTTTTGCTCATGTTTCATGCTAGCACAGTTTCAAAAGAATTAATGCAAACAAACGCTTTGGTGACAGATAAAGGCTAGGTTATTCATTTTTTTTTTTTACATGTATAAATAAGTCCTTTCGTATTTATAACGTTAAATTTATATTCAAAAGTATGAAATGAATAAAAAAGATTTGAATCCATAATGTAGGTCATCTTTTAACAACATTTCCAGGACAACAAGGAGTAACCCCTGCTGTTTCATTTGAAAATTTACAACATAATTTCCTTGGTAACATTTTCACCTCTTTGCAATATTCTCATGTCCAAATCATAGATTTTATTTTTACTGTGTAATTCCTATAATTGTATGATGAGTTTCTTTAAGTGATAAACAACATATAATTGATCACCCTAGAACATTTTCTCAGAAATAAAACAAGCTTATGTGAGTAAGATAAACCTGGCAAGTAAGTAATACCTGGCTCGTAACAAAAAAATATATCATTCATGAATCTTGGGCTATTTAATTTCCTACATACATATAAAAACTGTATTCAGTGCATTGTATTTCATGATGATGATGAGGAAACAACATATATTTTGGCTTATTTCGGCTTTTTTTTATATATACACTGCTGGCCACTGTAAATGCATTACCCTGAAGGAAACATGCAAATAACATGAAATTTACAACATGCATTAGCGGAGGTGAGATATGCAAATGAATAGAATTTCAGCTCAGACGCACATCACGCGCGCCTGTGGCGCACTTCAAAGCGCTATTTAAGGCTTGGAGATTTCGACGATTTCAAGTTCGGCAATTGTATTTTTCTTGTGGTTTTTTCAAAAAAACGATCAATTATGCCTCGTCGAAAACAGCGATCATCTTTTGATCAAGTATCCGAGTTCGACAGAGGAAGCATAGTGGCCTACCGAGATTGTGGATTATCTTTCAGGGAAATCGGTAGTCGTGTTGGACGAAACCAAACAACTGTAATGCGGATATGTGATCGTTGGATGCAGGAGGGTACAACGGACCGGCGTATTCGATCGCATCCACCTCAGCGCACCACTTCACGTGATGACAGGCAAATTGTGCGCATGACAGTGACGGATCGCTCAGTCACATCACGGACCATAGCACAGCACATGCAGTCTGTAACGCATCATCCAGTGTCTGCGCGTACCATTCGACGCCGTTTACAGCAGAGTGGTCTGTCCGCAAGACGTCCATTGCTTTGCCTACTCTTGACGCAGAACCACAGACGTCTCCGCCGCCAATGGTGCGATGACAGAAGGATGTGGACGGCAGAATGGAATGAAATTGTCTTTACTGACGAAAATGGGCCAGTAACTATTTTTCAGTGTAATCTGGTAAAACAGGCTTCCTCCCTAGTTTTTGTGCCAGATGATGTCCGAATGGCTGGGGCACTGGCATTTGGTTCAGATTCTGTAGGTTCGAGTCCCACTGATGGCATAGATGTTTGTAGCCGTTCGGAATCGGCTTTAAACTGTAGGTCCCTGTCTAATTAGCCCTTGTATAACAAAAGTTGACCGTAGCGCTCCAAACCAAAACCAAACCCTAGTTTTTGTATAACCAAATATGCTGCTGGATATCCACTTGTGAATCCAATAACTTCAAAGTTATTCTTGATACACCAAACACTCTGGCAGCCTCCTTTAGTCCCATTTCTCCTCATCTTAGCTTCTGGGTAGCCTCGACCATCTTCACCTTATCCCAACTTCTTCTGCGGACTACAGCGTCCTTGCTAGCGGGAGATTTCTTCTCAACTTGCATCCTTGGCTTCCAGAATAACCGAAAAGGATTACAAAACATGAAAATAAAATGCATCACAATGAAATCATCTGTGGAATCGCATTTTCTCACGGAAACATTATTATTACATTATCGAAACCGGTTGTTGGTTAATATGGACCCGGGTCCATAATACCAGCAACCATGGGGTCCATATTTCAAACAACGCCATCTTGGAAACAAACTCGTTTTTCACATTATGAGTTACATCGAATTTAATTTCAAACTAGCTCAAAAGGATCTTCATGTCGTGTAGAATAAGGCACGGGAATCGGTTTTCACAAAACATAGTAGTGGATATGTAAAATATTCACTTTTACTTTCCTCAGAAAAAGTTTGAAAACTCGAAAAACAAACAATTGGCCACAAGACGTCATTCGCGAGTGAACTGGGGTCAATGACCTTGACTATTTATTGCAGCCACCTAGGGGCTCTAGATCACAGCTATAATTAGTAGCTGCACCTGCGCATATTGCAGATATTAAGGGGATCCATAATAAATGCAGGATCCATAATCCCACCTTCTCATCTATATATATATATATATATATATATATATATATAAATATATGAAATGTCCGGATGGACATCTCATGAAATAGTAGCTTACATCGTGGCCGGAAAATAATAAAATCAGCTTCAGGAACAAACGAATTTATTAAACAGTAAAGCAACACATCTTACTCGCTTCGAGCCAGTCTAGCGTCTACCGCAAAAAGCGCCAAAATAGAATTAGGTCAGAGAGGTTGCCAGAATTGGCGGAGGAAGTTAGTATGTGGGAAGGCGAAGCGTTTACGTCAAGACAAGAAGGAGGGATTACCAGGACAGAGATGAAGTACAGAATGGGCGATTATAGGTAGTTAGTAATATTATCGCATATATATATATAAATATATATATATATATATAAATATATATATATATATATATATATATATATATATATATATATATATATATATATATATATATATATATATATGTATGTACACATATATGCATACATTCATATATACATATATACATACATGAATTTATTTATGTTTATAAGTGTATATGCATGATATACTTATAAATATGTACTACGTGGCGATTTTATTAAAATAAACGACTCAGAAAATCGTTGGGCCACTTTTAACTCTCATTCTGCTGCGACTCTCTATGGTATGGAACTTATGAAATGTTGGTAAATGGTTTGAGGAATCTGAGACCATGCCCGATGAACTGCACTTTCCAGTTCTCTAAGATTTGGTGGTTCTAGATCCAGCCGCCTGATGCCCCTTTCGACCTCTTTGCACAAATCCTCAACTGGAATTAGATCTGGCGATTGTGGAGAGCAAATAAGGGAAGTGAAATCTCCGTCATGCTCTGCAAACCATCTGAGGACAATGACGGTCGGCTTTATGGCACAGAGCGTTGTCTTGTTGGAAGTATTCATCTACAGTGTGGTGAACTATTGGGACAACTAGATGTACTCTGTAAACGACAGAATTTAAATATCTTTTGATATTCAGACGTTGTTCCACATTAATTGAACGGCCCATGCGATGCCACAAAAATATCCCCCGCAAGCCATAACATTGCCTCCATTCTTGAACTGTTATGGCAGTGAACTTAGGTTTCATGCTTTAGTGCTGTTTTCTCCATAATCTCACCCTGCCATCTGCATGGTGGGATTGAAAACGCGATTCAAAGGACCACTTTGCGTTTTACCATTTATTTACTGTCCACAATCATGTGCGCACCAGAGACGTTTGATCTTGTTAGCTGCAGAAATCAAGGGCTTTCGTACAGACCTTCGGCTTTCGGCTTCCTACCCGATACGGCATTCGGTAGAGAGCCTCTGGGTTCGAAACCCACTGTCGGCATGGAAGTTTTTAGCCATTCGGAATCGGCTTTAAACTGTAGTACAATGTACGGCGAATAAGCTACCACAGTTGGTCCCTGAATAAGATTAGCTGTAATCTGACATACTGTTGCCGTTCTGTTGGACAGGACAAATCTGGAAACTCTCCCTTCAGTTCGAGCATCCTGCAGCCTGTTACGACCGCACATCTTACGTTCATACAATGGTGTGGTTTTTTGTTTTTTTTATGTGTGTGTGTGTGTGTGTGTGTTTTGGGGGGATTATGGGGGGAGGGGTATTGTAGACCACTCTTTGTAAACATGAACAGTTGCTGCTTTCAAACACTTCACAAACGACACAGTTTCGCTGATACTCACTTCACTTCTAGCACACACAATCATTCCACGTTCAAATACCGTTAAATCCCTTTTCTTACCCATTGCTTTACAAGCAATACGCCTCAGCTGTCTTTACAATCAATCATCCAGCAATCTCTTTTTATACCAATCTCATCCTCTAGCAGCAGCAGCAGTATGACGTCATGGCTGATTTACTTAATATTTTCAGGTGGTCATAATAAATCGCCCACCCAGCGTAAACAGCAAGTGAGAGAAAACATCGTAAGGTAGCTATGTAATGGATATTTAAAAAATATTTTCATCAGTTTTTAATTTCTGTAAAATAATAGGCTTCTAATTAAGATTATCTCTAACTCCTATTATCTCTAACTTGACGTGTGATCCGAAGTTTTACAAAACTGCTTGCATTTTAAAACGGAGATCTATCAAAGCCTTAGATGTTGCTCTTAAAAGCTTTATTTTACACAGGACTTTTCAAACTTTCTTTTAAAGGAATGGATGTGTTTCAACTCATTATTTTTAGTTACAACAATATGTCAAGTAAAAGTTTATTATGCAGTTTAAAACATGGGTACAGATTAAAAGATTAACATGAGTTATGAATGATAATCCCCTCAAATTTAGAATTTGAATGTAGGATTATTTATGCCTCGACTAAATATGTATTCATTCAAACTGAGGAAGCCTCTGTATCTGTCAACTACAAACAAGAATTCTACTCTTCACAGTTTTTTACAAGTTTCCCGACAATCAAAAATACTTATATCATAAAATTTGCTCTTCAATATCACGATAAATTTAGCTCTTTCCCTATACGTTAATTTTTTTTCTCGAATGCGGAGGCACTTGTCGTACACATTTGCTTTATATACGTTAGATTCCTGATAAAAATTGAGCAAAATATTTTTTGAACTATAATATAACTGTAGTGTTTTGAAAAATATCTACTAATGAACGAATGGGGTGAAAAAAGAATTTGTAAAGAAAGCTGAGGGTAAAATTTTGAGGAAAAAACGATAAATTTTGATTTTATTGTTTTAATTTATAAATTACTACTTCTGATTCTTTAAGTAAATCTACAAATATTTTTTTCCTATGTTTTGCTTTTTGCGGGAGTTGCATTAATAGGTTGAAGAAATCTCAATATGAAATTTATTTGCAGAATAAAGATAAGTAGGAAGAAAAATATCTTGAATGTTATTGAAGAATACGAAAAAATGTATGTAAATGAAATTCAAAGATAAATTTAATTAACACACCTTTATACTATAAAAAAATTAATAGTCGAAGATAACTTTGATTTTATAAGGTTAAACTAGTCCTTCGTGGTTAGTATTAACATTTTAATAAAATATCATTTTTATCTTTAACTTTTAAAAGGTATTTTTTTTTGTCGTTGCAATAGTAGAGTTAGTCAAACATTTAATATATACATTTCCTGTCATTCCATTCAACAACAGCCTTATCGATTGCTGTACTAGATTTCTCTGTTCGGGAATCATCTTATCGAAGAGATACGGCGTTAAGACAATATCCTATCGTCTGTAAAAACGGGATTCCGATATCTGCAACTGGAAAATTCAGCAAGGGTTAAACATTAAGCGTGTGAGGGTAAGCGTATGAGTTTATGCAAAAGAATTATATAGCATAGCTTGACGGTGCAAATGTCGGTGAAATATCTTTCCAGAAATTAGGAGAGTTGGAAACTTCAGCAATTCAAATTGTGTTTTTCAAGTTCAAAGTGATTTCAAACTACAAAATTATTTAAGATATTTCCAAAATTAACATTGTTTCTTAAATTGCAAAAGTTGTGATAAATTTAAATGTTTATTTTCAACGTATTTTCCTTATAAAGAATTGCAGAAATTTTCCAACAGAAAAACATCGTTGACTCCAATTTTTATATTTTTAGAATTTTGAAGTTAAGCACCTAAATTCGAAAACTTATCATTTGGCAATTGTGACGAGCTCACTATCCCCGCGCCTCCATGTATCAAAGATTTTGTTCGTGTGAGTGGCAACGGCACCTTTGGGGGAGTATTTAGTTCGAACCATAAGGCTACAGAAGGAGGAGTAGCTAAGTGTTAAAAATGTGTCTCACATTTCGTCGCCGCCAATAGATGGCGCGCGCGCAGAACTCGGGGTTTTGACACGGAAACCATAGTATGGATTTTTCGTGCTTTTCAAGAGAAAACATATTTTTTTTAAGTGCGTATTTAATATGAATTCCTTTATTCAACTAAACAATATATATATATATATATATATATATATATATATATATATATATATATATATATATATATATATATATATATATATGTATATATATATATGTATATATATATATATATATATATATATATATATATATATATATATATATATGTATATATGTATATATATATATATGTATATATATATATATATATATATATATATATATATATATATATATATATATATATATATATACATATATATATATATATATATGTGTGTGTGTGTGTGTGTGTGTGTGTGTATATATATATATATATATACACTGCTGGCCACCCAAATTGCAATACCAAGAAAGACAAGAGATATCACAACAAAATTTATTCTGTAGATAACATGTTGACCAAGTATCAAATGATTAAATTTATAGACTTCTGTGAAGTGTGGTTCCTGCCAAAATCAGTAGCCAGAATAGCCGCCATTGTTGGAGATCACCGCTGCCACACGCCTCGGCATTGATTCAAAGAGACTTTGGATGAGTTCTTGGGGTACAGCAGACCAAGCAGCTTCCACACGTTGGCAAAGTTGATCTGCTGTGGCAGCTGGGGATGGAATCTGGGTCAATCGTAGAGCAACCATGGACCACATGTTTTCTATCGGCGAAAGATCCGGAGAGCGAGGCGGCCAGGGAAGCAATTCAATCTGGCGATTGACGAAGAACCGTTGGACAATGCGTGCCACGTGTGGTCGTGCATTATCCTATTAAAATATGGCTGTGTGCAAGCCCTGAAGGTAAGGAAGGACAAGTGGCTCCAACACCTCGGAGATGTAGCGCTGGCTGTTTAAAGTACCGGCAATGCGTACTAGAGGTGTGCGAGGGTGATATCCAATACCGCCCCATACCATAATACCCGGTGCAGGACCAGTGTGGCGGTGCATAACGCAGCTGTTCAGCATCCTCTCTTCACGGTGTCTCCAGACTCGAATGCGACCATCGTGGTGTTGCAGACAGAAGCGTGACTCGTCAGTAAAGACAATTTCATTCCATTCTGCCGTCCACATCTTTCTGTCATCGCACCATTGGCGGCGGAGACGTCTGTGGTTCTGCGTCAAGGGTAAACAAAGCAATGGACGTCTTGCGGACAGACCACTCTGCTGTAAACGGAGTCGAATGGTACGCGCAGACACTGGATGATGCGTTACAGACTGCATGTGCTGTGCTATGGTTCGTGATGTGACTGAGCGATCCGTCACTGCCATGCGCACAATTTGCCTGTCATCACGTGAAGTGGTGCGCTGAGGTGGATGCGATCGAACACACCGGTCCGTCGTACCCTCCTTCATCCAACGATCACATATCCGCATTACAGTTGTTTGGTTTCGTCAAACACGACTACCGATTTCCCTGAAAGATAATCCACAATCTCGGTAGGCCACTATGCTTCCTCTGTCGAACTCGGATACTTGATCAAAAGATCATCGCTGCTTTTGACGAGGCATAATTGATCGTTTTTTTTTGAAAAAACCACAAGAAAAACACAATTGCCGAACTTGAAATCGTCGAAATCTCCAAGCCTTAAATAGCGCTTTGAAGTGGCGCCACAGGCGCGCGTGATGTGCGTCTGCGCTGAAATTCTAATCATTTGCATATCTCACCTCCGCTAATGCATGTTGTAAATTTCATGTTATTTGCATGTTTCCTTCAGGGTGTTGCATTTACAGTGGCCAGCAGTGTATATATATATATACACACACACACACACACACACATATATATATATATATATATATATATATATATATATATATATATATATATATTTATATATATGCATATTTATATTTATATATATATGTATATATATATATATATATATATATATATATATATATATATATATATATATATATATATATGTATATATATATGTATATATATAAATATATATATAATGAATATGTATATACATATTTATATATATATATATATATATATATATATATATATATATATATATATATATATATATATATACAGTATGCCCACTAAACTTCGGAACGGCTGCTGCTATATTCATAAAAGTGATGTCTAGGTATAGTAAAGTAGCCATGCGCTACTGAATGAAACCACCTACTGCGCCACCTTGTGATAAACTGCGGAGTTAGCATTCCTATCTCGAAAACTTAACGAGATAGGGAAAAAAAGTGATTTACAAAGTTGTAGAAAATCATCGATTTAGTACGAAAAGATACCTTGTGGACATTAAGGCAAAGAATATGACGGTTAAAACGCGCATTTGTTTTTTCGTGATTTCCTACACTGTGACGTCACGAAACTTGGACGAAAGGAGAAATAATTATCTTTCGGGCAAGTATTCAAAACCTTCACGGCCCCCCACGCGTTTTAGACGCGTATCAGCCAAAAAACTAACTCTTGATACTAGTCGCCATGACGGCAACCCGCTCGACCTAGGCTCCACAGGATCATTCACCAGCCCAAGTCCCGGGCCGTGACACCGAGCACTTCACTCCCCAAACTTCTAATCAGCGCCACATGACACCGATCACATCCATGCTGTCTTACAAGCAGTTCATCCAGTAGTTAGAACCATCCAAAATAAAATCTAATTTTCCTTTTTAAGCACGCAACCACCATTCTGCTAAATATATCACTTAACCAAGCTTTATTTTTAATGTAAAATACAAAGACATGCACCACCCGTGCAGTCAACCAAACAAACACAGTTTGAAAACTAAAACAAAAACTTGCTCCACACGAGCACAAAAGCCGTTTACAATCATAACAACAGAGAGATTCAATAAACAATTACTCAAAAGCACCACTTGTGCAAGAAGCCGACAATCAACTCGAAGATCGGTCCTTTAGTGTTGAACAGCCGGGGCTTAGCTGCCGATCCGTCCTGAACTTTTACAATAGTCCGTAGAATTCTTCATCATCCGTGTCGCTCAAAGCCGTATCCTCTTTCGACCCAAAGTCGGTCCTCCCCATTAATCGTTCTTCTTCCAATATAAGTCTACCGCACTGTCGATCCGTTGGTAGATGCGCCACATCAACTTTCTTTCCCGTTCTTTTCTGGTGATTTTCACAATTAGTGCATACCTGCCCTCTTTTGCATGGCTCTTGGCCATGCTCTTTTTCTGCACATTTCTTGCAAATTTTCAAATTGTGACAGTCTCTGCAAAGGTTACCAAATCTCCAACAGTTGAAACAAATTGTAGGTTTATTGTAAAGCTTCCAGCTGTGACACATCCAGCCTAATTTTATTCTATTTAGCTGTTTCATCTTCTGATAAGTCTCTCCCTTGATTCGTAATATCCAATTCCAGCCCCTCTTTGACTTGAAAGACGTAATAACTTCCACGTTCTTGAACTCCTCATTCTGCTGCAAGATCATCTCTTGCACCTTGTCCTTTGTTAGCTCCTCCTGCACATCATAGACAATTATTCTAGGGTCTCTTTTACTTGGAGTTTGAATCTTATAAGCCGTTTTAAGTTCATCTATTTTGCCAAACTCCTCTATTATCTTATCAATATCTTCTTTCATTTCCGTCCTTATTAATAAGCCTCCTTTATCAATATTTCTACGTCTTTCAACTCCAATCCCCAATTTCTCAGGCTTTATCTTATCCTTTACCGCTTTCTTAGTCACTTCCGACTCTTGCTCCCTATTCGGGATAATCTTATCTTCATAAACAACCTCCTCCTTCACCTTCTTGATAAACTTTCTCTTGCCAGTATCCTTCATTTTCGTCACCTCAGCGAAGCTTTTAGCTCCCTTATTCTTAAGTATATCTAGTTGTCCCTCATAATAGTGAATCAACTTTTGTTGATCATTAATGGAGTCCACCAGATCCATCAAGTCCTTATTTATATTTCGCTTAATATCAACAGTTAGCTTAGCAGTGCTGATAACTCCTGTTATCTGCCTAACTTTAAGTTTCACCATGTCTTCTGTCAGGATTCTCAGATCCTCCATATCAACCTTCTTCGCTCCCATTGTCCAGCTGCGAACTTTATTTTAAAGCGCTTCTAACCCACGCTCCTCCGACGTTAGCGAACTACCCTAAGGTAGTCCCCCAGGGCCCACCACGTGGAGGTGTTTGAGGCAATTTAGAATACTTTAATACAGGAACAAGCACAAAAACCTAAAAGCCCAATGCCTTCTTAATAATTTCGCTAATAATCGCAGAAATAGTCAATAATTTTTTTAACTTTTAGCGTGGGGTGGACCCCTATCTTTCGGGCAAAACACGACACCGCAATGTGCACAGTGGTATATCGCTTCTGATCCCCAATCAAAAGGACCGCGGTTCAAACCTCGAGGGTTTCATCGTTGTACTGATTGTCTTTATAAACAGAGTAGACAATACGTAGATCGTGTAAAATAGTGTCGCATCAACTCAACTCAACTTGCGCTTGGTGTTCGAAATCTTTGCAATATGCAAATACGTAAGAAACGTCACGCCTGTTCACCTGAGACAGCTATAAAATAAGCATCTTCTTGGGGTTGTAGTATGTTGATGCTCGTAGTCACGGCTGAGTATTCTAAAGCTGAGATCCCCAGTGAAGCAGTATCTGGTCAAGGAATTCGGGGACCAAATAATTGGGTATGGCGGTTTCGAAGAGTGGCCTCCAAGTTCACATGATCTGACTCCACTGGACTTTTTCCTGTGGGGATACCTGAAACAGAAGGTGTATGCGACCCCTCCACAAACATTGCAGGACCTTAAACGACGCATTACGGACGCTTGTGCCAACGTGTCACGCTCTATGCTCCAACGTGTGCAACTTGAGATTCAAACGAGAATCCAAATGTGTATTGCAGCTGACGGTGAGAAGTTTGAACATGTCAAATAAAGATATAATGTTAAAATTAGTTGTTTTTTTCTTTCTCAGATCATTTTGTCACGTCACACTGTAGAAAATCACGAAAAAACAAATGCGCGTTTTAACCGTTGTAGTCTTCTCATTAATGTCCACAAAGTATCTTTTCGTACAAAATCGATGATTTTCTACAACTTTGTAAATCACTTTTTTTCCTTATCTAGTTCCGTTTTCGAGATAGGAATGCTAACTCCGCAGTTTTCCACCAAGTGGCTCGGTAGGTGGTTTCATACAGCAGCACATGGCTACTTTACTATACCTTGACACCGCTTTTATGAATATAGCAGCAGCCGTTCCGAAGTTAAGAGGGTGGGAAGGGACTTTATATATATGTTTATATACATATATACACTCACTTCCAAAAGTTAAGCACGGAGAGAAAATGTTAATTTCCGTGAGCCAATCTGAACTAAAGAAGCTGAAATTTGCTGCAAAGGTAGAAGGAAGTATGCAAATATGTTAGGTAACAGCCAATCACGGTTTCGCGTCGAGAAATATGCAAAACAGGCAGTCGTATAAGAATCCGGCATTGTGAAGGATTACAGGAGTTGCATGTAAGTGCTGATGAAAGGTGTTTAGAACATCCGTATGACTTGCTTTCACGCTAGACGTGTTTCTATGGCGTGTTCTAGACGTGTTCTAAGCCATAGAAACACGCTAGACGTGTTTCTATGGCTTCCAGAAGACGAATGGAAGATTATGAGCGCTGTCAAGCTGTCGGACGCATTGAAGCAGGACAGTCTATCACATATGTTGTTCTTTTCTTCGGCGTTTATCATTCCGTCATTTTACGATTACGGAAAGAATTCCAAACCAGCCGAACAGTTGTCCGAAGACCTGTAGCCGGTCGTCCAAGGGTTACGATCCCCTCGAAAGATCAATATATTGCTGTTGTAGCCAAGCAGAAGGATGAAGATCGCCCTCCACACGTATGACATCTATGGTTGCAGCGGCCATTAGTAAGACGATATCTGCCATTTCTGTTCATCGAAGGTTACACATGAATGTTCTGTACGCCCGGGTACCACGAGTTTGTGTTCCTCTATCCGTCCTATCCAGAGGGGCACGATTAAAGTGTTGCCGCCAGCATGTGAATTGGACTGTGTGTGATTGGGGCAACGTCATGTTCACAGATGAGTCCATATTTGCCCTACAACCCGATGATAAGCTTGTAAGGGTCTGGAGGGAACAAAGCACACGCAATCGGCCCGAAAACATCACCGAACATCACGCATTCCGCTGTGGAAGCATCATGGCCTGGGCAGGGATTTCATTGGGATATCACACCGACTTGCACATCTACAGGCGAGGTTCTGTGACAGCTGTACGGTATCGAGATGAAGTCCTAGACACCACTGTGAAACTATACGCTGCAGCAGTTGGTCCTTTCGTTTTAATGGGCGATAATGCCTGTCCCCATAGAGCTGCCATCACTGACGACTTTCTGGAGAGTGAGGGGATTGCGCGTATGGAGTGGCCGGCTTACTCGCCGGATCTTAAACCAATTGAAAATCTTTGGGATGCCCTCGGCCGTGCTGTATGTAGACATTTCCCCCCTCCAGCCACTCTCAGAAATTTAGAAACTGCCCTACAGGAGGAATGGCGATTACTGGACTCTGATGTGGTTGATCACCTCGTAACAAGCATGATCACACACTGTATACTTTGTATGAAGGTGAAGGGTGCTCACATACCCTATTAATGTCGGTTTTTGTGGTTTGTTTTGCATTTAAACATCATTTTGTTAATGACGCAAATATGACGTCTTCTTATAATTTCTGAAAATTCAATATTTTTTTATCTCTGTATGTAATTCTTTGTTTTGTTTCATGAATAAACATACAGTTACTTACTTGCAGCATTTCGTGTCAATCAAAGCAGTACTTGTCCATTTTTTCGCATTTTACCGCTCCCTGCTTAACTTTTAGCGGTAAGTAAGCTCCCTCCTTACTTACCGCTCCCTTCTTAAGTGATTGTATAAAGTAAAAAGTAAACAATAGAAATAAACAAAATTAAAATTCAAGCATAGACTGCTAAATCACTATAACATAAAACATATCCTGCAAAGAAAACATTTTCAATAAAGGATAGCGCAGAAGCTTCATATCCCCATAATGAAAAAACAAATAAATAATCCAACAGATATAGATAAAAAAATTATACTAAAATAGACAAAAAAACAAACAGAAATCAAGCACTCTGGGCATCCACGCACCAACGGCAAGATTCTGTATAAGTGCCGGAACTGAACCATAAAAAACAGAGGTAATCGACAGGTCTCGTCATCAGGGAGCCTAACCATGTCAATTACCTCAAGGGATTGACATGGGAATGCAATGGATAAATGCATGGGATGCACACAAAAATCCTAATGCAAGGGATTGCATTAGGATTTTTGTGTGCTTGCTTGTAAGGTGCGTTGAGCCCATACTGTAAGTTGTGTTTGTATTTTCATTTTCTTCTTGACTAATTGCTTCTTTGGGGGACTCGGGGCCTTGGGATGTCTTTTGGGCTTACCTGCATCCTATTCAGAAAGTTCCCCTTGAGGTAATTGACATGGTTAGGCTCCCTGATGACGAGACCTGTCGGTTACCTCTGTTGTTTTATGGTTCAGTTCCGGCACTTATACAGAATCTTGCCGTTGGTGCGTGGATGCCCAGAGTGCTTGATTTCTGTTTGTTTTTTGTCTATTTTAGTATAATTTTTTTATCTACGAGGGTCATTCTAAAAGTAAAGAACGTTTTGATCTGACCAGCCGCATAATTCTCCCACCACCACCCGCTGCCGTGAAATTTACTTACCAAATCTTTCCCGCCAGTTTGACGCTAACAGCGAGCAGCCGCGGTCATTTACTGTTTATTTATGCGATTTTAAAATGTGTGACAAAATTAAGGATCCCGCCAAGTGTGAGGTTCGTAGCGTAATACGCTTCCTGAATGCAAAAACACGTTCGCCCTATTGAAATTTACAGACAGATAACTGAAGTTTATGGAAAATGTTATGAATGAAGCCTCAGTTCAAAAATGGTGCATTATTTTTAAATGCCTACTGCCTTCACCAACTACACCGTGCCATTCAAAACAAACGCCGTGGATTGTTGTCCAGCGGCATTGTGTTTCTTCGCTCGTCCGCATGCTGCTGCGTTGACGAAGGAATTTGCGTCAGCAATTTAACTGGGAAGTTTTTGAACATCCCACCTTATAGCCGGACTTGGCCCTCAGTGATTACTTTCTTTTTTTCCAAATTGAAGGATTATTTCGGCGGAAACCACAATGGAAATGATGACGGACTGAAAGAGGATGTTGGTGACTGGTTCAAAAACTTGGCGGCAAGTGAGTATGCAGAAGGCATAGGAAAGCTGGTACAGCGCTTTGACAAATGGTTCAATTTGAACGGAAACTACGTAGAAAAATAGGTAAGATATCAAAATGTGTTGTACAATAAGTTTTCTTTTATTATCTTGAATAAAAATGACTAGAGAAACAAACGTTCTTTACTTTTAGAATGACCCTCGTATATCTGTTGGATTATTTATATGTGAGTGTATAAACATATATATAAATATATATATATATATATATATATATATATATATATATATATATATATATATATATATATATATATATATATATACATATATATATATATATATATATATATATATATTTAAAAGTTTTTTAAATGATTTAAAAACCGCACGGCCATACAACGCCATGAAAAATCCTCCCTTTGCTGACATGTCGCGCCATCTGCCGGTGAGCGACCATAATTGGTCCATTTTTCGAAGAATTCCCCATTGAATCTTTCGCTCCTTCTTTAGCTTCATGGTTCGAACGCATTCCCTTTAGTGCGTAGTCGATTTCGGATTTGAGTAGATGTGTACGAGGACTTTCGGCCGCTTGGGCCTCCTGTAAATTCTTGTAAATATTTTCTATATTATATTAAATAGTTTTAAAATTACTCAGCACGTCGATTTATTGAAGCTTGAATTGTGCTCTCCCAGTTATTCCGAACTTATAAATGTACATTTGATTCGAAGACGAAACAGTTATTTTTAGTCAAAAATGCAATTAATACACAAGCGAACCTGTCAAAGGCCCGTAAAGTTTTCTTAAAGTTTCGTAAATCCCTAAAGTTTTCATAACTTCTAGTAATTTCGAAGAAGAAAGTGATCATGATAAATTCTAATGGTTAAAAATTTTCAGAACATAGAATGATTAAGAGCATTTATAGGGAAAAAAAGACTATTTTCTTCTAGGTGATGTGAAGAATTGTAAATTGGAATCAGCAACATTTATCACTGCCTTTATTTATTCCAAGCGACAAAAACTGTAATTGGTAAAACAAGAATAAATTACAAAATTCAAGTAGAAGACGTATGGGAATTTCTGAAGGGAACTATGATAGGATTTTCTTGTTTCATTTCCAGTTATCAGTAATGAAACTGTTTCCCTCCTTAAACCTTACAAATACCCTGATGGGAATAGGGAAGAAAAAACGCTTCAACTATTCTTTTTTACTGCTCCATTTATTTAAAAATTTTATATGGCTATGAATAAATTTTATTTTGGGGTAGATGTTTTTAAATATTTCAAGCATCGCAAATACTTAGCAATTTCACTGAAGCACTTTTGGCTGAGTAATAGAAGCCGATCAATCATTCTAGATGTCACAGTTATGGACTTAGAGATTTCCTCTTTTAAGATTAGACAAGCGAAGATCTCAAACTCGACAACACAGGCCTGAACGGAAATTTTTGAAGCACGAAATATACATAGAGAAGTAAGATGGATTTGTAACTTATCGTCTGATAACAATTTTTGAAGTCAGGTGTATACTAAGTTCAGCTAACTTACTTTCATTACATACTGAAATTGTTGGTTCTAATGAAATACCCGAGAAAGATCTTCAAGCAATCATTTTACCCAAAGGTGGCTCTTAAAGGAGATTTTACCTAATTTTTACACAGTTATTTATAAGAAGCATTGGGATTTATCCGAATAACATAGTTATCTTAATTATCGGCTAAGTTACTATGGCAGTAAACATAACGTAACCAAGAATAAAGAGAATAATTAAACTTTATTTTTATTTCCTGTTCTTTAATTTGAGATATCAATTTATGATTTATTTTCACATATTTTTTATTTTAATAATTAATGAAGACAAGGCAGCAAATATTTTACGCATGTCTGCAATTACGGAAATTTTTTAATGAATGCTGAACGCCATCTGGAATATATTAGACTGTTTTTCAAGAGTAATTCATTAGAATTTTTTTAAAATACGTTGGAGGTGTTAAAACAATGTTTTTTTCCTCCAGATAAAAGTTATATGCACTTCCATATCAACCAAGACAGACCCA
This sequence comes from Dolomedes plantarius, assembly GCA_907164885.2. NCBI lineage: Eukaryota > Metazoa > Arthropoda > Arachnida > Araneae > Dolomedidae > Dolomedes > Dolomedes plantarius. The sequence goes on along the minus strand of OU015494.1, from coordinate 137,877,085 downwards.
ATATAAATTGCTTAGATAAACAGATGAAACTATTTGAGACTGTAGGAAGGTATAGTTTTGTTATGACATAAAAACTGAATATAACATCGTCAATATATCGTCAAACAATATTCACCAACCTCTCTCATAATATGGGTACCGAGGAATCGTTGATGGTTAAGCTAGTTTTGTTTGGTATATGAATTCAAATATCTACGGATGGGTTTTTCTAAATAATAAAAAAAAGCATCTAAAAGAATGACTCAAAAAAACCTCAAAGTTGAAATAAATCAAATAATATTCTTGTTACCATAAAAAAATAAAATTTTCTTACTACGCAACTAAATAAATTTAGCAGCTTTGCTATAGATTTCTAAATAACCATAATTAAACTTCATTAGGAATTCTGATATGAATACCAATGTATAAAATGGTTCAGAAATATCGTCTTGACATCCGTAGCAATTTTAGCGAGTTTAATGTAAATCAAGCCTCTTGAAATTTATTAGTTATTTCAGTGAAATTTACTCTATGAACGTGTTCGACTATGCGTGCAAATCCAAATATTGATCGGTAACAAAGTTGTGATGAATGAGGAGCTTGTAAGGGATATTGATGTACTTTGTGGGGCTTATTTAATATTGATAAACCCTATAAAATGTATCAATATGGCTTTGAAGTTACCAAGACTATCAGATAAGAACAATTCCTTTCGTTCAGATTTCATGAGTTATAAGAAATATGATTAAAAAGCGAGAGTAATTTTTTCAGTGTTTGAAAAAGATCAAAATCTCTTCTTCAAAAAACAACTATTAATATAAATACATTCATATACGATCATTACGATACATTCATATACGATCATAAGAAATTATTTCTAAGCATTTTTGTACATACCACAAAATACAGCCCTATACATATATATATATATATATATATATATATATATATATATATATATATATATATATATATATATATATATATATATATATATATATATATATATATATATATATATATATGTGTGTGTGTGTGTGTGTGTGTGTGTGTGTGTGTGTGTGTGTGTGTGTGTGTGTGTGTATGACATACCATGTCTTATAGAAACAGTTGGCAAAGCAGATACTGGAACAGCTGGAAAAGAGTTCTTGGGACGCAGTAAACAGGAGAATGAATTAAAATAGTTTTATTTGTCGTTTATTACGCAGTTCCCCCTAGGAAGGGAGCTAGACCGTGTGACATATGATTTGTACAAACACTATCAGAAAAAGACCCGGCTTTCAGCCGTGTTCACATTTTTATATAGGGAAAATACAGAAGAGATAATGCAACGGCTAATCCATACCATAATGTACCCTATACCATAATGTACCGCATACTAATCCCTATGACGTTATGTTACGTCATGGACTAGGGCGTGTCCGATGATTCTTATCGGCTCAGTCTCCCTAGACAGGGCTTGTCTTAAGTCTATGAGGATCTTTCTCTGTCTAAAAGGGAACAAAGAGATTAAGTACTGCACACTTTATAAGCTATTACGTCATCTTTAGAAATCGAATAAATTATGTTTTACAGGAACATGGAGAAGTCAGATTATTAATATAAAAATTATTTTTGAATTACCCTCAAAGAAAAAGAAACCCCCCTTGCCAAACAAAAGAAACAAAAAACTTAATTCATCTATTCTGACAATTTAAAATTAACCAATCCACCAATTCTTCTGTGTACAAAACTAACATTCAGATCTCTGAATGCTCACTTACATGTAAAATTTTTAACAACAAGCTTTGCATAATATTCTAGCCAATTTCAATATTCTTTACAAGTTCAACATAAAAATCGCAAAGCATAATTCAACATAAAAATATGAGAAAATAAGACGTCTTGAAGGAACAACATGCAGTAACAACATGTGGTGACAATCATGGTTGTTTTGCTTTTCGGCTTATAGAGTCTTGCAGAGAAGTTATTGTCCTTTCACTGCTGTGCCAAATAAAAATTAACACAAATGCACTATCATAATACTGAAAAATAAACAATTGCAATACAACAATAATGCTAAAAAATAAAACCCTTGTAGTATAACAATACTCAAACATAAATACTTTATAGACATTATTCATGACTCAATTTTAATTTTTCTGGTACATACTATTTTCGTAACTTCGAAACATGCACAACTTCTGAAGGTTCTTGAGTGTGAGCATTTTTCTAATTTATTTCATAGTTAACATCAGAAATTTTTTGAAGAATTTTATAAGGACCACTAAAGACTGGAGAAAGCTTCCTAGTATTTGGATACTTAAACTCTTCATAAATAAATGACTCATCAGGTGTAAATTGTACATCAACAAATTTAGCATCATAATGTATTTTATTCCGTTCATGGTATTGTTTTGTTCTCTCAACTGCTATTTTCCTAGCCTCTTCAACAGGAGGATAAATACTTTCGTTTAAAGAATTTGTATATGAAATTGTGCCATACATTAAATAGGCTGGTGGAAATTTAGTAACTGAGTGTGGGGTCAAGTTGTATTCATGGGCTACTTCCTTTAATAATTTAGGCCATGGAACTTTTGTAGATGATTCATTAATTTTACATTTTAAACGTGTAATTATTGTTTGGTCTAATCTCTACACCTTGCTTATGTAAAGAATCCACTATAGCGAGACATTCCAGCTCAATAATACAATTTTTTTTTCATAATCCTTTAATGAGCGGGAGTGAAACGCGACAGGGTGTAGGACACTAGAAGCATCTGCTTGTTTTAAAACCTTTTACACCAGATGGACTGGCATCAACAAAAATATGACATTCAGCTTTTGGATTAAAAATTTTCAACACAGGCTTACACATTAAAGCTCTTTTCAACATTTCAAACGCTTCTTGGCATTTTTAAGTCCATTGCTAAGTTGTATTTTTTTAACAAGTTATTCAGTGGCTGTCTAATAACACAGGCCTGCAAAATTTAAGTCATAGAAAAGTGTTTGAAATGTAATGACTGAATTTTATATTATTCGGTGTGCTGATTTCAAATATGATATCCATTTTTCTCAATCACGTAAGGATTTTTCACAAAATGGGCTTGATTATATGGACAAGAAAGCCTACTGTACATATTCTGGGGAGAAGAAGGTCTTTTGAAATATTTTTAAGTGTTTTATTTACGAATGAATTAATATGTAAAACAATTGGAAATGATTTGCTAAATTTATATTAATTAGAAATTATATTAATTAGAACATTTAATGGTTACCATTATTTAATACATCCTGGATTCATATATCCTTAATGCTTTCTTTTCCTTTTTCCCTGAAAGCTCGTTTTGACACTTGGTCTGTTGTAGTAAGTACTTGGAACTTCTCGGTGTAGCATCCAACAGTAGTGTGGCATTTCCCCTTCTCATGGCCCAGGAAATTTATTAACCTCGGCTTCAAACAGAGTAAGCCCATCGGCGAACTGCGAAGATGAAATAGTTTTCCCCTGCCGAGGGGTGGCTTACAAAAGGGTCAGCTTTTCGACTCGCAGTCGAGGAGCGACTTACAATAGCGAGGCGCCCCGATGTCTAGAGCGAAGACACTATAACACAAAAGACTAACAAAGGCAGACCATCCCCCTGATGAGACGCCGTAATGACCCAACGTGCGATGATGATATAAAGAACAAGCATCGTTTTGCACACGGGCCAGGGCCAAGGACCTATGAGGAGCCCAAGATCAAAGAGCGGGGTTGGGACAGATCCCGCCAGGGGAAAAAGTTTTAAAAGCGGATGCAGGAGATTTTTACAGGATACGAGAGACGAGACGAGAGGAGAGGAGAGTCGGAGACTGTTTTTGCTGTTGGATCTGATCTAGATCCTAGGCCGATCCCGATCCTGTGTCAGAAGGGTGAAGACCTCTTTCTCGCTGAGAAGGGTCGTTTGGAGATCAAAGCTTGATCTTCCCTATTTTCGAAGCAGCTAGCTTCTTTAGTGAGAGTGTGGGACGAGCCGTCCACTACTCTGTGATAATTAGATCAAATTGCGTTTGGAGTTCGAGTTCGCCTCATTCCAGCCGGTTCCGACGAGTGGAATCCGTTCCTAGCAGCTGAGACTTCCGTTGCACTCAGGCAATAAAGCGATTAGAGCTTTATTGCCTGAAGGCCCGATCTACGATCCGTAGCGACAGAGCATCCAGCCAGCTGAACGGACAATCTTTAACGTGAGTCGCAGACTTCAACGGACATTACTAGTGTAAATTGATGTTCCAGAACACGACCTAATCGTGAAGTATTTTAATCCAGAATCCCTAATAAATTGATATCAGTGTAACAAGTTCTTATTAGTAAGCTGTTTTATCACTATACATAACCGGTGTGACGCTACCTAGCGTGTCGGCTTTAACACCAAGCACGGAATATGTTACAGTAGTCCCCATCATATTGACTTTCCATCTACCTTGGTATCTAAGCTCCCTCTCTTTGATATCTTGGTGAAATCTTTAACCCTGTTCTTCACTAATTGCACCAAGATCACTAACTGCACCAAAAAGGGAAAGTAGTCCAAATGCGAATTTAAAAAATGAACTTTCAAACTCATTGAACAACCCAAGTCTTTTAATTTCATTAACATGTTTTCCAAGATAGATTTATAGTTGGGGTCCTTAACGTTCCCAAGCAATTTTGTGACGACTTCTTTCAAAGCTCTCCAGGCCTCTTTTTCCCTCGAAAGGATTTTGCTTTCAAACACTTCGTCTTTAAAAAGTTTCCGAATATCTGGACCTACGAAAACACCTTCCTTTATTTTTGCTTCCAATAGTCCTGGAAAATTGTTGCCTAGATATTTAAATTACTCTCCTTCTTTTGATAGAGCTTTAACAAATTGTTTCATCAAGCCAAGCTTGATGTGAAGTGGAGGCAACAGGACCTTCCTGTAGTCAACCAAACTTTCTTTTACTACATATTTGTTTCCAGGTGTTAATGCTCTCCTTTGCGGCCACTCCTTTTTGATCCAATGATTCTTTTTATCCCGACTGTCCTATTCACACAAGAAGCAAGGGTACATGGTGTTTCCTACTTGTTGTCCAAGAAGCATGTAAAGGACTTTTAGATCACCGCATATCATCCATCCATGTTCTTTATATTTTAAATGGGTGAGAATCAAAGCTAAATTCTCGTAAGATTCTTTCAGGTACACAGAATGTCCTAATGGCACTGAAGCATACTTGCTGCCGTTAGGCAGAAGCACTGCTTTGAGGCTTCTTTTTGAGGAGTCAATAAAGAGCCTCCACTCGTTCACGTCATACTGTATATTAAAATTCTCCATGAATCCAGGGACATTGCTACAGTAAACCAAGCCACTATCTTGAGAAAAATATGGAACGAAATCTGTTTCTTTCTGAACCATGAGAAAGAGGTACCAGGAGCCAATAAATTCTTTTGCTTTAGCCTAGAGCCTAAGAGTTCGGCAGATACTTTAGATTGTTTCTTTTCACCGTTTTTTTTCACACCAGACACAGAAAAATCTCCAGTTTTCTCCAGTAATGACGACTTATGACACTATATGCTCATCCCCTTCCTTAGTTAACACAATCGATTGGTGACTACGAAAATCAAAATTTTCAATTTGTAAAATTTTCAATTTTTTCAATTTTCAATTTTTTTTAAAAAAATGGTACGTCATGGAATTTTTTTACTATTTTTCCTGAAATCAGCGTCCAAAAATCTATCAGTTGGTTTCTAAACACTTTTTTGGTTGCAGGCCTGTGTAATTGCATATTTATCAATAAATTTATGATACACATTAATTGAACCTAGAAATCTTTGTAAAGATTTCACATTATTCGGTGGTTTTAAATTTTTAATAATCTCAATGTTACTGTTATCCGGAGGGACAATCCCGTTGCTAATTTCATATCCTAAAAATGAATTTGTTTTTGTAAAAAGGAACATTTAGAAAATTTTAGTTTTAAGTTTTCCTGTCTGCAGATATCAAAAATTTGTTGAATGTGCTCAATATGGTTGGAATTGCTATCTGAAAAAATTAAAATATCATCAAAATACTTTGCAGAAAATGTAATCTTATATTTAGTTAGAATTCTACGAATTGTTTTCTGAAAAATGCTGGGTGCATTGCGCCAAACAAAAGGTAAACGTTGCCATTCATATAATCCATTATGGGTTGCAAAAACAAGTTTTTCTGTGTCATCCGGGTGAATAGGGATATGCCAGTAACCTAAGGCCATGTCCAATTTGAAAAAATATGTACTTTGAGCTAGTTTATCAATTAATATCTCGACCAGGGGTAGTGGTTCGACATCCGACTTAGTCACCTGATTTAATATCCCGAAATCAATACATAAGCTATTCTTTTTGTTTTCATCTTTTTTATATACGAGTGTTACTGGTGCCGAATATGGAGATGAACTTTCTTTTGTGACATTGGCTTTTAATAGCTCTTCAATTTGAGTATCAATTTCTTCTTGTTGTTTTGGTGAAGTTTTATATGCGCGTAACGACACTGGCAAATCGGAAGTCAATATCACTCTTTGGGGCTCTATTCGAACTGATCCCACATCATATTTATTTTTCTCAAATATGTCTTTATATTCTTCTAAAAGTTCTTTTATTTCGGAACTTCCTGCATTTTCACTCATTTTCGTTTTTCCCTCTACTGCACTCTGATAATGTGTGCACCCATTACCAGAATCCGTCTCAGAAGCATTCGAATCTAAAAATGTTAAAACATTTTTATTTTTATTCTTTTTCTTTACTTCTTTTTCTCTTTAACGTTACTAACATTTAGCTCAACATGATTTTCGGGCATGATATGCAAAGACATCGCTGCATTCAGAACTATAGAAAGTGATCAGTTTTCTCCCATCCTGCACAACAATTTGGTCGCACAATTAATTACCAAAAGAAAATCAACACAACTCTTTAAACCTAAGAGGGCATACGGTAAATCGGTGTCAAGTAGGAAAAACTCTGCCGATTTAACAAAATTACCAATTTTAAGGTAGAGATTGCATGTTTTGTTAAGCTGTATTAGCCCTTTAGTTTGTTTCACATTTATCACTTTATTTTCTCTTATGGGAACATTTAGTTTCTGAACAATTTTACTTGGAATTATATTCACCGTAGATCCAGTATCAATATTTAACCATATCTTACTATTTGAACTCGAGTTATCTTCATTTTTTGTTTTTCTTTTATTATGTACGTACGTTTTGTTTTTTTTATGTATCCGGATACTAATAATTGTCACTTTTCGGGTTGTGGTTTAGGCGCTGCTATTTCAGACGTAGATGGTCTATTGATACAAGAGAATCCCCAATGATAAGAATTCATTATCCCCATTTTTGCGCAAAACTTACAGGGGTTGGGGGTCAAATCTTGCACCACATGCGTCGTTTGAGCCTTTGTTGGTTTTGCGTTATTATACAATCGTGGTGTAATTTTCTTGTCTTTACTACATTGGAAAGATTTGTGTTCTACTTGTTTACAATTATAACAACGGATCTCCGGTTTAGGTTTTTCTGTCTTTCCATTCGTATAGGGTACCCGATGGAATGGTACTTTTTCTTTGTCCATGTCTTTGCGAATTTGTTCGTAAATTTTCAATTTGGTTTTAAAATCAACTAAATTTTCACATCCATATAAAATGGCTTTATTTTGTGTAGTGTCATTAATCCCATTAATGAAGTGTGTGATTAAAGCACCTTCGTCTTTATTACTTTGATTGGCAATTTGTTTCATGGTTAAGAAATATTCCTGTATTGACTCATTATATTTTATTTTACGTTTTTGTAGGATGTCATGTATTTCTGCTGTATTATATGTTACTTTAAACTCATCAATTAATAATTTCTTTAGTTTGTCAAAAGAGTTGAATGAAGCTTCACTAAGAATGAACAGAAGTGCGTTTCCCCTAAGACAACGTTTTGCGAACAAAAATTTATGAAACTCAGGTAAGCAGATTAATGCCGCATGATTGTCAAACGTTTCAAACCATTGTACAATATTTTCATGTTTTTCCCCTTTAAAGAGAGGTATCACTGCCTCAATGTCAGAGAAATTTACCATTATTTTTGTTTCTCCCATGCTTCACAATTTCGAATTTATATCGACATTTTCGATTTTAGAATAACTATCTTCCTCATCATTACTGCTTTTGATTTCATATTCTCTACTTGTATTACTTTTCATTTTGACTCTAACCGTTTGGGTTTGAGTACCGTTTTCGTTATTACTTATAAGGATTTCAGTTTGAGTATTATTTTCATTATTTAATTCATTTGTGGATCCGGACTGAAATTCAGCTTGTTCTGTTTCGAGACTAATTTCGTCTTCCGAAATATCCTCTGTAATTATCGAATTTTTAAGAAATTCGAAATTAGATAAGCACGAAATAATATGTTTAGTAATTTCCTCTTTTTCACCTTCTCCCGAAATATTTAAAATATCGCAAATTTTAATCAATTCCACTAACTTAAACTGTTCTGAAATTTCATTTACTTTAGCTACAAATTCGTCATCTCTCACTTCATATTTAAAGCCACTAAAATTTAAAACTCTATTACCATTTAATCTTGTGTTTCCATTTTGAAATATTAATTTATCCAATAATTTGACCGTTGAAGCTTTTTGCTTCTTCAAATTACGTCAATATTCTTAAGTAACATGGTTATAATATTAATACACAAATTTCAAAATTTTTACACAAAAGCAGATATAAACTATTTGTTGAAATTATTCATTATTTAAGAAAAATTTCCTATCCACACTTATTTATGACATAATAAAGAAAGAAAAATTACGCATTAATTCACCACTTCCTTGAACGATAAAATTAAAAAAAGTTACTCCTTTTATACAGTTTTTGTTCAGATTTCACTGGAATCATCATATTTCACGAAGCGACTCAAAAAAATCTGCATAGATTGTCCACTTTCTTGTATATTAATCCTGGAAGCATCAGACTCGATACTGTTCTTTGATTATTCCATAGGCGCTAAACAAACAGGAAACTTTCCAGGCTTTGGGATCCAGTTCGATCGTCCTTTTCAGAACGCGTAAACCTCATAAACGCACTACTTGATGTCGCAGTGCCCGTAGAAATGCTGCATCGGAACTGACAGCTCCTAAAGCATTGTTTGTCATCCTCTATCTGCATTCCAGCATTCGTTTTGGTTTAGAATGAAAGTTGGCAGGCAGAAAGCACACATTCCTCCAAGAGCGATGGAGGAATCTTGTTCTAATCATATATTTCAGCTTTTGCCTGCGTCCCACAATTTTTAATCATTTCTGGGTTAGTCTAGCCCCCTTTAATGTCCTACCGGCTTGACATAACATGTCTTATAGAAACAGTTGGCAATGCAGATACCGGAACAGCTGGAAAAGAGTTCTTGGGACGCAGTAAACAGGCGAATGAATTAAAATAGTTTTATTTGTCGTTTATTACGCAGTTCCCCCTAGGAAGGGAGCTAGACCGTGTGACATATGATTTGTACAAACACTATCAGAAAAAGACCCGGCTTTCAGCCGTGTTCACATTTTTATATAGGGAAAATACAGAAGAGGTGATGAAGAAGGCTAATCCATACCATAATGTACCCTATACCATAATGTACCGCATACTAATCCCTATGACGTTATGTTACGTCATGGACTAGGGCGTGTCCGATGATTCTTATCGGCTCAGTCTCCCTAGACAGGGCTTGTCTTAAGTCTATGAGGATCTTTCTCTGTTTACAGGGGAACGAAGGGATTAAGTACGGCAAACTTTATGAGCTATTATATCATCTTTAGAAATCGAATAAATTATGTTTTACGGGAACATGGAGAAGTCAGATTATTAATATAAAAATTATTTTTATATTACATATACATATATATATATATATATATATATATATATATATATATATATATACATATATATATGTGTGTGTGTGTGTGAGTGTACATCTTTATCAAATTATTTGTAATGATATTTATATTGTGAGATTATACTTTCCAGAAAAAACTTTCATCATAAATAAATATTAAAATTACGAATACTTAATGTACATTCATGCTAATAAAACGTAAATTCATCAGTTCTAATTTTTATAGTTTTTAAAATGTTATTAGAATATAAATAGACCTAAAACAAACTAACTAACTAACTAACTAACTAACTCTCTCTCTCTCTCTGTCTCGTATGCTTATTTTTCCTGATCACTGCAAATGATTTAGGAAAAGTTTCTTTGTAAAGAAAGATCATTCGTTTCAATTTTCTTTTACTCTTCTATTGGTAGTTCGTCCTGCTGTGACCTTGAGAACACAGGCTAAACAGAGACATTTATTTCTCGGAGGTAAAGAGAGCCTGCCAATTACCCGAAGTCAACACAGTGCTCACTCCGAGGCCTGACACAATTGCCATCGATGTTCAACAACAAAATACATGCTAAGTCATATAATTATAAGGAAAAAACAGCATTTACAGGTAATCTATCGAAGCCGGCAAAGAAAATTTTTCCGAATGGTATCCTTAGGATGTGTCAAACGCTGTAGCTTCCCATGAGACCGGAACCCTGTTTACAGAAAGGGAAGTTAAATAGCGAACTACACTGCTGGCCACTGTAAATGCAACACCCTGAAGGAAACATGCAAATAACATGAAATTTACAACATGCATTAGCGGAGGTGAGATATGCAAATGATTAGAATTTCAGCGCAGACGCACATCACTCGCGCCTGTGGCGCCACTTCAAAGCGCTATTTAAGGCTTGGAGATTTCGACGATTTCAAGTTCGGCACTTGTGTTTTTCTTGTGGTTTTTTCAAAAAAACGATCAATTATGCCTCGTCGAAAACAGCGATCATCTTTTGATCAAGTATCCGAGTTCGACAGAGGAAGGATAGTGGCCTACCGAGATTGTGGATTATCTTTCAGGGTCCGTGATCGCTCCGCTATGGTCCGTGATCGCTCAGTCACATCACGGACCATAGCACAGCACATGCAGTCTGTAACGCATCATCCAGTGTCTGCGCGTACCATTCGACGCCGTTTACAGCAGAGTGGTCTGTCCGCAAGACGTCCATTGCTTTGCCTACTCTTGACGCAGAACCACAGACGTCTCCGCCGCCAATGGTGCTATGACAGAAGGATGTGGACGGCAGAATGGAATGAAATTGTCTTTACTGACGAGTCACGCTTCTGTCTGCAACACCACGATGGTCGCATTCGAGTCTGGAGACACCGTGAAGAGAGGATGCTGAACAGTTGCGTTATGCACCGCCCACTGGTCCTGCACCGGGTATTATGGTATGGGGCGGTATTGGATATCACTCTCGCACACCTCTAGTACGCATTGCCGGTACTTTAAACAGCCAGCGCTACATCTCCGAGGTGTTGGAGCCAGTTGTCCTTCCTTACCTTCAGGGCTTGCCCACAGCCATATTTCAACAGGATAATGCACGACCACACGTGGCACGCATTGCCCAACGGTTCTTCGTCAATCGCTAGATTGAATTGCTTCCCTGGCCACCTCACTCTCCGGATCATTCACCGATAGAAATCATGTGGTCCATGGTTGCTCTACGATTGACCCAGATCAATCAATGCCGAGGCGTGTGTCAGTGATGATCTCCAACAATAGCGGCTACTCTGGCTACTGATTTTGGCAGGAACCACACTTCACAGAAGTCTATAAATTTAATCATTTGATACTTGGTCAACATGTTATCTACAAAATAAATTTTGTTGTGATATCTCTTGTTTTTCTTGGTGTTGCAATTTGGGTGGCCAGCAGTGTATGCAGTTGAAAATACTTACTTCAGTAGTCGAAGAACATTTTAAACTTCTGTGACACAAGTTACCTCAAATTACCTGCCTCTTCCAACAACTTAAATATCTTTCAAATAGCAAAGTAAAAAATCAACAGGTTACATGTGTAACAATAATTACGACCAAGATATTGGAATGAAAATGAATTCACTGAATCAGCATGATGACTTACAGCGTAAGATTGATTCATAAAGTCCACGGCTTTGAAGATTTTGTAATCTCAGAAATCTAAATAAAGTAACTAAAAGATTGGAGTTGCACTAAAATTTTCAACAAATGTCTCATGCAGCAACAAAACTACAGTTAAAGGAGATGAAATGAACCAAAAAAATCTTCAATCTAGAACTTTAAGCAGTTTTTTTTAACTTATTTTAGCTAGCGTATTTCAATAACTACAGTCTGTTCATCTCTCAATAATCAGATCAGCAGGAGTTTTGAGAGCAACAAGAAAATGGATACCACACAGCAGAATGATGACGTGATATTTGATAAATAGCATATTTTTTAATGTTTAAAAAAGGGGCTCATTTAAATTTTTATGTTTTTTATATAAACATTTACTCAGACAAAGTTTGATTCTTATGCAAGTGACCACTGAAATTTATTGGCAATTAAATGGAATTCAAAGAAAACTTATGCAAAGACAAACAGCATACCTGGAAGCTTTAAAAATTGTCAAAATTGTTCAACTTCTGGAAAATATTCTTACGCACTATGATTATTTTTCTAAAAATGTGTCGCTGGATATTCCCATTATATCGCATTGATATTTAGCTTTCCAGAAGTTCCTCTGTGTGTAAGAGAAAGTGTATAAAGTACTTCCCACACAAAGATGAAGAGGACAAAACTGGGCGGATAACGTGCAGCAGAGATAAATAAATGTATGAGGAATCTTCCAGCAAAAACGGAGAGAGAAATTTTTAAGATATGACCTGAAGCAAGAACCTCTACAACGAGATACGGTAATGCAAGCATCAGCACATTGGTTTACATGGATGGGAAAAACGCCGAAAAAGAATTTATGTAAAATAAAAGCACTACTAATAATGAGAAAATACAATCAAAATGCAAATTCCTCACATAACCATTTTAGCTTAGCTGGTAGAGTACCCGCGTCAAGACAGGAAATCCCGAGGTCCAGTTGCTGGTCCTGGCAGACAGTCGCTGAAGTAACACCCGAATGTTAGATGGAAGGACCCGAGGTATCCTAGTGATAGTGCGTTGAGCTACGGACTGGAGTTGCGCGGTTCGAATCCCAACGAACGCCAATAAATACCTTCGTGTCTAAGCCGGATATGGCCACATTAGTGGACCGGGAAGTCCTTCCACGAGGTCAGTGTGTGGAGGGAATGTGCGAACCCTCCAGATGTCGTCCCTGGAGGTGCTAGGCTAAAATTGAGGTAGCATCACTGGTGGGGATGGTTTGATACGGTTCTCATTGAAAGCAACTAAGTATTCTCTCAAATAAAATGCGTATGTCTTCATTCACAAGTGCCCCTCATTGGCTAACAACGTGTTAGAAGAAAGAAGAAAGACCGCTGGATAAATATAAATAATAGTAATGAAAATATTCATCATCATCGAAAAAATAAAATAAATAAAAAAGTAAGGCCAAGATCATTTGTCATGGGCCTCAAACAAACAGAGAGAAATGCGGATTGAGAGATATTAAAAAGCGAATTCTTTGTATCGCTGGAACTGCAGATGCTTGGGGATATGAATACCCACTTCATTCCATTGTCAAACGATCATTTCATGTGTATTGCACCACATATTAATAATACCTAAAAATAGTATTTTCTTTCTACATATTAATCCTTTATTAATTGTAAAGTACTTTGTCTAAAAGAGCTATCCAGGGAAAGTATTCTTCAAATTTTGTTTCAGAAAGAGAAGTTCTTAAAAAATAGTTCTTGTAGAATTGCACAATATTGTACGTAATTACAATGATTTATGTATTTGAATTCTAGCGGATCAACTGTTAATTATTCCAATACATATATTTTAAATCTAATTTTTCCAAATGAAAAGCATTTTTAAACATCCATGGCAGTGATGATTAATGTGCAATTTGAATATTATAGCTTTTTAAATGTATGAAATGATATCGTGGTTTCAAAAATCAACTCTCATCTGTATTAAAGTGGAAACGGTAAAATAGCATTAGAATAATAATTTATCTTAAAATGTTTACAATTATATATAATATTCAAAGGAAAAACTTGTTTTTAAGTAAAGGAGGTCGAAAATTTTCTCGCTATAGCTTATACACCTTGTAGGCTTCAAATATTTTTCTTATCCTTCTGCAACATTCATAAAATTTTCCTCTCTCTTTCCTGTCGGAACAATTTTTCTCGAAGTTTTACTTTTTGGTTAAGGTAAAAATTGTAAAAGGGAAAAAAAGGGAAACGATACAGTAAAACTTTAATAATTTTTTTTATTATGACTCATAAACTCTAAATTAGGCATCTGGCAAGTGTTTATACATGTTTGCGGGTTAAAACTATAATTTTAAGTTAGCGTATTCTTACAAAGTAACAGTGCTAAGTAAGTATGAATTTTATTTATTCTAACATTTTGTAACGTGGCTATTAAAATAAATTTAAAACAAATACTTTTATAGCATCTACTCTTTATTTTTTAATCTTCTAGTTGATTCATAGCAGAGTTCCAAGTTGAATGCAAAAATTTATGCCGTACAACAGAAACGTAGATTAATATAGATACTTCAACAAAACTTTGTTTTCTGTGTATCAGGTAAAACAAAATTTAAAATCTGGCACTTCTTTATTCAATTTTTGTAGTTAATTTATGAAATTTTAAATTTAAATTATAAATGCTTTAAATCAGGCCTGCACAACATACGGCTTACGGGCCATATCCCGCCAGCATTCCCTCTGTGGCCAACGAAACCCTTTGTGATGACGCATAATACAGGGCGGTTATAATTAAAGTTCCACTTTGAAAGGGTCATAAAAGGAAAACTACTGGACCAAATGTTATCAAACTTGGTAATAGTTTAAAGGAGGTCATGGGAATTTCTTTTCCGCCAAAAAAAAAGTTCAAGAACTCACCACCAGGGGGGAAAGGGCACTGTAAGCAATACTGTTAAACGAAATAAGGGTCGGAATCTAACTTAACCTTTTGTTACACGGGTTTAACATTTTGTATACCCTTAAGAAGCATTGGTCTAAACAAAATTATCATTTAAAGTGTGCGCATTCCAGAAATTGTTTTCTTACAGATCGCTAATTTGTGAATTTTGAAGCCTTAATTCGTCCCTAAGACATGAAAATATCGGTTTAGAATGTTTTAATCGTTTCTAAAACGAAACTGTTTGTGGGGTTATGCAAAACTGCAATGGCTTGTAATTGGCTTACGGCAGGAAGAAGCAAATTATTTATGCAGATGCACTTTACACGTCATTTGATTTTCCAAATAAAAGTCAGCCTGTTTGTCAGACTTCTCATTGTTACGAATCGACAATGTCTCTAACCATGCAAGACCGTGCTTTTCTCGTTAAATGTTATTATGAATGCGATAGCAATGAACGGCGTGTTTTGCAAAGGTATCGTTCAGTAAGAGAAATACGCCGAGGGCCAATGACACCGCAGAGTTTGAGGAAAATGGTGGCAAAGTTTGAAGCCACGGGTTTGTTATCTGTTGCACCTGGGAGGGGAAGGAAACCTGCTTTTGTGGAAACCGAGGAGGCTGTTGCATTAGCAGTGGGGGAAGCAACAATAGAAAGCACACACGGTGCGAAGTACACGGTTCTACCCATACAAAATCAAACATGTTCAAGAACGTAAACGTAACGATCCTGCTGCAAGAGAATCTTTCGCTTTGGAATTCCTTGCACGGATGGAAATGGAAGAACATTGGTCACGGAACATTTTGTGGACAGATGAGACCCATTTTTACCTAAATGCTGATGTCAACAACCATAACTGCAGGATTTGGGCCAAACAAACCCCTCATGTTATCTACCCAGTTCCATTACATTCTCCTAAAGTCACCATTTGGTGTGGTATGACAACTAGTTTCTTAATTGGACCATTTTTCTTTGAAGAGCAGTCGACAGCTGGACCTGTTACATGCACTGTGACTGCAGCTCGCTTAGAGTCAATGTTAAGATGTTTCGTGATACCTCAACTCCAGCAATGTGGCATTTTAAACACCACGATTTTTATGCAGGACGGGGCCCCACCGCACATTGGTACCTGTGTCCCACTGTTACTTAAGTAACATTTCCCGAATGAACGGATTATAGGCCGAAACTTCCCCACAAAATGGCCATCCCGGTCACCAGACCTCAACCCCTGTGACTTCTGGCTATGGGGTTAACTCAAAAGCACTGTTTATGGTGACAATCTAAAGAATTTGGTGGAATTGAAAGATGCGATACACCAATATGTCCGTAACATTCCTCCTGATATGCTAAGAGCTACTGTTGAGAATGCAGAAATGCGATTTAGCTTGCTTTCGGAAAATGGTAGACGTCACATTGAACATGCTTTGTAACACGTTTCAGAAACGATTAAACTCATTTTAAACCGATGTTTTCGTCTTATTTCGTTTAACAATATTGCATACAGCGCCATCCCCCTCCCCCCTTGGTGGTGAGTTTTTGACCTTTTTTGGCGGAAAAGAAATTCCCATGACCTCCTTTAAACTATTACCAAGTTTGATAACATTTGGTCCAGTAGTTTTCCTTTTATGACCATTTCAATGTGGAACTGTAATTATAACCATCCTGTACTAAAAAATACGGTATATTATTAAGCTGCTAATATTATATAAAGCTGCCCACAGCAGCTTTCCTTAAAGTATACTGCTCGCCATTGAAATTGCAACACCATGAAGGAGGAATGATACAAACATCACATTCACATGAAAGGGAAAAGATGCTAGGATAGGCAAATGATTAGCATTTAAGCGCAATTGAACGACGAAGGAGGGAGAAATGGCATCTCAAATTCTGTATAAAAGGAAAGTTACGCAGTGGGTTTCTCATTCGGAAATCGCATTTGAATGTTGGTTGTTTGTGAAAAGGTTGTGTTATTCTTCGTATAAGAAGCAGAAATAGCTACCAGCACGTGTCGGAATTCGATAGCGGCAGAATCGTGGCGAATCGAGAGTGCGGTTTATCGTTCCACGATATTGCTTCTCGAATTGGTTGGAATCCAACGACTGTCATGCAAATATGGAATCGATGGTTTCAGGAGGGTCATACTGAACGCCATGCAGGATTTCAACGTCCTCCCGCCACTAACGCCTGAGAGGACAGACATGTTGTCAGGCCGACCTTACTGGATCGTACAGCCACATCGCGGACCTTGAGTCAGGAAATGGACCTGTTTGTAGCACGACGAATATCTGCACGGACAGTGCGGCGACGTCTGGAGCAGCACGGATTGTTTGCATGGCGACCATTATTGTGGCTTCCTTTGACACTGCAGTATAGAGACGCGCGGCGACAGTGGTGAGCCCAGCGACAAAACTGGATACATGAGTGGCCCCGTGTCGTCTTTCCAGATGAGTCCCGGTTCTGCATGCAGCATCATGATGGACGTATCCGTGTCTGGAGGCACCAAGGAGAACGCACGTGGCCTTCTTACATTCGATATCGTCATACGAGCCCTGCACCTGGTTGGGCGGCCATTGGGTACACGACACGAACACCTCATGTTCGTGTCGTCGGTAATCTGAACAGCCAGCGTTACATTTCTCAAATCTTAAGGCCGGTGGCTGAGCCCTATCTTCGGGGCCTCGGAGACGTCATCTTTCAACAAGAAAACGCAAGACCTTATGTTGCCCGTCGTGTCCTGACCTATCTCGACACAGAGGGTGTTCGACTGTTGCCCTGGTTAGCATGTTCTCCATATCTCTCACCCGTTGAAAACATCTGGTCATGGTTTGCTGAGAGACTGGGCTGCCACCGCTCTCCAGCCACTACGATTGATGAAGTGTGGCATAGACTTGAAGCAGCATGGAATGGCTTACCCGGATCTGTCATTCAAGCCCAGTTCGACTCGATGCCTAGCCGGGTTAGAGCCGTTTTAGATGCCAGAGGCTACTAATTGCTGCTGTGTGTACTAATTTAGACTAATTCGATACTAATTAGATTAATACTAATTAGTACTAATTAGTACTAATTAGATTATGTGAGTACTAATTTCGGACCCTGTATACCCCCAAATTGCCTACAAATTTAATCATGTTTTCTTCCTACTATTCTGTATAAGTAAAATAAGTAAAGTTTTGTTATTTTCTTTCCTTCCTGGTGTTGCAATTTTAATGGCCAGCTGCGTAATATGGCCCTCATCACATTTCGAGTTGTGCAGACCTGCTTTATATAGAACAGGAATGGATTTGTGATCATTAACCTCTTAATATGGACATTTTATAATTGTTACAGTTGAAGAAAAAAAAAATTTCTCATCTTTTCTGTTTATAAATATTAATGCTCAAAAAATTCTGTACGAGTAACAACTTTTTTGCCTGAATTTTGAAATTTTTTATCATTCACCACAATAACATACAGGTTGATAATTTTCAAATAATGTAAACACTATTGCAATATTTGTTGATCCCTGGTATTTAAAAATTGTGATTTAAAAAATTGTATATACATAAAAAACAATTTTTTCGCGTTCTGTTCCAGTGCGTTCCCTTAGTTTTTAATCTTCCTGTTATTAAAATCCCAAAAAAAGCAGAGAATTTTAAAAAAAGATCATCTGTAACAGGATCAGTTGAAAGGTAGTGTCTTATATCACTGTTACGAAATTAAAGTAAAAATTTATATAAATTTATTATATATAGTATGCCAGAAAGATCCAACATATAAATTGTTCCTACGCTCAAAGAAACAAATTTTTTAATTATTTACCTTAAACGTCGAACTTTAACTAAATAAACCTGATTTCCATACAGTGGTAAACAATGCATATTTCTACTCATTTCATGAAGACGCGATCTGAGAAATCAATATCGATTTATGAGAAAGGTGATAAATATTTCTCAAAGTGCTCACATACTTTAATTCCTCTTAAAATCAAAATAATTCAGTTAGCAAAAGTTATTCATTTCTCCTCTCCTTAAAGGTATAACTACGCAATACAGGATGAAGATTTAAGTTTCGATTTAAAAGAAAAAAATTGTGCTTTGAGATAAAAAATAAATTTGATGACTTGCTTATAAAATTTTAAACCAGCAGTAGTGGATTGCATGCGTAATGGGTTTTAATTAACATAATTCGCACGCAGAACATTTGCGCTTTCAGATTCCTACCCAAGGGAGAATATCTGAGTTGATTCCATCAGCGTAAGGGGCTAAGAAAGTCATAGCCCTCAACACGTCGGAGCTAACAAATCGGCTTCAAGGTAAAATTGAGGTTCTGAAATTTCCTACCTTTACCATCGGTCTAAAGATTTTTTTTTTTAAACGGCAGGCTTTAATTAACACAAATAATCATTTTACGTAATAGTCAACTGTCCTACATACATATATGCATAAATAATTACAGTGCACGCACACCACACCAGACAACCGGTTATTGAATAGACACTAAAATGCGTGCGGTTTATACGGTGCGTGTACATTTGTGCTTTTGTAACACGAACTTTCGAGAGCAGAAATGAAAGTTATAGGCATTAAACAATGTGTGCGTAATTAGTCTGGCGAATACTAACATCTCAAACAGTTTAAGAGGGGCGAAGCATATTTTATCTCAACACGCAAAAGAAATTCAATTTTGACATTTCTTTCTCGTTAGCGAAAAAAAAATCCTTTTTATGGGAAAGAGAATATATATGTGTAGATATACGAAATGTCAGAATCAAAAAGAAAAAAAGAAAGAAATTAGTTTTTTTTAACCTCACCTTGCTAACTTCTAATTGTTAAATTTAATAACTTGTTATCTTCGTTATTTCATTGCAACTGATTCGTATTTTTTTGCTTCCTTTTTATGGTCTTTATTCGCAATTTCTTTTTCTTTTGCAATTTATTTTGTTAGTTTGTGCCTATATTTGTGCCTATATTTATAATAAACTACAACAATAACTTATAATATGCTATTGATCCTTAACTTTGCATACATCATCTAATTTAGTATGTGATATTCTTAGAACAACAACAACAGGCTTGGTTAACAACGGCAATTTCTCTCTCTCTTTTTCTGAACAGAAAGCTGATCCTTCTCACGCAACAGAAATGGAAACCGTCATCTAATCTTTAAGTGACGTGACTGGTAAATTCCGGCTAACCCCACTCATTTAGCTCAGCTACTTCACTTGAACTCCTTTAAATATTATAATGGCATGTGACGCCAAAAATCAGAAACAGAGACAGTGAAGCTCAGAAAATAGTTATATAAAATCGTAGAAATAGAAAAACAAGTCGTAAAGAGGAATTAAAATCAAGTATTGAAGACTCGTAACTTTCGGTTACTCTCGATATGCGTCACTAGAGACAGATTACGAGATCCGAAAATCCCTTATTGGTTTTTTACAGCATAGGAGACTGTCTAAATATATACTATCTACAAATAAATATTTGGACATCCATGCAAATGACGATATCTGCGGTCCTAATGTACTTCACGCCCTCCGCCGTTAAATATCGTGTAGGAAACAACATTGTCATTAGTCGCATGCAAGATACCACGTAGTGCAGAGTTATCTCATTTCGAGAAAGGTATAATCATCGGGTATCACAAAAATGGTCGATCCTTAAGGTACATATCTAACGAGCTGAATTACCCAAAATCGACAGTGGCCTGTGATTCAGAAGTGAAAGGTGAGCGGTGATTGTCGGAATGTGCCCCGAGTCGGCAGACCCACGAATCTGGGAGATAGAGATCGACGGTAACAGTCCAGAGAAATTCGGAAGAACCGCACCCAACCGATGACCCACATACACCAGGAGTTTCAACAGGCATTTGGGAGTGTTGTTTCAATGAATACCATCCGTAAGGAAGCACATCTGCTTGGTTTTCATGGTCGTGATACCACCCATAAGCCTTTGTTCACAAAATCCAACCGCGCTGCTTGGTTAATGTGGTGCAAAGCACGTCGATGGACCATAGATCAGTGGAAACGGGTTCTCTGGAGCAACGAATCAAGGTTCACCCTCTACCGTTCGGATGGCAGGGTCTGGATCTGGCGTCTGCCTGGAGAACGCCTCCTGACAGAATGCATTGTGGCCACAGTAAAGTTCGGTGGAGGTGTAATTATGGTCTGGGGGTGTTCCTTCTGGTATTGACTGGGACCCTTGGTCCCAATTCATGATAAGTTCAACGCTGACGCTTACCATGAATGAGCTCAACGCATGACGCTTACCTGACTACACTACTTTGGATGACAGTGTGCTTCCTACGTTGTAGCAGTTTTACGGGTTGGACCCATGTTACTTCTAGGACGACAACGCCAGCTGTCATTATGCAAGGTCCACCATGGATTGGTGTGGTGACAATGGGGTTAACCTAATGGACTGGTCTTCCCAGAGCCCAAAGCTGAACCTTATCGATAACCTCTGGGACGAGTTGGATCGCCGAATTAAGGGGTGCAACCACCGTCCAAAATCGATGAAGGAACTTACTCGTCTTCTCCAAGCCCAGTGGAATAAAATACCACTAGCCGTCATAAATGGACTTGTAGAAAGCATGCCCTGGAGGGTTGAAGCTGTAATTACCTCTCGTGGAGGCGCTACCAACTGTTGAAGATGAATAAATTTTATTTTTCTTCTCTATTACAGGTATCCAAATACTTATTGGTAAATAGTGTACAGACACCTACCTGGTACTCTCGACTGCTCTCGACGCAATGACGGCATAAGAAAACACTCTCAGTCATCTACGCCTAAAAAATACAGTGATGATAATACAGTGGTGTATCTAAAACGATGCCCAGGGGTCACCAAGAGTCGTTTATATTCCTTTGGCATTAACGAGATGGTTGGTTGAGAAAACTATGGTCACTTTTTACTGCACGAGGGCTAATTATCCCAGGGTTTATAGTTTAATGTGGGTTTCAGAAGGTTACAAACATTCGTGCAATCCGTGGGACTCGAAACCGCAGAGTCTGAAAAGCCATCATCCTAGATATTTCACCGTCGTCCTCGATAGAAAGGGATTCTTTTAGTTTGGAGCGCTAAGGTCAACTTTTTGCTTCACGAGGGCTCATTAGACCTGGACCTACAGTTTAATGCCGATTACGAACGGCTACAAACATCCATGCCAACAGTGGGACATGAACCCATAGAATCTGAACCTAATGCCAGCGGCCTAACCCGGCCATTACCTGGCGCTATAGAAAGTGAATGAAAATTAGTACAAGGCTAGTTATCATAGGTATGTTGTAACTTAATTATTCATCATATTGTGCTATGTATCTATCTGGCAATTTAGTACATATCTAAAACACGCAATAACTTAAAACCGCCTGTTTAAACACGCAAAAATTTAAAACTGAATTGTTCGATTCAACTTTAAATAATTTATTATAAATAACAATAGTATTTGTTGGTCGGAATTTTTTTCTTTTCTCTTGAACACATATTTTGTTTCTTCAGTTGGGATCTTCAGCTAATTATTTAATTAACATTTTACCCACTGTTCGTTTATTCGAGAAAATAAAACCAAGAGTACTTGATTGGCAGACAGCAACCAGATTATGGGATTTTATTTGAACTCTTATAATATTAAAGTCTGCTATTCTATCAAAAATCCAAAGTAGAAATTTCACACGAATACAAAAATTGAACTAAGTATCGCATTGTGTGAAATCATGCATAAAATTATGAATTTCCCAAAAACTGCCTATCACTTTCATTTCAGCGTGATATAATTTAGTCAAAAGAGTAGAAATCATAAAAAATGGATCTCATAAATGGTATAAATCATATACGTATATGTTAGGCAAATGAACCCTAAAAGGGCTATCTAAACTTCAGTTTATAAGATTAGTTTACTTGTATTACTTTCCGACATTCATGCTATCGTTTTAGACTAACGTAGCACTTTCTACCTAACAGCTAATGACGTTACGGTAACTTTGACGCCATACATCTGAGAAACGGAGCTTTTCATTTGTTTTCCCAATGGTTTATTATTTTTCCCTCTCAGTGTATTTTATGCAAATATATGTTGATTTTATCTTGCTTGTATAAATACCGCTCGAGTTAGAGCAAAGGTGCCCAATCTCTTGACCCAAATGAGAGAAATTGGTTCTATTATAACTGACATTAAAAACATCCTTGGAGTAACTGACTTCTCGGATCTGCTAGTTACACTAAGGCAGACTAAGGAACGCATTCTCTAAGCCAAATCTTCCGATGAACAGGTAGTTACTTTCATCTACTCTGTGCTCACTCTTCCTTCTAAAACCGTGCCATGAATGTTTTAAATCTCTTTCCATTGTCGCTTGTAATAACTATGGCATTATTAGTTTTTTTTTGTTTTTTTTTAGTCGAGGAATTAGTCTAAAAGACCATTTCCCTGCGTGCGGCCCAATACAAACTAGCCTTAGAATGATAGTTGTCAAGAAGTAAAACGTTAGAACTAACGTTGGCTAAAGAAACACAAACTGTCAAATGTCTAAAATCCATAGTCTCTCCATTTGAACACAAGGGACAGTCAGGGGTATCCCTCACACCGATTCGGTGGAGGTGTCCTTGTAAATAGTCATGTCCATTAAGAGTTCTAAAATTTGCAGCAAAGGTTTGTCTGGGGAGATTCATTAGAACTTGATTCCCTAAAAGAATTTCTCATCTCTTTCCCTTAGCTTCTTTTTTTTCGAGTTTCACATACATAGTTCTTTGTTGCTCTTGTAATTGCGGAAAAAGCATGGCTGCAAGTTAAATTGATAGTAGGCTGTGGCAGGCTGCAGCCATGTTTAGATAGAGAGTCTGCCCTTTCATTACCTGGAATATCACAGTGACTGGGTATCTACTGAAATGTAATTGTCCAACCAGCACAAACTTCCTCGCTAAAGTTCAAAAACCTCCTCGCTAGTAACCCCTTTGTCCACCCTGTTGTTAATGATATTAATGATTTTGACGATCTCGTCAATAGTATCACTTATGTTATTAACTTTAGCCTATTTAACAACACCCAAACATCCTCCCTAGTAATAAATCTAAAGCTGACCCTAACTTAAAATTACTCAACAAAGCGCGTAAGAATTGGCAACATAATAAAACTGATATCAATAAAACTATAATGAATAACACTCAGCAGGACCTTAAATATTACTTAAAAGTCAAATCCAATTCTATATTGGAACAGTTTATTACTTCTCTTGACACTACAAACAATTCTATTTGGCGTGCGGCCAAAAGATTCAAAAACCAATTTAATACCTTTCCCCCTTTTAAAATCCCCAATTCCAATTCTCATGCTAGCACTGAACTCGAAAAATGTAACCTTATCGCTAAAACTCTTTATCATTATTTTGATCCCAACCCCCCTCAAAATACCAGCATTGAAAACATTGTCAAGACTAATTTGGATCTCTTTAATAATCCGCCTCACGATAGCCCCACCCCTTACATTGTTCCTGTTCACGTTAAAGATATTATTAAAAATCTCCCCAGAAGGAAGTCCCCTGGAGATGATGGCATCACTCATACTATGCTTAAGCATTTCCTTTCTCATTATACCTACAAAATTACCGTTCTCATAATTACTATTTTTAAATTTGAGCATTTCCCTCCTAAATGGAAAAATTCCATTATTGTTCCAATTCTCAAATCCGGTAAACCCCCTTCCTCGTCCGAGAGTTATTGTCCTATAAGTTTATTAAATACTATTAGCAAAATTACTGAAAAATTTCTTGCCCTCGAAATTAACAAACATTTGGAAGCCAATAACATCATTATTCCCTATCAATTCGGTTTTCGAAAATATCTTTCTGCTCCACATCAGGCCTACCGTATCACTGATAGCCTAACCCAAGCTAAAATTAATAAAATGTCCTCCGCTGCCCTTTTTCTGGATGTAGCACGCGCTTTCGACCGAATATGGATTGATGGTCTCCTCCATAAGCTTATCAACTACAACTCCCCCCCCCCCAGCATATTAAAATTATCTCTTACTTAAGTAATCATACCTTTCAAGTAAAAATCAATAATACTTTATCCAACCCCTATCCCATTTTTACTGGGGTTCCTCAAGGTTCTCTTATTAGTTCAACCTTGTTTAATATCTACATTAACGACATTCTGCAGTACATAAAGACCAAAATTGCTATTTTTGCAGACGACACAGCTATTTTTTCCTCTAATCATAAGTATAAATATGCAGTCAAATCTATTAATGACCACATTTCCCTTAGTAATTCCTGGCTCGTTAAATGGAAAATAAAAATTAACTTGGATAAGTACATTGCCAAAATGTTTACTCATAAATTAGGTAGAACCTATGCTAACTGCAATATTAAAATTGGTTCCACCATTATCCCGTGGTCAAACACTGTTAAATACCTAGGGTTAACCCTTGATAAAAAAAAACTCACTTGGAAACAACATATCATTAATAATCTTAATAAATTTCGTAATGCTAAAAGACAACTTTATCCCTTAATTGCCCGAAATAGTAAATTGAACTTTAGTAACAAAATGTTCATTTATAAATCTTTAAGACCCCTACTTACGTATGCTGGACCAGTTTGGTCGTATGCAGCGGATTCCAACATTAAAATTCTGGCTGTTGCTCAAAACATGACTATTCGGCAAATCACTAACTCCCCATGGTATTTTCGTAATGTTAACTTTTATAGGGAGATAAATCTCCCCATTATTCAACATTATCTTCAAAATCTTGCTATTAACTTCTATGAAGATTTACCAAATGATCTTATTAAAAATCTTGCCGATTACGACCCTGCTGACCCAGCTCACAAGAAACGGCCCTGTGCCATTCTTGCTCGTAACTTTTAATTGTTTGTCCTGTTCTTTGTTTGCTCAGTCTCTTTTTTCCCCCATGTGCTTTACTTGTACTATCGAAGATTTTTGTTTTCCCCACTTTCTATTTTCCTTTCTACTTTCGTTTTTTATTCATCACTGGAGTTTTATGCATTGCTATATCATCCTACAGTGGAGGGCCCGTCCCATGTACCCACTACTCTTCCTGAAGCAAAGGTGTCCCTAGCAGCACACACAGTCGGACGCACGAGCTAGTGAGATTCGTGTGTTAGAATTCTCTGTGTGAGATTATTTTGGTTATACAAATGTTCTAAGTAAATTGCTTTTAATATTTTTAACGTTTATTACGGTTCTGAATGAAATTTATATTTTTAACTAAGTCTTGCTTATTCATGAACACACCCCATGCCAGACAACTGCAGACTCTGTTATATTGCCACTCATCGTGACAGTATAGGTACTCTGTTTTTACTAGCTTTGTAAAAGATAACTAACTTTCATGATTCAAATCACACTCTAATGCAGTGATCCTCAACCACTGTGCCACGGCATTTTAGTGTGCCACAAGATTCTTGAAGTGTGCCGTCTCTACGAATTCTTTCGTATGCTATTTTTGAAAAATATATTATAGGTACATCAATCAATTATCCAAGTAAAATTCTTTTAAATTTATATGATTGTTAGGGTGCCGCCAAATTTTTAAATTATTAAAAGTGTATGTGATGAAAAAAAGTTTGAGAATCACTGATTTAATGCATAAATAAATGGGAATTAATAAATCTATTATGTGTCTGTTTAATCTTTTGTAACAATATGAAAATATATTTTGAGTTGTGTTTTAAAGCATTAATTTTTTCTATCCAACAATACTGAGAATTTAAATCTTTTTAATTTATTAACTTCACAATCTAACAGTTCCCCCTTTTTTTATTGCATAAAATTCAGTGAGTAGGATATCTTTCTGGAGACATCGTAAAGTTCATATCTGATCACGTTCCTTAGAGTTTCAAATTTTCTGCGTTATTGATTCCCTAGCCTACATAGAAAAAGCACGGCTGACCTACCTAATGTAACATAATTTTTTCCTAAAACTTTTCTTCACTTATTTACAAAAAAAAAAGAAGCTTAAGTATCTAAATTTAACTGGAGAAAAAGAAAAGCATCATGTAAATACGCTATAAAAATATGTTTAGATAACTTTATCACGGATTTTCAGTATTAATGAGATACCATACTTTCGAACAATCCACAAAAACAAATCATACTAATGCTTCTAAAGCATTTTTAAGGTTTGAGATGAAGAAAGATATAAAAAAATATGACTGCAGTTAAACAGACGTTATACTGAGTATATACAAAAAGGGAAGTATAAGCCGACAGGGCTTTCTGCCAAGCAGTTTTGACATGAGAGTATCAAAATATGTTCTTTTAAGTACAAGTTTATTATGTCAACTGAAGTAGATAAATAGTTCGAAAGTTGCAAAGTAAGCTGAATAATCTTTTTTATGCTCAACGTCTTTATGTCATTTACAATATAAAGTTTTTATTTCTTTATATATCTCTTTATTTATTAATCATTAAATGAATTAACAAATAGAAAAAATTCCAAATTAATTAACCACTGGGTAAATGCATTTGCAGAATATTAGTGAAATTTTTTTTTTGTTTAGACTCAAACAAGGAGAATCTATTAATAATTTTTTAGAAAGGAAATCGCCTGAAATAATGTGTAAGTTAATAAAAATTGATCAAAAAGAAATAGAAAAATTGCCGTAATACAGAGTATAAATACTCCTCAATAACGTAGAATCTACAAGTAACTCTCTCTGGTTAAAATGGTCATTCTACTGGATAGGCTCTTCTAAGTTTCTTGTGATTTAACAAGAAGGAATCACTTGAGATCATCTCCCTATTATATTCTAGACATGACCGGTGAAACAAAGGTCATGATTAGAGTATATGCGTATTATGGAGTCTTCTTGAAGCCCTTATTGACCCAGTGTAGCGTATTATACAAATGTTCTAAGTAAATTGCTTTTAATATTTTTAACGTTTATTACGGTTCTGAATGAAATTTATATTTTTAACTAAGTCTTGCTTATTCATGAACACACCCCATGCCAGACAACTGCAGACTCTGTTATATTGCCACTCACCGTGACAGTATAGGTACTCTGTTTTTACTAGCTTTGTAAAAGATAACTAACTTTCATGATTCAAATCACACTCTAATGCAGTGATCCTCATTAGAGCATTATCAGATTTCAAGAGAAAGGTAATTCTTAGAGGAGTCTGCTTGAGTCCTTCAGGTGGATACAAGACCATACATCCTCTTTTAGAATGCGTGAATTCTGTAGAGACAGATTCAGGTCAGTTCTTCTATTTGATTTGATGCTTTTCTAACTGTATAAAGAACTCGCTTTTTCCTAAATAATGAAATTACAACGTCATTTCCTTGGTTTCTCCGACAGAACACATTATCTTCACTGATTCGCTTAGTGCACTACAAGTCTAAAATCGCGTTAATCTGTGATCCTCCCCTTTTTCTAAGGTGAATTGGACATAAACTTCCCTACAATGAATATAACACCTAGTTTTCTAGGGTGCCTACTCATGTTGGTAATATCGGTAACGAGGTAGCAAATGAAGTAGCAAAAGACTCGAAAGATTAAATGAATATTTCCATACAGTTTGGAGACATTAAGTGGGCCATAAAAGAACTCTTTCAAAGTGGCAAACTAATTGGAATCTGCAGGTTGAAAGGAAACTGTAATATCAAACCCAATATTTCCATCTGGCTCCCACTTCTTTAAGAAAATGTATCTGATCAACCATACCAGAAATGTCCAAAAACTATTTTATACATTTTAACCATTTGCTCACGTTCAAAATTTTAATACCTAAAGTCATTTAATTGCCCTTCCACAAATTTGAATTGTCTTATAGAGCAGCATTCCTCCTCCTCCCCCCCCCATCTATTTCTCTATGTATCTGAAATATTTCATATTTAGTTTGATTTACTTTGAGTTGCTCTATCAGGGTTTTATATATATATATATATATATATATATATATATATATATATATATATATATATATATATATATATATATATATATATATATATATGCGACTCCGTGGAAAAAGATTTATGACCGTGTTGTGTGAAAATCTCTTGGCGTGGTATGTTCGCATATGACTTTACGAAAGGAATTACTTTAATAAACCAACCATCTAACCAACAAAATTAGACAATGAATGCGATACACTTCGAAAAGTTAAAAGGTCTTAATAAATTTGTTTCTTCTGATGGATTTATTTCTCTTGATATGATGTTTTGTTTATTTCAAACTTGAGGTGGTGAGCAGCCGTGTAGTGAGAAGTTTATAAAAGACTTAGAATAAAAGCACTCTTTACGAAGTCTTCACAGACGCTGTAAAAATTTGGATGTTCCTGTAGGCTAAATCGTGAATAGATATAATTTGGTAGCGACAGCTGTCCCAAACATCAGAAAATTATGATCAAAGACATCGGCCATCCCTGTTGGGGTATCTCAAGATCTTTCTTTTCTTTATGTATGAGGATAGCATCTGGAAGTTTTGGAATATGTTTCACAGTATTCAGCTTTCAAAAAAGACTCTTCTTATATTTTTAATATCTTATTTTGGCTTTGATCGATGTTCGGCTTTGTGAAAGTCCTTCAAAGGAACTCGTTCGTTCAAAGGTATCTTGAATCCGCATTTAAAAAAAAACCTTACAACGACAATCTACCAAGACCGGGTATCGAATCCACGTCTCCTTGCCTATTTAGTCCTCTCCCACCCAGGTTATATCGAAGATGAGAAGAATTCTTATTTTTGAATATTTTTTTTCTTCATATCTTCCCCTTTTGTATTTTAGGAGAAAAATATAAACGTTTTCCTTTCATAGTTTTATTTTTGTTTTTCGACAAAAAAACTTTTTCTCTTCAAATTTCTGTCATATGTTTGCATAGTGGTAGATTATATTTCTTTCTAACCGTCAAGCACCCTTCTAACGACCATTTGCTAGGACTGTGATTTGGATCTCCCACTATGCAGATCAGTGCATTGCGCAATCATGCTACATAGGCGATGCGAGAAAATGTCTCATTTCTGAAAGCCTTTTTATCTGAAACTCTGCTATTCAAGTCAGTCTTTTGCTCAGAACAGATACAAATTAAGTATTTTCCAAAGTCCCCTTCTTTTATATCACTATTTTACAGTTTATATGGCTTAAACTGAATATATTTCCATTTATTTTGTTACGGTATTCTGACAGCATAGTATGCTAAAAAATTAGCATTTATTTATTCATTATTTAAGTCATATTTTTTTATTTTGTTCTTAAAGTGTGGACATCAATTTATATTATACAATTTATATTATATTAATCATGAGCTAACATTATTCAGATTGATTCTCGGTGTGGGAGTTTATAAATATTTTATGGTCCTTGAACAGCACAGATTATTGAGTTTGACTAGACAAACATCCCTATCAATTATCCTTATCAATTAGCTTCATCTTAGATCTGAAAAAATCTTCGGCGAATTTATCCCTCAAGATAGTATGTGCGGCCACTTAAAGTAGGTAGTAAGAGTGGTAAGTAGTTCGTAAGAACACCGTTCTGTAAATGAAATTAAGCTTTACCAAAGCAATATTCAGCATTGAATGCTACTTGTCAAAAAGCTAAAACAGAATGATAATCTATAACAGGGACTGCCAAAAAGTTAATAGTGATCGAACCGTCGATAGACTAAAATTTTAGTTCAGAGTAAATATCTTTTTATGCTAGATAAACCTTTAAAAATTTACTGATTTTAATAAAAGGTGAAATATCATGATAGAAAGAAAAATTCAATCAATCTTACTCTCACTCCAAACTTTATAAAACATCAAAAAATGGGATTTATTTGCTCCCATTCACATGTTTGTTTTATGCCTAAAAATTAGAAAATAAAAATGCGTTTGTCTTCTATACCTCTCTTTTAGTTATGTTATTATATTTAAAAAACTGGCGCAAGACCTCTTAATTTAGTATGTATTATTTTTAAGAACGTGGTTCGATGGGTATTGTTTTTTGAGGAAGATTTGTCAATTATTTCTCTCATAAATAGAATCAAAAAGGAGAATTATAATAGAGAAGAATAGGGAAAATTTTAAAAGAACCAGTATTGTGTATTTGTCACAGGAAAAAGTGTATAGTTCGTAGACGGCACGAAGAAATAGTTCAGATTAGCTAACTGTTCAGCAGACACTTACCCGTAAAGAAGAATCATTACCCGGTAGAAAAATCACTTGTTGCACAGTTGATGTAGATGGCCGGAAGATCTAAATTAATCATTCGTCTCTTCTATTCAAAGAAATACTACGAGTCTGAATTATGAACGTGATGAGAGACATCTACGATGGGACTCAGCTGAATACTGCCGCGATAAAAATGGGTTATAGTAAACAGGGAACACGCTATCGTTGTTCATTGTGCCGCAATAACTACAGTTCGATTGCTGCTCATAATGGCTGGATAAAAACAATTGTTGAGCTTCACACAGATTGAATACAAACTATCGTTTAAAAAAATACTTCGAAGTTTATTTTACTTTAAAACATAAATCAAAAGAATCTTGGTTAACACAAAGAAGATTAAATATTACTATTTGTCACCAAGCCCACTACACGTTAAGAGCTCCAGGTCAACACGACCATTCAGGTCTGCAGCCAACATATAAATATTTAGAAGAATAACACAAATCATTGCAATCTCCCCTCACCAAGTTCCGGCTCAGAGCCAACCCTCGGTTCGGGGGTGTAGAAAAATATCTTACCAACAGGTAGCAAAATTCAAATCTCTCTCAGAATATTTTTTCAGGCCCTGGACAGCGCGAGGAGAGAAAGGTTGCAATACATTACATTCCCGCCAAACGCGTACAGAGAAAAAGGTGCAACACAATTAAAACCGCGCCAACCACTTTGTGTCCACAAAATAAAAGAGCGTAACATCGCCAAAAGTGGAAACCCTGTGAAGCCACATTCCTTCCGTCCGCGTAGAAGTCTTTCAGGGATCTGATTTGTTGATCCTGACGAATCAGAGGATCGCTTACCAGGAGCAAACTTCAACCGAGAGGAGAATTTTCCCCGGATTCTTGGAAAAACTAAATTACCTGTAAAGCATCGAAAATAAATATTCTCACGCAGCAAGGGATAAAATGGGGAAAATGCCCTTTATCTCGAAAACGGAAGTTCCTCTGAGCTAAGTCTAAACAATTATTGTGGACAAACGACGGACGGGAGAGATAAGACTTGTTATTTTCTGGACACAAGAGCGGACAATTACACTAAGCACAAAAAAGAGGGGTATTTTTACGACGGCTAAGTGTTCCTTCCAGATGTTACATCAAAAGCAATAGGAATTTAAGAAGAGACGCCGATAAGCAATTTAAGACCTCCCACGAAAGTGAGGGCAGATGTAAAAATTAAACTGCTAACGGCGAAAGAATTAGGAGTTAACCAGAAGGACAGAAATTAGTAGGAGAATTAAAATTAATATTATAATTACTATTAAAGTTTTGATTATAGAATCAAAATAAGTAAGGTTAACATAATTAAAAGAACCTGTAACGAAATTCCTCGTTACAGGTATTGATTTTTGATGAAGATTTGTCAAGTATTTCTCTCATAATAGAATCAAAAAGTCGAATTATAATAGAGAAGAATAGGCGAAATTTTAAAAGAACCAGCATTGTGTCCATCACTATTAACATTCAAACGTAATACTTTATCCTTTACATCAATAACCTTCTTTATTATTTCTTTTTCATGAAAACTCATTTTCTAGTTGTTCTGTACTCCAGAGAAAATGTTTCTGGCGCCAATTTTGACACTTCTCTTGTTTGAGGTAATTGGTTACTTCACCAAATTTATTGTACATTTCAATTTTTTAAAAGAGAATTAAATTTGAAAGTAAATAAAAATTATTATTGCGAGGTAAACAAGGAATCAGACACTAAACTCTTTGCTTTGGTGAAACACATATTAAAGCGTTTTTAAAGGTCCTCATAATTTAGAAAACTTAGAAACCGAGGCTTTGATTTGTAAAACCTGAAATATTAGCATTATTGGACCATTTATCGTAATTCTATTATTCAACGCATGTAAAATTAAATAAATATTTCTCTTGTTTTAATAAAAGCAGTAAATCAAGTAATAATACTCAGCTAATTTAGCATTAGCAAACGAAATTTAATACAGAAAAACATTAATAAGCATTATCACTGCGTCGTTTAATCAATTAAAGTAATTTCAGGTGAGGCAATTATGTCTTAAGAAAGAAAGAAACCACATAACTAGAAATTATTTTCGTATTTTAAATCTTGAATTTGCTGAATATGAAATAAATAAATATAAAAAGTAATATAAAACTTGTGCTGTGAAAATTAAAATTCTCTATATACTCCTCTTATTTTGATTAAACTTCGTAGCGTATTTCTTTGTTATCAGTATACTTAAAACATTCACGGCTTTCTTTCTTTTCAAAACGCAAATTACTCCCACAGATTTCCCTAATCTGTGTTTAGTTTGTAAAAACAATCTATGCAGATTATGTAAAATGTTTCTTTTACCATTGATTAAAGGTAAATCAATATTCACTTATTAAAATAAGGACTCTATGACGTTAAAGTATAGGGTTTATTTACTGCCTGGATAAAATGGAATGTGTTCAGCTATTAAAGTTATCTAATTACTCATAAGTTCAAATAAAACGAATCCTTAAAAATATCTCTGCCTTTTATGCACTATGTGTTGTTTCCATACCAATAAAATTTAAATTTAGAATTTTTATAAATCTCATGACTTTTTGATAAATTTTTGCAATTTGTTTTATCCATGTTACACTATTCCATCTTTTAACTTACTCCAGATCATTACTGAAAGATATAAATGACAAAACTTATAATACAAGATTAATAAAAGCAAATTAATACAAATAAATAATAACAAATTATGAATGACAAACATTTATTTATCCCAATTTAACATTATGCATTTACTTTCCAGAGGAGAGACTGACAAACTTACACCACTCAAAACCAGTAAGCGATTTTAATTCAAATACAAATTATGTAGCACATCCGAAATAACTGATTTTATAAATAACAGTAAAAATAGAGCTGGAAAGATATGAAAACTTAAGCTTCATTAGGTATTCCATTGTCACGGATATATTCCTGTCTTTAGTCATACAAATATGAATGTCACAGATGAATGCAAACAATAAGTTTCCCTCTTAAATTTGCACTCCGATCACAATTCTCTTCATTTTTTTTTTTTCGTGACGCCTCATGTAACTTTCATCAGGACATGTAAAAAAAAAACCAAGTTGCGATAACTAGACCACGTTAGCAACAAGTTCCAGAAGAGTCAGATATAAAAAAAAAGCTTAAGGAAGCGTGTGAGGGAACCTAGGAGATCTTCGATGAAGACATCATCGTGAAACTCAGATTCTGAACGTGATCAAATAGATAGCTAAGTTTGATTAAAAATTTGAAAATAGAATTTAGGTAGTTAGAGGAGTGACCTACACCTAGATTCCCGTTGTAACAATTAGTTGTGAGTTTTGTTATAAGTTATTCGTTGAATGTTTCGTTGTAAACAACTGCATTTGATTCTTCTTTTTTTTTATTGTCTGTAAATACAAACTTATATTTTCCATACACTACAATTTGGGGAAAAAGCCCAAGTATTTAGTTAGGTCGTGAAAAACCTAACTCTGTGTATAACCATAAAAGGTAAAAAATATGATGCATACTCCTTAGGTCAAGTTGTAAAGTAAAAAACAAGATTCAGCATTTCAGCATTTTGAAATAGAAAAATACAGTGGTACATCGGTACTCGACGTTAATTGGTTCTAGAAGGCACGGCGAGTACCGAAAACGACGGGTACCGAACGAATTTTTTCCATAAAGGATAATGTGAACTGAAATAATCCGTTACTGAACCCCAGAAAATTCACATTTTACATGGCAATTTATGAATTGATGGGGTTGTTTTTATACAAAATCTTAGAATTAGAGAAACATAAATAAAAAACAATAATTAGATAATTTTTTTAAAAATTAACATCACTTAGCCTATAAAAAGAGGAGTTCATGACCTAATGGTATGGTAGTGAGAGGTTTTTGCTTGGAAGGGGTGTTCCCTTCCAGTAAAACAACAGGCACTCGAACTTTACTACCACTGACTCATTCTTTGTCTTTCTTTACTACCACTGAACCCTGGGATAGACTCAGATTGAGTTTCACTACAAACCTATCAGAAGAAACTTTGTTCTGCTTACGTTTCCAAATGTTTTTAAATGTCCACATTTCGGCTTTCTAGAGCTTTGTCAGAGGATACTTTTCAATAAAATTTTCTAATTCAACCCATTTAGAACACATTTCTTGTAGCAGTGTAGTAGGGGCTTCCACACTTAACTCCTTCTCATATGAAGAAAGTTCCCGAGCCATTATCTGTTGCTGATCCCTTTGAAGTTCCTGCAGCTCCTCAGTGACGAGATATTGCCTGTGTTCTTCCACTTACTCTTCCATGTCTTCATCTCTGACTTCCAGGCCCATAGACACGATGTCCTCCACTATTGATAGGTACAGCCTCAAAGTCTTTAAAGTCCCTCGGAGTTACCCCGATCTTTGTTCTGTAGCGAGATCAAACACGCAACTACCATGCACATTCTTGGCTATTGTCTCATCGTGGTTCTCATTAATATCTGCTCAGTGGTATCACTAACCTTTTTCGAACTCATGATGACATATACGATCAATCAAAATAAAAAAAGCTCGAAATGAAAAAAAAAATATTTCAGGTAATCTCCTCTCACGAAACTACCGCGGGTTATTAACGTAGGATTACTTATCGTTTGCTTACCTGTTTTTTTCGTTTATATATATATATATATATATATATATATATATATATATATATATATAAGCATTTTGGTACTTTTCTTTTTAACTGTTTACTGCTATTAGGTTTGACACGCTGCCAAAATCATAACTCGCGACGCAGGACAATTTTTTCTCTGCGAAGGACCGTTATTGAGGAACGTAATCCTACGTTAAAATGTACATGGCGAAATATGTGGGGTACTACCCTGAACGCGAGACTAACACGTCGGTCTTTGTTTCGTCCAGCGAGGCGGGAATGTCTCATGCAGGTTTTATAGCAAATGTGACGAGTAGCGAGCAAAGGTCGAGTGCCGAAGTTTGTTTTTTTTTTTTTTTGTCGAAATGCGTCGAGTACCGAAGCAGACCAATACCGGGGTATAACTGTACCTGAAAAATGCTAACTTTTGTCATAAATTTTTCTCACATGATGAGAAGAGAGGGAAAATGACTGACTTTTTATCAAAAGATACATTCGTCAGAATATAAAATAAATATATAATTCCATGACATTTCTAGCTCCTAAATGTTCAGCGAAAGCTACTAACAAGAAAATTGACAAAATCGTATTAAGAATAGGACTGCAAAATGGTAGATATTGAAATTAAAATACTTAAACTCATTCGAAAGAAAAACGTACAAGAACAAATATTAGAAAATAAGAGCTAAAATATCATAAGCTCACCGCAAGTGGATGTAAGAAAATCATTAAAGCAAAATTTAAATATGATAAAGCTCTACATATATTTCATATCGCATATTCGTGATTTATTAGTGACAATTCTAAGGATAAACTGCAAAGTTCCACTTAACAATTGTTCACTGTGAAACGCTTGTAGAAAGAATAATTATCAAAAATAGCACACAACAGAAAATTCCAGAGACAAGATATAATACGAAACGAAGCCTCATTTAAGATTTTATATGTCCAGACAATTTCCGATTTTTTCAGACTGATTCAGTTTACAAGGTTGCTTTTAACTTCTGTGTTTGTGTAATGTAGTGAGTTTGTTTTTCTTTTACCCGTGCTTTATATTTTTGTTTACTTGTTCGTATATTTATCAGAGGCTCGTGGTGTTGCTCACAATGACGTGCGGGAAATAAGAAAAATAAATAAATAACATTTTATGATGCTCTATACTTTTAGAAGAGACTGACAGCATAACTCCATTTCCATTTCAGATACTGTAAAAAATACTCGGCTGTAAACAAAAGGCATATCAGAGAAGGTAACCAGTAGATAGGACAATGGGAAGGAATGCGCACTACTATGATCGCAGTCCCGCCAGATCGCCATTGAAGGGGAATCACAATCCTCCTATGATAGTCAAAATCCTAAAAGAGCTCTTTCGCATCTCAATCTGATCGATACACCTTCCAGTCTGATTTCTGGACCATTAGCTCTACAAGTCAGGCTTAGACAGACATCAAACATGGAGCCATGTCCTGAAAATCAAAAATGTCTCTGAGTTTGCGTTTGTTCGTTCTGAAGTACTACCATGATATAGGATACTTACATAGCTCTCCGAGCTCATGTTTGAGAACTATTCTATCAAAGGATTCAGCATTTACTATCTGAAAAAGTCTCAGGGTATCACGAAAAGCCCGCCGTTTTCACGACTGAAGTTAACAAAAAAGCGTTCCTCGAGCTAACGCCATGTTTTTGCACGTCCATCAGATTGGAAGGGTTTGAAGCGGGATTCATCCCCCTACATGACTTTCTAGAAGTCTATTACTGCTTACTAGCGATGATCTGAGTACTACTGTGCTCTTCTGATATTCTGATCAATAATGAGGGCTTAGAACAGCTGACCTTCTATTGTTACTGATAGTTTGTAGCTCCCGACGGACTGTACGGACTCTAAAGCTCGGTGCACACGAGCGATCCGGTGTCGTTGCGGCACCGCAGTTGCGATCAGGAGTACATTGAGTTGAACTAACCGACTCACACGGACGTAGGCGTCGTCGGTTAGTTCAACTCTATTGTACTCCTGATCGCAACTGCGGTGCCGCAACAACACCGGATCGCTCGTGTGCACCAAACCTTCAGGTTTTTCTTGTTGCTTGGTATACGGGAAGCTAAATCTGCTGCTAAGGCAATCTTTACTGAGATTCTTATCCAAGAATATCTTGCAACGATCTTTACACGCAGCCTCTCATGTCAAACCTTTGTTCTCTTGGCACCATTGATTACCGAAATCCTCCGCAACTGATTTAAGGCGTCTCAAAAGAGCAGCATTGACGCAAATAGACTGAGTACTAAAATGACATCCCGTTGCCGTTCCTCTAGATATCCCAAAGTTCAGCGATAGAAGTGGTTGCAGGTTGCAATGAATTCTAGAGATCTGGTACCCTATCCTGCCTATATAGATAAAATCCAAATGAAGATGTATGACGTCACACCATTCCCACGTGAATATTTTATGGGCAAAAATTGTCTTTCGTAGGTTATTGAAGAGGTTCGCTTAAGGTTAATCAACAAAAATATCCCAAACTTTGATCAGTTCCAGAATTAAATAGAGCTAAAATTTTATGACCATTCAGTTTGACAAGGCAAATAACTCAATACTATCTGAGTTTAGGAACAGCGCATATGGTCACACTTCCGTAGACATGATCGATATAATATCTAGCATCCATTGCGTATGAGTGTTTGATCTTCCAAATGTAACTAACTTTATTTCCATGTTAAGAGGTTTACAAATATTTCTAAAAATATAATGAAAGTAGTCCCTAAAAGGAGATGGTTCTGAATAAATCTCTAAAAACGATAAACTTCACTCTATTTTACAATATGAAGCAGAACACTTTAATAAAAATGTAATACAATGTATTTTTCCACATTACTTAATAGATTAATATTCTCTCATTCTAAATTTTATATAACACTTTTGCACTAATATTCAGGTGCATGCACCAACGGAATGAAATTTCCTAGTGATCAAACAAAATACTTTATCGAAAATATACAATTTTCTTCTAAACATTATTCAGTAATTTGATATTAATTCAAAACAAATTTTTTAATAAATTTAAATTCTCATTTTTAACGCGAAAAATTTTCAAAATAATAATTTCGCTATCTCAATAATGTATGCAATAACAATAGCAAAAATGGAGATTTGTCATTAGCATACCTGTTGTTGCAGAGTATAAAATTCTCCCATAGTGACAGATAAGTATTTGGTAGAATAGTTATCTTTACAGAAGAAAAAGAGTATTTTCCACACTAAACGGAATAATTTTTATAGCATCAGATAAAGTACTCAAAATCAGCGAGAAAAGGAAATTTGAACTTCAAATAAATTTAGGGCTTTTTCCGAATAACTTGGTTTGTAGTATTAATGTATAATGTATAATATAACTTATGATTTGTTTTCCTCATTCATTCTGCCTTTTTTTTTACAGATAACACAGGCCTGCGAAATTGAAGTTTTTGAAAAATACAAGAGAAGTTTTCACCGAATTTTATGTTAGTTGGTGTGCTGATTTCGAAAATGACCTCCATTTTTTTCCATCACGTCAGGATTTTTTGTAAAATTGATATCGATATTTTTGCTAAAATCCTATTTGAAGAGACATTCTCTCAACAGTTTTGCATGTACTATCTGACTACATTGGTTTTAATTCATTTAAATCTATGTAAAATAACCGATTCTTGGTGAGGAAAACTGATTTTTCAGCAATGGATTATTTTTTATAGGTTTAAATGGATGAAAACCACTGTTGCCAGATCGCACGAGCCGCCTCTGATTGAAAGAAAAACAAATAGTTCCCTTGAGTTTAAACTTTTTACATCAAATTATGGTGCAGTTTCTCGAAGAAAATCCCCAACATACTATTTTAATTTGTTTTTATTAAGATAACTTACATAAAACAGACGATTGACCAAGAGGAGCAAATATTATGTATATGTACATGAAAGTTTGAAACAAATTTTAATCTGAGCAAAAAACAAAACAAAACAAAACAAAAAGTTTATATTTAAGTACGTACTCTTTTTTTTTAAACTTCTTTTTGACGTTCTTCTTTTATATTCAATCTCAGGCCTATCTCGTGTTAACATCCAACAGCAGTCGGCGAGTATGATCTTGTCCCATCATCCTTGATATTTGCGCTCCATATCTTTGATGTCTTGGTGGAACCTTTCCCCCTGTTCTTCGCTGACTGATCCTAAATTTTCGGGGGAAAAGTCCCCATGTGAGTGAAGGAAATGTATTTTGACACTCATGGAGCAACCCAACGCTTGAAAATTTTCTCCAGCATATTCATAACAATTTCTTTATAGTCAGGATCTTTGTAATTACCCAGAAATTTACTGACAACATCTTTGAAGGCAACCCAAGCTTCTTTTTCCTTTGTTGTCATGCTAGTCTCAAATTCTTTATCCTTCGTAAGCTTACGGATATCTGGACCAACAAAGATTCCCTCTTTAAACTTGGCTTCGGATAAACCTGGAAACTTTTTGCACAGGTATTTGAAACAATCGCTATCTTTTGGAATAGCCTTGACAAACTGTTTCATTACACCTAATTTTATATACAGAGGGGGTAACAATACTTTTTTTTGATCAACTAAGCTGTTCAGAATAACATTCTTGGTGCCAGGTTCAAGATTTTGTCTTTTCGGCCATTCTTTTTTGACCCAATGTTGAGTCTTATCACAGCTGTCCCACTCACAAATGAAACATGGGAGTTTTGTATATCCGCCTTGTTGACCAAGAAGCATGGAGATAATTTTCAAATCACCGCAAATGGTCCAACCGTGGTTGGCATTATCATATACTGGGGTGCAATTCGTCTTCACTGCCCAGTCTATTTCGATAGCGCGCCGAACTATGGCTAATTCCTAGCCACCCGGTTTCCTCAGAAATCACCGAGAATACGCTGGATTAAGGAACGTAAAACAAGCACCTTTATTCTTTAGCGTATTTACATATTTACATTAACTCCATATGAGTTTTGCACCTCCAGTGCATGCATGGCCTCCAGCCAAATCAATTAATTCACCAAACAAATCGCAATCACCTCCACGTGGCTTCTCCGCACACGTAAACTGCTGGTCCGAGACAAAATCGACATCCACGCCGGACCACTGTCTCTCTCTGTCTCTCTTGTCACCACCCTAGCTGGCTCTCTCCTCCACAGACGAGCACCAGTCCAAAAACCGGTTCCCCTGCATACCTCCGGAAACACCTCTAGCAAACCATTTGCACATCCGGTCCTGGCTGTCATCTGTTTACCAGAGAGCTGGCACGCCTCTTGATTGATTACCTGGACTCGCCTCTGGTAAACATTCAAAACTGAAAAGAAACTTCACCAAATTTTATATCTAATATACCGGGGGTTAAGCAGAGGGCCCGCCGCCATCACAGCTCCTCCCCCCTTTAAAGGCTTTTTTATACATAAAAAAGTCTAATGGAAAGTTCTGTAGGTCCCTTTAGGTATGCCCACACGAAACATTTCCAAAGAGGTCAATACCATTTGGCTTTCTTCAGCCCTAACTTCCTAGAGTCAATTTCCGCCTACTTTAGAAATTTCCCTCGAAAATGCCCTAAACTGCACTCAGTCTGGGACACATCATTCCTAAACCTGCACTCCGAATACTTTTCGAGAGTGAAAAACATTAATTGAATTTCCAGTAAGATATGCAGATATTCATTACACTGATATTACATTAGCTAAACACATAATAAATTCATACATGATTAAGACAAACAAAATACTCATAATGCACTAAAAAACTTAAGTTAACAATTTCATACTGAAAACAACAAAAACATAGCCTCAAGGCCATTCTATCTGCAGGTAACCTTCTCGGTTCAATTATAAACTTAAGGGCGTTAGCACCCGTACCTTTCGGCCAGTCATAGCCAACAAAGTACCCTACAACTCGTTTGGCTTCTATCCGCCAACACATTAAGCAGTTTCATTTAACATATTTTAGCATAGGTACTACAACAATAAATTACTCTAATCTTACTTAATTACAAACATTACCACAATTTCGACCATATTTCAATTATCGACTATATCTTAACCTAGTTGCAATAACATGAAACAAAATATTACTCAAAGACACATTAAACAAAGAAACATTACTCAAAAAAAACACAGTTAACACAACATACATTGATCACAACGTTAACCAATTAAAAATTTCACAATTGCTCTGTAAACTTCTCTTAAAGCAAAAACACATCATCGTGGATAACGATTACCAAATATAGTGGACAAAATTAAACTTATATTTCTTACTAAATATTAGTTATGTAATCCTTACTATTTCATTAAACATTCGGCATTACAAGATCATTAACTATTCGCCATTCAGTTGGTCCTGTAACCCACGGAACATAATTTCTCCTATCCAAACGCGCGACTCAATCGGCCTCTTTCCACTCGATTGGCCAGGAAACCGAAACTCACAGTTGAGCCCACATTTATTTCTACACTAGGATTCCACAATTCCATTAGGTGTTTTTACCTGACATAGAGTCATAACAAACTCACTCGTTTGGTTCCTTTTCTATCAAGAACAAAATTGCATTGCAGTACATTAATGACAGTCTTTCTGAGGCCTTCCACCGGCTTACACAAAAAGCGCCATAGGACCTTTCACCAAAAGAAAATCATTCTACTAATTGATCACAATCGTTATACTAATTTAACATAAGGAAATTTACATAATTTGCCTAAATCCATTCTCATACTATGTGGTCATGATTTACCAACATATATACACTTTAAATTTCACAAAAATCATCACATAAAATATTATACACTACAATTTATTCAATTCAACTTTCTGGTATAAAATCAAACGAAAAAAAAAATACACATAATTCTTACACATACATTTTTGGGTCACTGTTTCACGCAGCATTAAATTCTCCCTTGACCCTCAAAATCTCATCTGAGAATTTAAATTTTCCCAAACTTCATTCCTTTAAATTTGGAGTTAACCCTCCTCGTAGCATCTCGTTTAAGCTGAAATTTCGTGGAAACCCTGTCACACGACCCCCTAAATTCGTCCTGTCTCTTAATCTTCGCCCTCGCGAATATTTGCAACTTTCGGTTTTTCCTCGGTCTCCCGAAATTGCTAGGCTGCCCTTCTGTGTATTTCGTACCTATTTTCATTTTGAATTTAACAGAATGTCGTCCTCCCTTAAATTTCTTCTTTAACTTGACAAAACCCTGGCGTCCCGTCTTTTGGCTATGCCTTACGCAAGTCGGTTTCTTTCTAGACAACGGACATTTCCCCTTAGTTTTGCTCAAGCCCAAAAACATTTTAAACTTCGCTTTCTTTCGCGTTATTCCACTCGCCTTTTCGCGGCGCTGTTGAGTTCTTATCACTACCGGATGTAATTTCACTTTGAACTCATTACAATGGAGTATCCCAATCTTAGGTAACCTCCCTCTCAAAATGTTTCTACTCGGAAACCCTGTCCTTCTATTTTCTACAGGGATTCTCTCCCCCTCAGCCGCATTATTTAGGTTTCCCCTAAATTCCGTCAAAATCTTACCATCTATTTTATACGAACTTTCGACCCTTTCGCGGTCCGTGTTTTCCCGAATGCCATTGTCTAATCCCTGGGGAGCAAATTCTAAACCGTCTCTCGGCTCAACTTTTTTGACTACATTCATCACAGCCTGACATGCACTTATAGTCCCTTCCACTTGTAAAGAACCTGATGAATGGACTCGCGGACAAAGGTCCATCCCCCTGTGTGTGCGGTCAGTTACACAAAACGCGGGATTCAAGTCCTCTAAAACATCGGCTGACTCAACGAAACTAACTTTTCTCACTTCGAGATCACAAATGTTAGAGTCACTTTCAGACAATATTTCTCTTTTATCTAGGCTACTTTCTTCACACAAATCTACATTCATTTTCCCACATGTCTCTACATGCGTGAATTTGCAGAGCGAGTTATCTATTTCCCTCCTATCTGGGCTAGTTTCCTCACACAAATCTACATTCATTTTCCCCACTGTCTCTACATTCACGGATTTGCAGAGCGAGTTATCTATT
Source organism: Dolomedes plantarius (assembly GCA_907164885.2). NCBI lineage: Eukaryota > Metazoa > Arthropoda > Arachnida > Araneae > Dolomedidae > Dolomedes > Dolomedes plantarius. Next base: position 137,833,388 of record OU015494.1, on the reverse strand, counting down.
TTACTTCGATTTTCTACACCCGAATTTAAGCCTGCTTGCTCAATTACAAAGGTTTCCTTTCTTTCCCGCACTTCCCTCGAACTGCTCAAAGTATCTCCGGCAACCAACTGGCTACAGAATTCCTTATTTTTAATTTTGCCTCGAGTACTCGCGCTTCCGAAATTCCCAGCTTCCACCTCGCTGAAATTTCCCAACACATTCTCTACATTTTTTTCTCTACCCAGAGATTTAACCTTTTGCTCTACGCAAATTTTTCCCTCAATTTGACTTTCGACACTTTTCTCAATTTTAGTGACTCCGGCCTTCCTTATTAAACCTCTACTTTCTCTATAGAAATTTACAGCCTGTAATTTTACCCTCAGGTACTCCAATTCCTCCGCTTTTATAATTCTAGTTGATTGAACTAAAGCATATTTCGCCTCACAGTCTAGGTCGTATTCTAGTTTCTCGAAGATTCCTTTATCATGTCTCACAAAGAATTCTTTATCCGACTCGAAAACCTCGAAAATATTGTCTATTATGGCTTTCTGACTAACGTCTAAACTTTCTCTCTTTCTTATCAAAGATAATTCATAGGCCCTATTCATCTGCTTATCCTTCTCTTCCCGATCTAATTTAATCTGTTCTAGAATTCCTTCTAGACCCGCCTTAGTCCTTACTTCACTGTAATTTTCCGCTCCAATGATTCGTCGGACAATTACTATTTTTTTATCATTTATCGACGCCTCAACGTCCAAATTATCGGCCAAAGCCACAAGAACAATTTTAGTCTGTCTAATTAGAAGAACTTCCATTTTTCCAAACTAAAAGATTTACCACAGTATTCACAGAAATCACAATATCCTATTTCTAACCTAATGCCGTACACTCAATACACTCACAGAAATACACATGTAATTTCACTTGCCCTACTTAACACAGAAATATAGGACAGGTACTATATATAACGACACTAAATATTGTCATCTTTGAGCTTTCACTTATACACATAAACTGGTACAATTAATCACAAGCGATCCTATCAAATTACATAACAATAGCTAGAACATATATCACAATATATTATCAAACATTTAAAAGAAACACATATGTATCACATTATCTTATAGCATAAAACACTCAAATTGCTTATACACTTCTAGAATAACACTAATACAAATATACTATTTCAAATCAGCGTTTTGTCCCACACTGAGTACTTTCCTGTGCACCAAGGCACTGTGCGGTTTCCTACAAACACTCGCACAAATTCAATTCATTAAACACTTTCTATTTATTAAACACAAAAGAAAACACTTTTCTTCTTTTTTCCGCACAACACGTGCCCGTGAGATTCCCTGTGGATTTACTCACAAAGTTTTGATTACCCAAAATCACATTTAGAAAAAACTAACTACTAATGTCTACTAAGACTACTACATTTACCCGATCTCTATCAGGATTTCACACCTGTTCTTCTCGAACAAATTTTCACTAAACCTTCACTGGTTTAACTTTCGGACTTCTCAAAGAAGCGTTGAAATTATCTTTCTAAATCCCCTGAATTATTAGACTAATTCCAACCAGTCACTAATTCCAACCCCACAATTTACTGCCCCTCGACAATTATCGCGCAGACCTCTTTGGAAGATTTCAAATGAGCTTACCTTTCCTGCTGTCGCATCCAGCTGTACACGCTGATCGAATTTTCTTGCACAGGTTCCACTTCTTCTGAACAACTTGCTTCTGGCTACACTTCTCGGCTGCTAGTATTTTCCGCAGGTCCTAGTTGACTGCTTGCATCGGCGGATTCCCTTGGCTATTCTCGCCAGTTCCGCCACTGCTTCACCTCCTCCGTGGATCCTCACGTATTTCACAAACACATACGTAAGATTCCTCCGCTGCCACCAGCTATCATATACTGGGGTGCAATTCGTCTTCACTGCCCAGTCTATTTCGATAGCGCGCCGAACTATGGCTAATTCCTAGCCACCCGGTTTCCTCAGAAATCACCGAGAATACGCTGGATTAAGGAACGTAAAACAAGCACCTTTATTCTTTAGCGTATTTACATATTTACATTAACTCCATATGAGTTTTGCACCTCCAGTGCATGCATGGCCTCCAGCCAAATCAATTAATTCACCAAACAAATCGCAATCACCTCCACGTGGCTTCTCCGCACACGTAAACTGCTGGTCCGAGACAAAATCGACATCCACGCCGGACCACTGTCTCTCTCTGTCTCTCTTGTCACCACCCTAGCTGGCTCTCTCCTCCACAGACGAGCACCAGTCCAAAAACCGGTTCCCCTGCATACCTCCGGAAACACCTCTAGCAAACCATTTGCACATCCGGTCCTGGCTGTCATCTGTTTACCAGAGAGCTGGCACGCCTCTTGATTGATTACCTGGACTCGCCTCTGGTAAACATTCAAAACTGAAAAGAAACTTCACCAAATTTTATATCTAATATACCGGGGGTTAAGCAGAGGGCCCGCCGCCATCACAGCATATTATAATTTAACCACTAATTCATCCATTTGTTTCCAGTGCAGAAGTTTAAGCCATTCTTGTCACGAAACATATAATTGTTACCGGCTGTGAAAGTTATAGAACTGCTAACTGCGAAAAGTATCTTAAAGAAATGAGAGATTGAGATGAAACCAGCCATTTTCAGACATATTATTATAGTCCCTCTTTCCGAAAACTATAAATCCTATCACATCAGCATGAATATCCCTAACATCGCTATTATTATTATTATTAATAATTTTAAATTTCTTTTACAGCCATTTCACAAAAAGGTATACTTTATCGTTACTCACAACTTGCCGGTAAATATATAAAATGAAATACAGTAGGAGAGGATTTGCGCTGTAATGACTGATAATTCGAAGAAATATCTAAGAGTGTATATCTTCTAAGAAGTATGTAGTTTCTAAATGTAATTTACGTTTCTTTTAAATTTGATTTTTTCTTTTAATTAAGTTTACGGCAGTACAAGTTCACTTTCTGATTCTTGTGATTTCCTTAACTGAGAATAATCTCGTGACTTCTGATAGAAATTGAATCTTTAAAAGTGTTTGTATTTGTATACACAACACATTATTAATTAAATATTTGGTCACATTAAAAAAATCCCTAGACGATAACAATCGTTCCATAGTTTTCATATCGGGCGCATAGACTAATCGCAGCATCCTGGAAACGGCATTAACTTCATTTGGACAAGCTGAGAAAAAAAAATTTATCACGCCAGTTTCCCCGGAGTTTTGTTTAAAACTGTCTAGAGCTAGAAAAAAAACCTCAGTTTAAAATGGAGTCATTCGGTCCTTGAAACGGAATTTCGATAAAGTGAACTAAGTATATTTGTTGAATATGGCGAGAGAATGATATTCGTGAGTTCAGTCCCTAGAATGCTAATGAAATTTCGTAGGTTACAAGTTTTAGTTGTGTGTAATTAAAACTAAGCGCAAATGATGCTTCATGGACAAAGCTGCTAATAAACATAAGAAATGCACTGTCACGTACAACACAGGATATCATATGTTGCGCAAAAATGTCCACGCCCTTTTTTATCGAGTTATGAAACACTTTGTGATTACTGTAAAATACGAAAGATTACAATAACAATTTCCATAATATAGGATTTTTTTAATGTGACTAAATATTTAATTAATAATGTGTTGTGTATACAAATACAAACACTTTTAAAGATTCAATTTCTATCAGAAGTCGCGAAACTATTCTCAGTTAAGGAAATCACAAGAATCAGAAAGTGAACTTGTACTGCCGTAAACTTAATTAAAAGAAAAAATCAAATTTAAAAGAAACGTAAATTACATTTAGAAACTATGTACATACTTCTTAGAAGCTATACACTCTTAGATATTTCTTCGAATTATCAGTCATTACAGCGCAAATCCTCTCCTATTGTACACTGCTGGCCACCCAAATTGCAACACCAAGAAAGACAAGAGATATCACAACAAAATTTATTTTGTAGATAACATGTTGACCAAGTATCAAATGATTAAATTTATAGACTTCTGTGAAGTGTGGTTCCTGCCAAAATCAGTAGCCAGAGTAGCCGCCATTGTTGGAGATCACCGCTGCCACACGTCTCGACATTGATTCAAAGAGACTTTGGATGAGTTCTTGGGGTACAGCAGACCAAGCAGCTTCCACACGTTGCCAAAGTTGATCTGCTGTGGCAGCTGGGGATGGAATCTGGGTCAATCGTAGAGCAACCATGGACCACATGTTTTCTATCGGCGAAAGATCCGAAGAGCGAGACGGCCAGGGAAGCAATTCAATCTGTCGATTGTCGAAGAACCGTTGGACAATGCGTGCCACGTGTGGTCGCGCATTATCCTGTTGAAATATGGCTGTGGGCAAGCCCTGAAGGTAAGGAAGGACAACTGGCTCCAACACCTCGGAGATGTAACGCTGGCTGTTTAAAGTACCGGCAATGCGTACTAGAGGTGTGCGAGAGTGATATCCAATACCGCCCCATACCATAATACCCGGTGCAGGACCAGTGTGGCGGTGCATAACGCAGCTGTTCAGCATCCTCTCTTCACGGTGTCTCCAGACTCGAATGCGACCATCGTGGTGTTGCAGACAGAAGCGTGACTCGTCAGTAAAGACAATTTCATTCCATTCTGCCGTCCACATCCTTCTGTCATCGCACCATTGGCGGCGGAGACGTCTGTGGTTCTGCGTCAAGGGTAGACAAAGAAATGGACGTCTTGCGGACAGACCACTCTGCTGTAAACGGCGTCGAATGGTACGCGCAGACACTGGATGATGCGTTACAGACTGCATGTGCTGTGCTATGGTTCGTGATGTGACTGAGCGATCCGTCACTGCCATGCGCACAATTTGCCTGTCATCACGTGAAGTGGTGCGCTGAGGTGGGTGCGATCGAACACGCCGGTCCGTCGTACCCTCCTGCATCCAACGATCACATATCCGCATTACAGTTGTTTGGTTTCGTCCAACACGACTACCGATTTCCCTGAAAGATAATCCACAATCTCGGTAGGCCACTATCCTTCCTCTGTCGAACTCGGATACTTGATCAAAAGATGATCGCTGTTTTCGACGAGGCATAATTGATCGTTTTTTTTGAAAAAACCACAAGAAAAACACAATTGCCGAACTTGAAATCATCGAAATCTCCAGGCCTTAAATAGCGCTTTGAAGTGGCGCCACAGGCGCGCGTGATGTGCGTCTGCGCTGAAATTCTAATCATTTGCATATCTCACCTCCGCTAATGCATGTTGTAAATTTCATGTTATTTGCATGTTTCCTTCAGGGTGTTGCATTTACAGTGGCCAGCAGTGTATTTCATTTTATATATTCTACTGCGTCTAGCAAAGACTGTCGTCACAAAATTTTGTTATGTTTGCCCGAATTTCAAATTAAAAGAATTAACCACTATGATTCTCAACACTACTAATAAGTAAATATTATTACAGATAACTTCTTCAGTTTGTTGACAGTTATTGCCTATTATATTTTAGTTTCTAACAGTTGTTTTAAGTAACTACCCCTCTTTTATTCACGCCTTCACAAGTGCCTCGAATATCGTTCGAGAGAAAAGTAAAAAACTCCTCATAAGGTACAAACTCAGAGAAGATTTTGACAGGGTATATAAAACAAGTAAAGAAGCAAATGGATACCACGGAAACTCAAAATAAAGATTTCGAGGCAGGAGCATGGGATGGTTGGTATACTGCTTTAATTACCTCGAAATACTATCAAAGTGCGAAAGGCCCGTTGAGTACAAGATTAAATATAGACTACAGGTACTACATTAGTTATAACCGTAGATGACATATACATGTTTTTAGAAGAAACGTAAACGTGTTTTTGTGATTTCTTATTTCATGCCGTTACCTCGGGCACTCGCCACAAGAATTTGAGCTTTATTGACAGATAGGTGTAAAAGAATAATTTAATCATTACATTGTACTTTTGTCTATCTTTTGACACTCGGGGATGCATATAAGTTTCGTCTTTCTTCTGATTTTTAATTGAAACATTAACTTTTTATGCCGAAAAACCTGAAAGCTTGATCAGCTGTACTTTTTAGTTGCCCATCTAACCAATGCATGACGTTGTACAGGGTGTCCATAATTAAACTTCCCTACTTTAAAGTTGTCTACAGTCGAAATTATTGTTCAGAAAGTTATGAAATTTTGTGTAGGATATACTGAAGGGATGGAATTTGTTTGAGCGAATAAAAAAAATAGTTCAAAATTTCACCAACAGAGGGCGTTTTTTATGAATTACACATTCAAAATTGGTTCTTTACTTAAGATTTCATAATCTTTTTATCCATAGGTCACCCTAACACAATAACTCATACTCATTAAACTTTACAAACTTTAAAGTGATTGCAAAGTCGATCGGAAACTTGTTCGATAACTAATTTTCGGACAAAAAATGCGGAAAGACCCCAGACCTCAACCCATGCAACTTTTGGCGTTGGGGACATGTGAAACATCTAGTCAGTCTTGATAAACCAAGAACCTGATCTGAAAGATAGCATTTCACGACATGTTCTCAGCATTTCCCCGGACACACTGCGGTCAACTGTAGAACATGCTATCTTACGATTTCAAATGGTAACTGAAAATGATGGCCGTCATGTTGAACATGTCTTGTTGTAAGAATTTTTTTTAACTTCAGTAAATGTTGGCTAAATGTGAAATTCATCAAAAAACGCCCTCTGGTGGTAAATTTTTGAACTAATTTTTTTATTCGCTTAACAAATTCCCCATTCCTTCAATATGTCCTACACAAAATTTCATAACTATCTGAACAAGTTTTGACGGTAGACAACTTTAAAGTAGGGAAGTTTAATTGTGGACACCCTATACTTCTGACACATTAGTGATGACATCTATTAAAACGAAAAAAAAAATTACCACTTTATTTAAAACAAACACGCACACGGGTGTAAATACAATACCGTTTAACAGTAGAACTACTGTCAGTAAAAATATGCCCATTGCAACACATATTGAAGTCAGTTATTTTTACTGGCTTCGAAGTTTAAATGTTGAATTGAAACAACGGCGATTTTCGCTAGTAAATACATCTATATTATCAGTCTTTAAAAACCGAAGGAAGAGGCAGATATCAAGGTGGTATCTTTATACTGAGGATAAAATATTCCACTAGAAAAAATTAATATATGACTAGAAATTAAGAAATTCTGACTAGAAATTCAGTAAAACATTTAATACCCTTTGAAGAACTGTCAGTTCTTAACCGCCAGATAGAGCACCTGTGATGAAACAATGCAATAGTAAAAATGATAGTAAGATTATTACGAGTACGAAATGACATGCGCAAAATGACCAGAAACTGTGTCAAGGGAAAATGGAGAATGCGTGGGACCTTACAGTGAGGTTAATTATTTGGTTCATTTTTTAATCAGCTACGCAACACGAAATCAATACCTTACCACAGGAACTTGAAAAGTACTTTAAAAGCGAAAGCTAACAGAATTTAACGGAATTAAGAGATAAGAAATGTTGGTTGCAAACTAAGAATTGAATGTTGTAGAAAGTGAATTAGGTTGTTGACTACTCGAGAGATATAACGTATTTAGGGAGTATGGGAACGGTAAGAGCTGTTCTGAGAGAGTCACAGTCAAACTTGATAACAGGAAAAGTTGGCTATACCAGTTCTATGAACCTACAAAAGAGTCATGGTGACCAATTTTATGAAAGAGTTTAATCAGAGTGCAATGAATCTAACATGACTATGACCACTTTTTGGTAGACCCCATTCTGTATGATCTCCAAAGTCAACGCTCGTAAGTTCCTCATACTCATAGTCCAATAACGCAAATAGCATTGCGATTTATGCGTGGGCTGTCTATGACTAAAGGAGAGATAAATTTTCAAAAATAAGCGAAAACTGCTCTCCATGCTTTACGAAACATGTGCTCGATGGATAATACAAGTGACACTTGCTTAGCGGAATCTTTTAAGTAGTTCAGAGTACTAAAGTCTAGAATATTTTCTTGGGAATCTTTGTGATGGTTTGCCTCCACGGACAACTTATAGAATGCTCTAGGACATAATCCTTTTTGGTGTACCTAGGGGTTTTTACGACGATTCCCTACAATAACAGCATGGGATGGCTCGCTATATTTGTCTCAGGGCTAGTAAAAATGTTAGGAATATGCGAGAATCATTCGGAGAGTTCTCTGAAATCTAGAATTGATATCGATCGGTCCTTTTAAACATTCCTCTTCCCACAAACACTTCCTGCTGTAATCTTTTCGAAGATTATTACCTCCATAATAAAATGTTCTCGTAGGTCAAAACCTACTAAATCGACACATGGTTCTTCACTTTCCTAACACCGATAGCATACAGATAAAATACTATCGCTAGAGGCTTAATAATGAGCTCATTAAATTGCGTAGGACGATTACTTAATATAATATGACTATGTTTTATAAATAGCAATCTTACATCATTCACGGGATTCACAGTCTGTATTTCCCAGATGATTTGATTTTTTTTTTCGCTCCAGTTCGCGAAAAGAGTACACAAAATCCAGAATTAAAGAAACTCTAAACAGGATTCTTCACGTGCAGTCGAGCTGTGCGGAAAAAAAATAATGTGACAGTTAATTTGACCAAGACTGACTTTCTTGTAGCATCATAAAAATACAGCCGGAACTTTTGAATAATTATTGTCCTCTAGTTTATACGGATAAATATACTTACTCGAGAGATGTATCTGATGCTAAACCACTGCATTGAATCTACAATCATTTTGCTAAGCTGATTTTCAAGCATCTCACCAGGTAGGTGCTTTTGAGTTTGTGTATGATATAAATGAATTGATCTAGCACAATCATTTTATTTTGCCGGTATTAACCTATTTCTGTGAATCCCTAACTACCTTGAATAAAAAATCCTTGATGAAAATATAAGCACTATAAAATCAAGCCCAAGGGTTGAAAACCACGGTGTTAAAACATCCCAACCGACGAAACGCTACTCTATTTTAACTAACAATAGACCAATATAGAACATTATAAGAAAAGGCTACAATATTAACATTTCAAAATTATTAAAAAATTACGATAACTACTTGATATATTACCCAAATGAGCCCCGCAATTTGAAAACTCATCATGGTTTTTATCAGAAGATATAAAACCTAGAAAAAATATCGGATTTTGTAGTCTTCCTCAATTATGACTCCTATGACTTTCTTTTCCTTTTTTTTAATTTTTTTTCGCAACTTCCTTGTTGATTTTAGTTTACTTCACCTATCAAAGCTACAAACATTATAAATCATAAATTGCAGTTTTAAGAATGCACTCATACTCTTAAAACACCTTAAAAGAGCAAACATTCACATAAGTTATTAAAGCTTTAATTTTAAAACTAATTTTACAATTTATTTTTTGATGGAATACATACCAGGCACAGAGTTCTTTCAGCTAGTCTTATATTTATTATTTTATTTGATGTGATCTGCATACAGACTACAGGATGAAATTAATGACATGCATGAGTGGTACAAATAATTCACAAATAAAAAAATTAGTCTAAAGTTATATTTTAATAAAGCATCACAGAAATTAAGTAATTTAAGATAAAAACTCTGCATAGTTACTACACGCTAAAAAAAGCAACATTATAAAAGTTAGCATTCAGCATTAAGGAATTGAAAGTGTAAACAAAAATTACTGCAATAACAAAATAAAATATATATAAATTCTATTTCCAAAACTTTTACTAAGAACTTTCAGGCTATTTTTTACACAGTTTAGATCACTATAAGACTACTTGCTCTCCTTATTGTTTATGCACACTATCAGATCAAAAGTATTAAAATATCTAATACATAGTGAATAGTGCATAATTGCCATACTTTACAGACATAAAAAAATGAGCATACTCTGAGAGACTTTCAGAGAGAGTACATCTTAAGTTGCCAATTTTAGTCCTAAGATGCCACTATAACAGTAAGCAGGTTCCAGAAATTTTTGTCCTACAGTGCCAATCTCAGTAGTATTTTAGGTAGAAAGCCCTAAATATAGTAAAAATGAACACAAACTAACAGGCTGGATGAAAATGCAGAAATAAATTAAAGTGGGCAACAGGAAAAAATTGTAACTGCTAAAAACACTCCCAAATTTCAAAGTGCCACTAGCAGGAATGCTTGGGTCATACTTGAAGAAAATAAGTTTCAAAGGTTGAGTTTCACAAATTTCTCCAATAATGACACCATTAATATGACAAACATTGGAAGATATTGTGTTAAGCTCATACCACTAATAGTCATTTGAGAAACAGAAATCTTTTGTCTGATGTCATAATGAATTATTATTCTTCACAATATAACACTCTGATGCACAAATATCCAAGAAGTGCAAGAAATCTGAAAAATGGTTTCTAGGATGCATATTTGAAGACCATTTTTCAAGAAATTTTACAAGTGCAGACCTTCATTTTCAGTGTCAAGGGCACTTGACCTGCAAAATTTTCCAAAATATTTTCAGCTTTAAATATTATAGCAACAGTTCAATGAAGGCATGTGAATAAATTAAAGTAACTTTTTGTCCCTTTCTGGACAAAATAATAAAATTCCCCTATACATAAAAACTAATCAATTTAAAATAATTTGAATTGATAATTATTTATTAATCAATACATAAATATTTAATATTTATCAATTTGTATGACCTGCACCAGATTATAACTCTACTGCACCTCTTACACTACAAGCACACATTCACAAAACAGAGAGTAAAGTGTAGGGGAAAGCAGTGATTTATTGGTCCTGTCGCTAAGAGGAGGTTTTATTGCACCCCTCGTGCCTTTGAAGATTCGTACTAGAGCGCTCCGGAGAGTGATTTTAAGATGAATGATCAAAGCAGCGAAATACTTCCCCCATGTTGGGGGGGGGGGGACTAATCGACACTAAAAAGTGTCAAGAGGCAATGGGGGGAGCTGATTTGCTTGTGTGTAGATGCGCCTTTAGGTATGAATGATAACATAGGATATTAGCCAGGTCCCAGTGTCAAACCCGCACTTTCTATGATTTACCAAACCAATACCTTTGCAAAAGAATGGAGGATATCAGTAGCAGCATAAACTAGCTTTCAAATGGAAGGCCTTCCCAGAAAAGTTAGTGCTGTGATAAGGATGGACTAACAATAGACTAAATTTTTTCCTTATAGAGGATTATTGATGAGCAAATTTCTAAATACTTTTGATCAAATAGTAGACAAACTAAACAAATTCAAAGCAATTATAGTTATGCTAAAAATTCTATTAGGTTCACACACTGCTTCTCTGATCCACATATATTTTACATGCTACTCAAGTCTAAAAAAATCTATTTAAAAAAAATTTTTTAAATCTAAAATGTTAACCATACTATAATTATATTATTAAAATATCGACACCAACTAAAATTAAAATACTTCAAAATTCAGGGGGAAAAGAATAATTCAAGAAAAATCTCTCTTCAAACTAAACAACACAAGGCAATAAGTTTTTCATTGGTACTATAACTGATTCCCTCCTCCTTATCAAAAAAAATTGGCATGAAGATATTAAAAATAAACACATTACAGTTTTTATTTCAGTAATTTTCACATTGATGAACCAATGAAGACCTTACATTAATTAGTTAAGAGTTAAAAAAACATAACTTTTCAAACAAGGTTTAATTTTATAGATCTCAATGATTTCAGCAGCTGAAAAAGTATGAAAAGTAAAACAAAGAATGTTAAGTACTTTATTTATATCACTAAATTGGAAATCTTATCTTATCAGGACTTATCTCACATTATATATCATATTAGAAATAAATAAAGCATAAGTAAATGTGTACACTGAACATATCCAATTCAAACATGATTATTCAAATTCTCACGCTTTAAAATTTAAAAACTAACAAGACTTTGTACTTCAATAAAGATAATTTTGGAAGTGCAGTTCATTTGATTGGTAAGTCTGGGGAGCACTCCAGTCATCTTTTGCTAACAAGAGCTAATCAGACCAATTGAAATTCAGTGATGAAAATATAAATAATTTAAAATTTTCCTCCTTCTAAAAAGAGATATAAGAAAATAATGGATGTATGAGGACTCCAGTAATCTGCATTTGTCAATTTTATGAATCTACTTTCCTAATTTCTTGAAACTTCTTCCTCGCTTTTAACTTATTTTAACTGAACATGGTTTACAAAGGTTCAGATATAATTAGTGGACTTATACTACTCTAAATAAATATGATTACAACCATTAGTATTTTTGTACCTATTAGGTTACACATCAAAGGAATTTCAACATTCCATCAACACAAGAGTAATGATTACTGGGGAAAAACTTTATAGAAAAATGTTTTAAAAAGTTCTTTTTTCTAAATGAAGTTTATTTTGAATATTATTGAATTGAATTTATTTATTTTGAAACATCCACCATTTTTATTTATTCTAAACAACAGAAACAATCATAGTAAATATGTGATCATGCATGCTGAAATGCATATCTAAATTAATTTAAAGTTCTGTTCAGTTTAACAAATCCCAACTCAATAGCACTTTGAATAACAAAGCTCAAAGTATGTAAGAATAGAAAGATATAAATATATGCATAAATAAATATATTATATATGTGTGTGTGTGTATAATTATGAAATAATTAATGTAAAGTATTAAATATACGATGGATACATATGTTTCTTCAAGGGAAGTACAACTGTGAGAATCCCTACCTTGAGCAAAAATCTTTGTTACAAGAATTCATGAAGTTACAGATCTCAAAGACAGGTCAGATTACTTATAGATTCAAAAATTTATGTAGGAATTATATAACATTTAGAGTTCTTTAAAATCAGAAAGATTATAATGGGTGATTTAAAGGAAATGAATACTTATCATGGATACCAATATATGCTGTCTTTGATAACTTTTTAAACAAGTAATATATATTCATACATAAAATCAACAGACATTTGTAATGAAATACTAAAAAAATTTAATAACAACATTTTACTGTACAATTTAATTTTAAAAATATAAATTCAAAATTAACATCATTTTTTTCCAAATAAACATTATTCCTCTAGCTTGTTTTTCTCCTTTTTTCTTTTGAAATAGGCTTTTCCAGCTTCATATGATGATATCATAATTGCACAAGATGGAGCTACTTTTAAAACCCTTGGAACTAAACCTGATAATATAATAACTCTGAATTAAATAAGTTAAAATATTATAGAGATTAAATGATATGAACTGGTTTAAATAACATCTACAACAAATAGTATCAAAGGAAGAATAAAAACTCACAAAATATACTACAAATTACACATAAAATTTAAACATGAAAAGACCAGAAGTTGACTTAAACAGTCATTTTTTTTCTAATATAAGGACAAACCTTTAATATACATAATTTAATTTCACCTAATAATATCATGGATCTTACAAAATATAAAATTTAAGAACTGTTAAGTTAAGAACATTCAATATAAAAGTTAGGGACATACTTTTACAGAAATTTTCAAAACCAGGCTGAGGGTCTATTTTTTTTATCTTCTGATGAAAAAGCAATAGTATATAGTGAAAAAGGAATTCTCTATATGGCCCTTTGTATGGATGCAATCCATTGTGGTGAAACTCAAAAGAAAAACAAGCCTAGTAACCAACTTCGCAGTTATAGACCTAACTTGCTGACAAATGTCATAGTTGATGTTATGGAACATATTGTTGTTTCGATACTGAATTGGTTCTTGGAAAGTAATAACCTTATATCTCCTGCCTAAGCTGGCTTAAGAAGATATTATACTACCCAGTGAGTAGTTTACTTCAGTCAGAATACAAACAATTCTCTTGATAAATACAACTCTACCTTGGCTGTCTTTGTAGGCTTTCAGTCTGAATATTTTTTTTCCTACATCAGGCTGTGGCAACATCAGCCAAGAGCCCTCTGGTAGCCCATTAAAATTTAGCCTTAGTATAAAAGTTGTCAAAAGACATAAAAGAAAGTGCATTGCAGTTCATCAAATGTAAAAAATTCTTAACTTTGCCCGAAGGGCACAAAACACAAACAGGAGTATTAACCACACCAATATGGTACAGATGTCCACAAAGGAAGTCATGATCTGTCGCAAGTCTAAAATTTGTGGTGAAGACAGAACAAGGCAAGTCCATTGGGATGGGTGACATGAGCAGGGTATTCCATGTCCTACCAATTGAGTCTTTGTTCATAGTTATGTCTGAGAAATCTTTCTATTGTCTTCTTCCCCTCAGAACTAAATTGGCAGAAGGACAAGGGGAAAGGTGGCTGATTTAATTTGCAGTCATTTTTAGCAAGGAGGTCTGCTTTTTTTGTTTCCAATATATTACAATGATTCGGAATACACTGAAGAATTATTTTTTAGCCAGAAACAATTGCATTAGACAGACTAGCCTTAACTTCCTCTACAAAGATGCATTTGCTCGGCACAGAAGAAGCAATTGCCAAGATTGCAGCTTGAGAGTCTATGAAGATAGCTGATATTCTAAGAGCAGTCACCAGCTCCAGAAGGTTTGAAATTGCAATTTTTATGAAAATAATATCCAAGGAAAAGGCCCTAAGGGCCCTCAAGAATTGCATCACATTTCTTTTCAGAAACTCCAATAGTGACGCAATAAGAAGGGGCTCTGCAAGTAGGAGGAGAGGGGCCAACGTCAAAAGGATGGGATAAAGTTGGTGTAATATTGTACAGAGTACTAAGTTCCTCAGCACTAGAGAGAAAGTTTTACGTGATTTCAGTCTGGGAGAGGATGGGTTATAATGTTGCCAATGTTGCAAGTTTAATCTTTTACATTTTTCAAGGAGCTTCAAAAGTTGTTTTTCTCTTCTGTATTTCAGAGGCTCAAGGCCAGTCTGAATTTTCATAGCAGAAATTGGAGTGGAGCCTGTGGCTCCAGTAATAAGTCTTAGTGCCTTATTTTAGGTCATATCAATCCCTTTGGAGCAAGTGTTTAAGGCAGTGGCACTAAGTTCATCCCCATAGTCCAAGACAGGCTTGACATAGGTTTTATAAATAGTCAAGCGGGTATCAGTCAAGGAGCCCCAAGTGATACCAGAGAATCTTTTTAAAAGTTTTAGTCTGTTAGTAGCCTTTTTAGCCATCTCCTTGGCATATGAATATGATACTTTGGCAACTGAAGTTAAAACATAAAACTCCATTCCATGGTAATAACTGGTAAAATGCTAATCTGGATCAGATTTGCCCAAAGATTTATTAGATTTCATTATGGCAAGGATAGGTCAGAATTAAAATAAACAGAGATATGTCTATCACAGGGTGCTTTTATAAATCCTATATTATCCAATATATAGATTAAAGGCTTACCAAAGACCTTGACTTCTAATTGTTCTATCAAATCTGCACTTTTTGCAGATGATCTGGTGTTCTAGTGCAGTGCACCCAAGAAACTGCAGCAAAGTCTGAACATTAAGCTCAATGATGTTCTGGGATGGTTGGACATATAGTGTAAAAATAACATGGTTTTGAATACAGACAAAATGAATTACCTATTTTTTACCCTAAACAGATAACAGTTTTTATCTCAGACATTTTATTGTGGTTTTAAAATTGTTGTTACTGATGGCACCAATTATTTGGTTTCCTTTGTTGAATTCTCGTTTAAACTGGATTGAATATATGGCACGCTAAGGGGAAAAAATGATAGGAGACTTCAAATTCTGAGAGGATTGGCTGGTTTTAAATGAAGCTGCAATAGAGAACTCTTGTCACTATGTATAAAATGTATGTCATGCTTACTTTCTGCTACCATAATGAAGTTCTTGTGACTGCTTCTACTGAAACAATTAACAGTCAGGAAAAAATGTGAAATCAAGCCCTCCATTTGGTAACTGAGCAGTTAAGACCACTCCCATTGCAGTGATGCAGTTGTAAACTAATCTAACTTCCATGTTTTATGAATGTAATGAACATCCCTGGTTCGATACTCGTTGCTGCAAATCTACCACCGTGTTCACTAATAGTGGCCGGGGCACGTAAAATAGGGCGTGGCTACAATGTCCTATAAGTTCTCAAATTTACCTCTGGAGGTGTGGGGTCAAGTGTTCCGGTCTCATCACTTGACTCAGTTCAAAATTACGGGACCGGTCATTTAGCCAAGTCGGATTCCGACCCTTGTGGTGCTAATTCAAAACAGGAGCCGCACCTTCATTGCCCATAGCCTTCAGGACTTGATCTGATGTTACTGTCAGTCAAGGGGCATAAGCTACAACAACATAAAACATGTGTTGGTGTTGGTGTTGGTGTTGGTGCAGGGTACTGATTGCATTTTATAAGGCTGTTGGAAGTAACACAACTAGTTTGATAGTGAGCTGGAGGATATATGTAGCCTTGAAGCAATTAATTCCCTACAAAAGCAGTTTGTCCAGAGCTGTTATTTACTCTGAATCTAGAGCTTCCTCACAATTTTTTTCTAATAATACAGCTCAGATTCAAAATATTAGAATAATTGAGAAAAAGTAATAAGAAAGAAATTATTTTCCATTTATTTATTTTTGATACTAAGTAAATGCAATTAAATTTCTTATAAATTAAATCTGGAATGTTTAGATAAGATTTTAACATTTACAAAATATAAAATACAAAAAATTAGGTATACAACAGCTTTCTGAAACACATCAAAATATTACAATAAAATTTAGATTGGTTCAAAATATTAGAATATTTTATTTTATGCAAAAATATTACCTTATGAATATGAAGTAAACAGTAGTTAATATTTTGTAGCATCCCCTTTAGCTTTAATATCAGTGTACAATCGATCTTGCATACTATATACAAGGTGTTTACAAACATTTCTATCAATATTAGCACAAATAGACTTTATACATGCCACTAACTCAGTTTTACTTGAAGGAGGATTTTCTTGGAGTTTTTTCTTCGTTATACCCCATAAGTTTTCGATGGGATTAATGTCTGGTGAGTTTGGTGGCCAAGGAAGTACCTTAATTTTACGTTGGCGGAACCAATTCTTAATTGACACCGAGGTATGCAGTGACGCTAAATCTTTTTGAAAGATGACATCATCTTCAAAAAAATCTTCTGATGATGGAATCATGTAATATTCCAAAATTTCTTGACATATCTGAGAGTTAACCTTTTTGTAGACGATGCATAACTTTCCAGGTCCTTCTGCACTCATGCAACCCCAAACCATGACACTAGCAGCAAATTTTACCGAACGTTTAAGGCATTCTTTATCAAATGCTTCTTGCTTCATTCTCCAAACTCGAATACCTTGACTACCATATGAAACACAAAACATACTTTCATCACTAAATAATATTTTTTTCCTATCTTCTTTGCTCCATAAACATCTTGATTTACACCAATTCAATCTTATATGCTTTTATTTTGCAGTCATGAGAGGTTTTGTTTTCAGTACATGAGATTCAAACTTAAATTTATGGAGACGTCTTAATGTTGTCGATTTAGAAACTTCAACTGCTTTTTCTTTCCATTTTCGGTGCAAGAATCGCACACTTTTAAAACGGTTTTTCTTAACTATACGCTTCAGTTTCCTGTCATCTCTAGCAGATGTTTTTGGTTTTCGGCCACCATTTCAGCGATTATTTTGAAATTTTCCATTTTTTTAATATTGTGTTAGTATTTTACTAACGCTTGATTGCGAACAATGTAAATAATTCACTATATAACATTGATTTTTACCGTGCCGATACAAATCAACCATACGAAGTTTAATAGACTCAGGAATATCACTCACACGACCCATTTTAAGACAAAAAAGCAAACAAACTGCAAAAAGAATACTTATTTTAAGTAAAATTATCTGAATTTAATCAATGATGCCACCAGTTATGAATTGGTGATAATTAAAGGAGAATTAATGTGAAATATTCTAATATTTTGAACCACTTGAATAAATATTCTAATAATTTGACTTTTCAAAATAATTTTTTTTTCAATTAATCTTTTCAAAAATGATATTAATTTTAAGATAATAAATAAGTTTAATCAACAATAAGTTCTTAATAAAAATATCATTTGCATATTTGCATTAAAAGACATTAAATTACCAAAGGATATTTTCAATTTGTAAAAAAATATAATTATTCTAATATTTTGAATATGAGCTGTAGAATATACAATTCAAAGTTAGTCTATGATTGTAGAATGTTTTCGAGCTCATTGGTTGATTTGTTGCCATGCTACACCGGGTTCCTACTCACTGCAGCATTGATGGTTACAAAAAGGCCAATTTCCTAGTGTAGAAAGGTACTAATATCCTTCAGAAGCCAAAATTCATGGTGGCATTCCATTCTCAAAAATTTCTAATAAAATTGGAGTTTGTGAAAATATATACAGCTGACATGTTTAATGAAGCTAAAGGAAAGGAAAGGGGGTATCTTGCTGGTTTAAATCATCTTGATTCTAAGTTCTCCTCATGATTCAGATGTTGCCTTGTTTTGCCTTCTAGCTAGACATATTGTCTCAATGCCCATTTATTTCAATAAGAACCGAAAAACTCTCCTAATTGTATGCTGCATAATTCTGGACAGTCAATGAACATTGAGATTGACATATGCACTGCACTTAATGGTTTTAATTGTATTTTTAAAAAATACTGGGAAGCCAGAAAGAGGATAATGGCTTAAGTGCCAAATGTCTGGCATTTGCAAAAAATAAATAATGCAGTTATAAACATTAATTTGAGCTTTCTTCTATCTTGCATGATAAGAGCACATTTGATGTAAAACTTATTTTGTAACTAACTTTTTATAAAGGTAATACAAAACACATTAAATAAGTGGAAGTTAATAAATTATATTTTAACTGTACAAATGTGACCCTATAACACAAATTCATTGAGAAATATCAGATATGTCAACAAAACCTAAAATCAATGACTCTATGATTTCACTACTCTTAAAAGTATTATCAAAATACAACTGTATTATTTTGCCCAGTTAAAACAGATTTTCAAAAAAAATGATAACCTCACCAATTTCCCACAAATACTGCTCTCTTCCTTTTTTTCCCTTCACACTACCATACCTATACACTCTTGCAGAGTGAACAAACTAAAACCAAAGAGCTGATTGCTGATGACTGGCTGCTGTATTATTACCAAGACCGATAATACTTCAAAATTCAATTACTGGCATAACTTGATCAGACATGCTCTGATTTCTTGCAGCCAGTGATGTCTAAACTGACAAAAAATGACACAGCTTTCTTTTCATGTGGTTCATGAGGTTAGAAATTTAAGAACTTTCATGAACCATTAAAACCCTGAATATAACATACTTATTAGTCCGCATACCTTACATATATTTATATTAGAACATGATCCCTTTGTTTAAAATGATTAAAAAACTGTAACTAATGATAAAGCAAACTTAGAAGTATAAAACAGAGTTTCATAAAATCCACTATAGAACAACAATGGCATTTAATATCAGACGAACAAGTATAGTTCCTTGTTGCCACTAGTTATCACTGTCTTCACCTACTGTGGACTTTTTAAGAGTAGGACTCTATTTCTTAATCCTGATTTAAGTAAAGGAGAAGTATAGACCTAATTAACTCTGTGTCATGGATGCATATGGGCACATTAAATCCATAGACCAGGAAGTCCCTCTATGAGGTCAAAGAGGGTGGGAGAAGGTACGATCTACCAAAATGTCACCCCTTGAGGTGCTCAGTCAAAATTGAAGTGGCAACTAGCTAACACAAACTCCAACTATTGTGATGCTATATAAACTGGAGCCACACACATCAGCCCAAAGCTTATATGGACTTGGTCTGGAACATCCGTCCAAGGGGTATTAGGAACAACAAAAACAACCTACTTAACACCTTTATATGGGATGATGCAGTTGTGCACATTTCAGTGAAGAAGGTGCTCAGTTACATTTAAATTTAATGTTATTCAGCTAATGAAATGTTACACATTGATACAAATAGCTTTTAATGATTTTTTAGAATAAATGCCAGCTATAAAATCTTACCTTCAATCATTTTGATTAACTAATTAATTTGGAGTGAAACTTATACATAAAAATTATACATACGTAAAGATCAGAAGATTCAATTTCTAACTATTTTTGAAACTATAGTCTGCACTGATTTATATTAAATGCTTCTTAAAAACATAATTATGGCACAGAATTTTTTCATAATAATGAGATAAATTTACATAAGGTGAGTCAAGGCAAGTGTGTAATGCCCACATAAATTCTGAGGTCTTTAACTTGTAGTGGTATCATCTTCAAATGGCATAAGAATTGTCAAGAAAAAGATTGTTTGCACTTATCCCAACATCACTGCAGAAAAAAACAGGCAATAAATAAAGGCCAGGTAAGCAATTATCTCATTTTGGTAGGGCAAGTGTGTGTACCTTGTAATAGACATATAAAGAGCAGACTAGTAAAAATGCTTTCAAAGAAATTATTCATGTAATGGGAAAGTTTTTTCTTTTTTTTCCCCTTTCCTAATACAGAGGCACTTGTCATGGGACATTTGCCTTTTGCATAATGGAAAAGTAGACACATTAAATTTCATAACTACACCATATGAAAATTTTTATATTTACCAGCAAACAAAGAAGTTATTCCATTCTTCTGATATAAATTGTAAATAAGGGTGAATGTACTTGACTGAACTTTTCCTAAAAAAGAGTAAGATATTAACAACTAAGCTTTCATTTGCATACAACAGTAAATATTTTTTTTGCATAACTCTGTAATCATGTTACATTTACAATTGAGTACAAAATGTTAGCATTAATATTTGACATCGAAATAAATGTTATAAATCATCTCTGAGATACCAACTAACCTAAGAGGAATTTCTGAATTCCATTGCTGATTCTGACATGCAAAAACAAATTTTATTTACTGAAGTCTACGGTAACATTCCAATGGAGATAAGACAATCCTTGTTTGTTTATCAAACAGATAAACAACTTGAATGCATGTAAGTACTAACTATACCTGCTTATTTCATTTATCATGCTATATTAATACAGTAGGATTTTTATAATTGCTTATTTTGGAGGATTAAAAACTTATCACATTTTGCCCTCTTTAGCTTTAACCCTTTCCGGACGGGCGCCTCATATATGCATTCCCTGCGAATGTCTCTCACAGCCAGGTGTCCCACCCATGCATCGCTGAAACAAGAACCCACTGGACGGGTGATGCATATGTGCATTTTAAGCTGGAACAATTTTTAAAGACCCCTAGATGGTGTCCGATGTTCATTACTTTTGAACTGAACATAGTTTTAGTATTCTGACCTTCAGTTTATTCACATTCTGCCTGAATTTGGTATTTTGTGAATTAGCTGTTGCACGGGAGGGGGAAAGCATTATGTAAATAAACAGAGCTTGGCTCTTTAACTTTCCACGTGATATAAACATTCGTGCTTCTGCTATCTCTCCGAATACTTTTTTTTTCTCTACTATATGGGGTCTTTGAGGTTGTTATTGTCAGATCTGTTACATTTTATGTTGCTTTCGGTTAAATTTCACGTACTTCCCTTCTTATTTTGGAAAGTCTTGACTCCAGTTATGGCGAGAAAACGTAATTTATCAGAGGAAGAATATACTCGCATGATTAGTGCCATAGATGAGAATGATGATTCATTGTCTAAAGAGTTAGAAAGTGATATTTCTAGTGATTCTAATATCACATTTTGTCAGAGACTGAGCTCACTGAGTGCCTGCCTTCCACTTCCCCTTAGAAGTATCACTCAAGATACTTTATCTTGGACTCGAGCGCTGAAGGAATTGCATCCCCATACATTTATTGGAACACCGGGAACCAATTCTACAGTACATGCTGAAAAAGAAATTGATTTCTTTACTATTTTCATTGATGATGATATACAGGTAACCCTCCTATAACACGGTTGATAGGTTCCTAGAAAAGGCCGTGTTGTGTGAAACCGTGTTATATGAGACCCTGAGCCAGTACTAAAAGGGGGGTTAAGTTCTGAAAACTTATTAAAAACAAACTTTATTTTTTAAATTCCATATAAGCAACTTAATTTTTATTAAAAATATAAATGTGTGTATAAAATAACATGAAAAGAATTTTAAAAATATTATTTTCATTTAATGCGACCTTAATTTAATAAATTTCTTCCTCATCACTGCTCAGTACAATCAAACGAGAACGTTTTTTTCGATTGAATGATATCACCTTCACTTTCAGAATAGTTTTCTTCATTTAGATTTTTTTGCACCTTCTATCCTCTTTAAAAAATCTGTAATTTTGGTTTATTTGCTGGTTCTTACAAGGTCATTGTAGATTCACGGTATGGAGATAGACAATTTTGCAGCTCCCTTTTGAATTTTTGGCTTCTTTCAGCGGAAGGGTCTGCATTCAGGAAAAATGATTCAAGATTTTCAGCTAAGCTTAGGCCTTCTTGTAATTTTATAGAGTTATAAATGAATAAACTATAATTTGTTTATGCATTTCCATATAAAGCCACTATAGTTCATTATTCCTTCCCATCATTATTTTAAGATAATTTAGTTTTTAAATGTGTTAAACAAAAATCATATCTAGTACTGTAGAAGTACAGTGGTGTACAAAAGACTTTTCGCAATTTTTTTATCATGTTAGAGCGAAACCGTGTTACAGGTTGCAGTGTTATACGAGGGTTCCCACAATTTATCCTATCGTGTTAGAGCAAAACCATGTTGTAAGATGTCGTGCTGTAGGAGGAATACCTGTACTTCTAAGTCATTTCACCATCAACTTCTAAGTCAGCCAAATATTCAAACTTAAGTATTGTGGATATAAAAGTGTTTTTTTGCAATGATAATACTGAAGGTGCATAGTTTGTTCACAAACCATGCTAAAACAAAGGAAAAAGGAAGAAACATTTTATGCTAGTAGATCAGGCAAAGTAAGACTTTGCATTTCTTCATGCTTCGAGATTTACCACACTCAGGCTTCATTTTAAATTTTGCTACTTCTTCTTGTAAATAGTCTGTATTGTATATTTTGGGGTAATTTTAATGTTTATCAATGTATTTTGTCAATTAAAACTTCGCAATAATTTGAATAGCACTTTCGAAAATTATTTCTTAAGGTAAGCGAATTTTTTTATATTTTTTAATGTAAATAAAAGAAAAAAAGATTATAAAATGCTGATTTTAATGTATATGTCAGCTTACCTAAAAATCTAAAATAGTACCACAAATTATAACGTTAGGACAAACTTTTTTTTGGTGATTTTTTTCTTTAAGTTAGGTTTAGTGACGTGAACCCCCCGTCCTGTGGGACGATTCCTGTTACCTCCGCTCCATCCCCAGTGAGCATCTTAGGCAGAGGCACCCTGTCGCGAAAGGGTTAAATGGTCAAAATTGTTATAAAACATTCATTTGAAGTAACTATCCAGTCGTAGAACCCTATTTTAAACTCCTGTTGGAAGAACTAAAAAAATAAGGGAATATTAGACATAAAAAAAGCTGAACAATAAGAATTATAATGATGAACTCTGAGAAATCCCCAAGCTCAGCAGTTCAGTAGAGAAGGGAGTTTTATACACCCTTCAAATACAGATGTGAATGGAATATTTATGGCTTAAAATTTAGGAGCTATAGCCTTATAATGTATGGCTGCAACTAAAGGGAGTACAGGGCCTGACAACTTCTCACAACCTCTTCTCATTCTAGTGAAAGTTCAATGAATAAAATATATAAAATAGAAGGAAAATTATAATTATATATTTAATCTCACTTTTCTCATAAAAAGTTCTTTGTTAACTAGCAAGCTTTCTCCCCATAAAGTTTTTCTTAAATGGATCACAACCATTGGTGAATTAAAGGAGATTTTATACTTTCTTTTTTAAATGGAACTGAAATCTAAAACATCTTGAAATTAAAAACTTGCCTAGATTAATTATTTGAATGTAAATTGAGATTTATGCTTGGCTGACTGTATAAGAAACATTCCTGTTCTTAAATTTTTTCACGTAAAAATTTTGAAATGATTTTTCAATATCATTTCTAGACTTGCAAAATAATATTGTAGCTAAAAAATAAGCAAAAAATTAAAACGTAAAAACAAAAACAAAAGTAAACTCTAAAAAATTCCTAAAATTTCATTCAATTCTTTAAGTTTAGAATTCTCCCATTCATTAATTATTATGCATCAAGTCTAAATTCTTGAATTTTCCTCTAACTATAAATATTAATGCCGGAAATTTATGACTACTTTCTTAAGCAATTAAAAATTTCTTGATGACAACTAAAATTGTATCATTTTGCTATCCTTAGTAATACCATGTTCTTGAAAAAAAAAGAGTATTTATTTTCTCCTCTTACAGTTGCTGAAATATGCTTTGGTTTCAGTTTGTTTTAATTAAGGAAATAAACTAAACTCATGGCACAACAGTCCAATGTGGACCAAGGCTGGTGGTGCCAATCTCCACTTTCTTAACCGTGGGCTTGGGGTGCCATACAGCATATGTCTCAGTCAAGGTGGTCAACCTGACACGGGACCCCCAAAGTTAGTTCCCAAGTATGCTTGGTCCTCATTTTATCAACCCACTCAAGAGATGAAAGGCTGAAATAAGGAAATAGTTGTGCATATTTCATATGAATAAGAAGCTTGAAAACTGTATCTGAATGGTGTTAGACTTTTTAGCAGTGTATATTAGAAATAAATTTTTCACTTTAAATAAGTTAAATTCTTTTGAATTTACAAAAAATATTACATTTATCATCTTGATTACTATTTATGAAATAATATTTCTGTTCACCCTTCTATTGGTTAATTAAAACCATTTAAACAGAAATTGTTGAGCCCCACGAAAAGATTCACAGCTCTCCCAGTTATCTTTGGCAAGTTATGACCCTATGAAAATGACAGAATAAAAATTAAATACACAAAATTAAATACATAAAAAATTAATAAAAATAGCTTACTGTTAAGGAGGGCTGCTTCGCCTAATTCCGTTTGCCGTTGTGTTTTTATTACATCAAATGGCAAAGTTAAAGTAGCTGCAACCTACAAGATAATAGGTTTGGAATAATATTTAGAGAGTTTTGTTAACATCATTTACAAAATTTCATTATATTTCAGTAGTAATCTTCTTGAAACAACAGATTAAAAATTATTTATATCAGTACTGTATTTTACCAAAGTACTGAAAGTATAGATAAAATGCTATAGTGAGAAAGTAGAAAAAAATTAAACTTTCAGAAAAAACTTTGAAAGAAAGAATTTTTAAAGGCCATAAATTTTAAATGATTGCATATATAAATGACTTCATATCACAAACAAGCCATCATTAATTCCTTTTTAAAGATCATTAAAAGTAATGAAGTCTAATCAAGAAAAAAAATTAGAACCCAAACATATATACACCTGAAAATTGTAAACTAAATCAAGTCAAGTTCAGATTTATCGCACATGAATACACAGTTCACTATTTAAATTGGTTTTGTACTATGTAGTTTCTCTGAACCATCAGTTCCTACTTTTGAAGGGTCATGACTGCCTGGGAGAACATCTCCACTGCATCGGGATTTTCTACCAATAAAACTGCCCTCTGTAATATGGCAGAACCAAGGAACTGAGCCCACCTCGGTTGCTTGTCACTTCATGACAACTCTGAGATGGTGAGGTACTGGCAAGCTATAGAATTCTTAAGGCAATGACTCAGGTCATTTTTTGTTGCGCCATTTTTTACTTCTTTCTTTTGTATTGCCTTACCATTAGAAAAAAACAGTTTCTTTGAACCTTAAAATGTCTAAACTTACAGCTTATTCTTTAGAAGAATGTTTCTCGTAAAAAAAAGTACTGATAGATCTGTAACATTATACAATGAATTGATTTAAATGCTGACTAAAGAATTCAGTTTGTTTTTCAGTAATAAATCAGTCAATTCAAAACAGAGTTTAAGATTATCACTTGTATTCAAACATTGTTTATTAGAAATATTTCCATAAATTTAACAAAGCAAAATACACACTGTAAGAAATACCTTATTTTTATCAATGATTTGTTTTGATTGCCTATTCTGGCAAATGAAGCCTTTTGAATTGTATGATGGGATATGGATTTGATTTTGTGACAAGTCTGATGCCTAGAATACAAGTTACAACTATAGCATCATAGATGTAACTCTTTTACTTTGATCAACTGACTTAATTGTTTTGTTTAGATGTCTTTAGCAGCTTGCAAAATATTTAGAGCTGTGTAGGTATCAATGAATTTTAGTTTAATTTAAACCAATTTTAAGGAATGAAAGCCTTTAAATCTCCCAATGGAACTCTTATATGGTTAGTATTGCATTATTTGTCTTTAACAATATACAAGACCACTGGAGTCAAAAACTAGTCAATCAAATTAATGTCAAAATGATATAAAAGGCTTTGAAAAACTTGGCTCCAGATCAATTAAGTTATAGTTATGGATTTAAAATCAAAGTAAAAAAAACTTGAAAATACTCAAAACCATACAGTCTATCACACTATTACATTAATACTTAAAATGTTTCTTATGAAATTTAAATTTGGCAAATACTTTAGAAAAGAAGAATGTGTATGTCTGACCCCATCTTGAAAAATGTAGAATCTTTAGGAATAAAAATAACATTTGAGATATTTATATTATTGTACTCAGTATATGGTATTTGAGAATTGTCAATCATAGGAACTTTGACTATGCAATTTACTAAACTCTGAATGATCATGTCAAGATTAAAAGACTTTTATATCAAGATACGTCATCCCTTTTCATAAATCCCTTCTCCAGTTTATACATTCTTATTAAATTATTAATTGCAGTAATCTGAACTATAACAATAATTTAATAAAGCAGAATGACAAAAATAATGAATTTGCCTACGTCAAAAATATGAGAAAGTTAAAGTAATCTTAAAGGACAAATATTTCTGTTACATTGCAAGCAATTATAAGTGTACATAAAACCTTAAGATAATAATATAAAAATGCAGTTACTTACTGATCCTGAAACTGCTCCAAACATAAAGGAGTGATAAAACTGAGGATTTGGCTGGAGCTGCTTCAGCTGCTCATATAATGTCCAGTACAATGCTGACAAAATATAAATTAAATTTATTTTACATGACATAAAGGTAGTTAATTAAATCAAAAAATTTAAAAAATCAAAGCTTAACAGTGAGCAGAAAGGTTTAATATAATATTTTAATTAATGTTTTGGGAAGAGTTCCGTATCCTGTGCCGCTTGGCACTATTTGGCATGGTTTCTGAGTTTTCCACGTTTGGTGGAAAACTCAGAATAATGCAACCTACCTAAGCGACACCATTTTTTTCACCATCACATAGGCTTAAGGTATCCAACTACCTTCGGAGCACTTAAAAAAAAAAAATCATTTGCGTCAATTTCTGTATTATTTTTTGAAGAGATATACCACAAAAATGATGAAAAAATAGACCATAACTATGCAACTTTTATGAAAATTTATGAATTTGGGTTGAAATTTAGCAAATTTTTACAAAAATGGCTCTAGCTCTAAAAAAAAAAATATGCATATAACATTGATTTCTTTTTGTCATATGTACATATGTACCTCCTGAGTGTAATGAACTAAAAGCTAATCGATATCGAGAAATCTAAAAAACATACAGACTACAGATCATTATATGCAATTACATGTAAAATTTTAGTAATTTCTCATGAGATTTTCTAAAAATACAGCAATAAATCAACAAATAAAATACCCAAAACCAAATCTGTAGTTCATTGCATTCTAAATAGTAAGAAAAACATATGGGAAAAATTTCATAGACATATCCCAATATTTGTTTACATTTTTGATGAAAAATGTGTTCACCAGAAAACATAATTAAAGTTTTCAACTTGTATTGAAATTTATAGCTGCTGCTGACCTTTAAATCGCTCTCATTTCATTTCTAATGATCGTACAGAAAAAATACAAGCAGATTTAGGAATAGAAATTTACAATCTTTAAGAAAAAGGATTTAAAAACACTTTTGGAATGTTCGTCAAAATCGACGTTTTAAAGGTAGTCGGATACCTAAAATGTTTTTTGTACGGATGGACAGATGTTCGGAAATTCAAAACTTAAATTCAAAACAAATAAAATTTTATAACTTACCTGAAAATTTTATTTGTTTTATTTTAAGGTAAGGTTTTGAAGAAACAAGTATGGAAGGGATTTTGGGTAGTCTCAATTTCATCTGCCATTTTTTTTTAGGATATCCCAAAAAAATACAATACATAAAATTTCTTTCAGTGAAAATATCCACAAGAACCATTTCCCTATTTTTAAATAATCACATTACTGTGATAAACTTTTAAAATCACTTTTAAAAAATGGAAAAAGTAAAAAGTAAGGGATGCATAGCGAAAAATAAACAGAAATTGGCAGAAGCAAAGAGACTTACCTGCAATCCCTCCATACCTTAAAACAAAACAAATAAAATCTTATTACTTATCAGAAAATTTTATTTCTTTTATTTTAAGGTAAGGTTTTGAAGAAACGATTATGGAAGGGATTTTGGGTAGTCTCAATTGCATCTGCCATTTTTTTTTTAAGGATATCCCAAAAAAATGCAATACATAAAATTTCGGAACTAGTATGATATCCCCCCCCCCCCAAATGGCGATTTTTTTTTGTCGCCAAGCAGAATGTGTGTCTTTGAAATGGGAAATTCTGGAAAGTCCCAAAAATACACATTTTTTATACTGTACAACCACAGAAAAGCACAAAAAACACATAAATACAAAAAATAAAAGCTGAAAAATAATAAGAAATTTGTTAGGTGGGGGGCTGCCCACCCTCCCCAACCCTCCACGAAAAAAGTCAGTATAGTGCAACTAATAATAATTCATTTAAATAAACATAAAATACATCTTGGTTAAATATATATTTCTTGATTAAACATAAATTAAAGCACAAATACAATAGAAAAAAAATACATGTTGGCAATAGAATTTAAAAAAAAGTATCTATACCAAAATTTTGTACTCCTCCCAGTTAATCCCCAAAACGATTTCAATAAATTTATTCAAACAATCTACATTTGCCGCTAAACATGATTTCTGAAACATGTACATCGCTAGGTAGAATTTAAAATCTACCTTATGATTGTACGCAGGCAACATTGCTTTTACATGCCTCCACGTACTTTCAACTGTATTCATGTGACACAGTATTGGGGTGAACGAATGTAAGCTTATGGTTTACTTTAAGGTGATCAAATCCCTCCTGCTCGAGACAGCCGTAACATTTCCAGCAATCGGAATACACTGAAGTCCCTGACAATATCCAATCTTTTATAACCCCCAACAAAGTCTCCTGAGTCCTGTGATAAACATGACATAGTCTCCTGAGTCCTATCATGCACAGCAACTAAAAAAAACCTCCCAGAATCCCTCTCAACCCCTCCAAACACCCAATGGCCCTCAACCCTATGTCCCTTATGATACTTTCGTTTCCCAAATTTCGACTCATCAATTTCGAAGACCTTACCCTCCCCCCCTACTTTCTCGGAAGACAATTCAATATAATCCAAAACAGTCTCATTAATAAATTGTCTCCAATCAGACAAAGTAGTCTTTGCAAAAGAGTATTCCTCCATAATTCGCCCAGTTCTTGTACCCCTCAGAATCTCATAAGTAATATATAAAACCCTTAATAATTTTAATTTAGAATTAGAAAACCACGAACCATGCCAAATAGATTTCTCAGTGTTACATTGCTTCCCCCCAATAACTTTCCTAGAAACAAATGTAAAACCACCAGAATAAGAAATTTAACTTTAATCCTCATCTCTGACCCACATTTTTTGCAATTTGCGCTCTTTAACAACCCAACCTCCGTCAAAAAATTAAATAGCAACTGTTATTTAATATTTTGACAGAGCATAACACCAAAGCATTACACCAAATTAAAAACTAGCAACACTACAACCAAAACAAAGGGCGCCAGATTTGGCGAGAAATCTCTTGGGGGGAGATATCATACTTGTACCAAAATTTCTTGCAGTGAAAATATCCACAAGAACCATTTCCCTATTTTTAAATAATCACATTACTATGATTATTTAAACTTTTAAAATCACTTTTAAAAAATGGAAAAATTAAAAAGTAAGGGATGAATAGTGAAAAATAAACAGAAATTGGCAGAAGCAGAGAGACTTACCTGAAATCCCTCCATACACAGTCGAAATGTCCGTTCAAAAATAAAACTATAGAATTGATAATGCTTGAACTTACCCTGTCATTAAAATTAAATTGATTGGCCTTTAGATATACCATGTGAAAAACATCACAATAGAAATGAATGAGAATACACAATATTGAAATATTTAATGCCCAAAAACAAATCGCTAAATTTTCCGGCACACGATATGAGACTTCTCCCAATGTTTCTGTTTCAGGAATCTTTCTGTTATGCTTCAGAATTTTAGGAAAGTTTAGATATTTCTAACAGCAATAATTATTCACAAAGCATTTATACAATTTATGATAAAACAAATGCAGAATTTAAAATATTATAATTAATAACATAGCCCCTTTTATTTTCAACACACATGGTTCATAAACTTTCACACTTCTCTAAAATAATAATGAGTTCTAAGAGCTAAGCCATACATGCACCACTTCCTTCAGTTCTTTTCCCATGTTAATATGATGAGAAACTCTTTAAGTCTATCAAATGCATGAGAGTCTGAAGGAGCAAGATCATGAGTATACAATGGGTGATCCAATTAACGGAGGTTTATATCAGTAAGGGCAGAAGTATGAGAGCAGACAATTGTCATACAACAACAAACATCTTTCAACAAAAGCCCTTAATATCCACTTTAAATTGCAGGCTTTAGCCAATCAAGAAGCATATCGCTGAAACAATCTGATAGAATTGGTCCTATCATCACAAATCTCTCATCTGTCATAAACAGAATCCAGTTCTTTCTTGCTGTGTGACCACATATGCAAACATTGTCAAACTTTCAAATTCTTTCTTAGACACTCTGTTTGGGCAAAATACTGTTCTAATACACCACTGAGAATTTTTCAGAAAATTCAGACTAAGGTAAGCCATCAGACCATTAACCCATTAATGCCGATTGGTACGAAAACATACCACCTTAAGAATATTTTTTTTTCTCTGCACTAAATGAGTCTAGTTGTCCAATATTGTTCATGTGCTTCAAGAATAGTTCACTGATAGCGGGAAAAATAGATTTTCCGCCATTTGCTCTCAAGTTCTTGTTGTTATTTTACGTTATGCTCAGGTGAAAGCGTTGTGAAACAAGATTCCTCTGACATCACATAGAAAATAGTAAGCTTAGAGTTTTGTATTTATCTCAAAATTATATATTGACTATTAATCACTGTTTTAAAAGTGTATTTTATAAATTCATGCCACTCGAAAGTCATGTTTTGCTTTGTATTATAAAATATAAAAACTTATATATCGTTGGTACGAAACCGTACCAACCGGCTAATGTATAGTCAAGTTTGAATTAAAATCGGAAATCTTTCACGTTTGAATTAAAATCGAAAATCTTTCACGTTTGAATTAGAATTTTTTTAAATAATATTTTGACTTTTAAATCATTGTTATAAAAGTGTATTTTATAAATTGTTGCTATTTGAAAGTCAGGCTTTTATGCTGTTGGTATAAAATTTTGAGTGTAGATGAGTCTATAATTCCATATTTCGGGCACCACGAACTAAAACAATTCATAAGTGGTAAGCCAATACGTTTTGGCTTCAAACTTTGGATTATGTGTTCTTCTAATGGTCTTTTATTGCATGATGAACCTTATTGTGGAGCATATACAAAATTATCTAAATCTGATTTAGGCCAAGTTGCCGATGGTGTTCTTGGGTTACTAGACAAATGCGAAATCCCACCTGGGACACATGTTGTCATGGAAAACTTATTTACTAGCATTCCCTTGCTGAAAGAGCTATCGAAAAGATTCATAGCAGGAACTGGGACATTGAGAGAAAACAGGCTGAAAAATGCTCCTTTATCATCCAAAGAAATCTTGAAAAAGTCGGCAAGGGGGACATATGAATACATATGTCATGAAGATATCAGTATCGTCAAATGGAATGACAATAAAGTTGTTACTGTTGCAAGTAACAAAGTTTCTACAAAATGTATTGCATCTGCTACTCGATGGAGGGCCGCAGAAAAAAAGAAAATGAATGTTTCCATGCCACAACATCTAAAAATTTATAATAAGCATATGGGTGGTGTCAACCTTGTTGATCAAGCTGTGGCAAATTATCGCGTAAGAATTAGTTCTAAAAAGTGGTGGTGACCATTGTTTTCTTTGGACTTAGTGCCAGTGTTATAAATGGATGGAAATTGTATAAAATGAAAAATGATATTGATGAAATCCCATTTCTTGAGTTCGTACGACAATGCGCACAGGAACTGTTAGGCACTTATGGAACATTGCTTAGAGGGCCAGGTAAACCAATTTAATTTAGGTATAAAGCGCCCTCACAAATAAGATTTGACAAGAATAGTTACTGGTGAATCAGATCAGATCAAGAACATGCCCATTGCAAGAACTGTTCCGGTAGAAGCAGCTATAAGTGCGAAAAGTGTAATGTGCCACTGCATCCTCAGTGCCATAAAAACTATCATGTTTGCACTCAATAGACATTTATTGTTTTATTCTGTCAGAAAATCATCTAATGTGCTTTTCATTTAATTGTGGTATTCCCGATTTTGTTATTATTTTCATTAATAAATAAATTTAATATTAGCTTTTATTCTCGATGTGTACTACACACGAACGCCAATTGGTACGAAAACGTACCAGTAAAAAAAACATAGTTAAAGTGCAACTAAAAATATAATTTTAGTATAATACACATTAATAGACTTAAAACATACAAATACGAGAGAAGTAGCAAAAATGGTTAAAGAAAACGAAATCGGCATTAATGGGTTAAAAACAGATCACTGAATGTTGTTATTTTTCCATACAAACTGAAAGAAAATCATAGTAAGAACACAGCAATGGAAATGAAGCTGGTCAAGGAAGTTCAAATCAGTATAGCCATGATGGGAACAAAATGATTAATGGTGACACACAATTGATAGTATACCCAGCAGAAAAACAAATACAACTGCATTGAGGATAAGTATTCATTCACCCCTGATAATTTCAAAAGGTCTATTTCCAAGTTATTAATAAGCATTTTTATGTAATAAAAATAAAAGTTATTCTTAGCAGTTACATATTATTTTTAAATACATTTTTAAGCTTTGAAAAATAAACAAAATATTAAATCATTCTATCAGCATGAACAATTGTTTGATTCACAATTTTCTTTTTAACTTTTCTAACATTTAAGCAAATAAAGACAAACAATATACATTTCCAACACAGAAAAACACTAAAAAGAATGAAAATATAAAAAATATAAAAAGTAAACAGGCCAATAAAAATCACATATTCATAACAGATACTTAAAATGAGTAAAACAAATAAAAATGATCAAATAATATCAGTCAGGCAGAAGAAATATTTAGATAAATAAAGGAAAAGAAAATTTCCACAGAACTATTACTAGTTTGAATGTACAAGGATATCAACTTTATACCTGCCATAAATATCTAGCCAATAAATTCTAAAAACGGGAAAGAAACTCACCTGAAAATGGCACATCTCTTAAAAGTGTTGGAATATAGCCATGCCATAATGATAAAAAGCCTCTTGTCTTTACTAGCTCATAAAGACTTTTGCCTACATCTGAAAAGAAAGATAACAGAAATTAAATATTCAAAGATAGCACATCAGTCAACTCTCTGATACAAGTGAATTCTGCAAACATGACCATAGTAGAACATAACCTCAAATAAAACTGTAAATGGAGTGCTAAGCCATAGAAACAAGTAATTCCACTATATTTTTTCTTGCACATTACATTCCTTTTTTGCAATATGAGGTCTAATCAGATCAGTAAATCCAAGTAACAATACCACTTTAGACAGTATTCCCTTAGATCAGCATAGGAATTTGTTTTTATTCAAAAAGAGTATTAACATTGGACCTTATAACATGAAAAACATTTGTCAATACTACAAGAAAAAATTCTGTTGTACCAAAATCTGAAATGTTATGTAGAAAAACTTAAGCAATATAACTTTCCTATTACTCTTATATTAATAAGCTGTTGAATATTAAACTCAATTGGAGGAAAAGAAGGTTAAAAACACACTTAATAAGAAATTAAAATACATTACTTTTCATTAATTTTTGTACGATACAAAATGACATCAGGCAATTGTCAGAGGCATTTTATCACATTTTATAGCATCAAACTGATCATTCTGAAAACATTAAACCTTGGCACTAAAACACAGCATACCAATCAAATATCAGTTTTTTTTTTTTATTTTAATTATAAATAGAATACAGGAAGTACTGGAAATATCAAAAAGAGGAGTGAATATCCTAATTTTATCTTATATCAAAACAAGCAAAAATTAGTTTCACTTAATCCTTATCCTTCAGAAGTACATTACTTTATGAGACTATTTTTTTTAAATGATCAAAGATTTTTTTACTGTGAAACAATGATAAAAAAATATTTGCAGTAAAAAATAGTATCAACAAAAGATGGAAATAAGTACACCATTTGAAACTATGTGAAAAAACCTCTTTCTATATGGCTCTTTACTTTCTTGGTGTAATTTTTTCCTTAGTGTTCATGAGTCAGTGCATCATATACCTAGCTTCTGTAATCTTTTAAATTACATTTTTTAAGAAAATTAAAATACATAGAGCTGAAACTTTATGGATTTGAGTATTAATAATTACCCTCTGTCAGTGATCTCACATGATTATTGACAGTATTTAAAAACCTTATTTTCTGGTGATATAAAATCAAAACAAATTTCTGCCCACATGGATAACAAATAAATTTACAACTTTTGTTCCAGAATGAATATATATGAATTAATTCTCTTTAAAAATAACTGCTATGAACTCACACAGTTTGAATTTAAGAAGCTTTATTGAACTCCTGAAAATTACCTCTAAATAAGAGACAAAGTTTTAAGTATTTTAATATGTTGTTGGTTTAATACTGTATTAAAACTACTGTATTACAGCATGCACTTTTGTCTTTCAACTTTCTTCCAATCACAGTGAGATTTGTTGGTTTCTTATTATGGGTGCACCGTATAGATGAACCATCATAACCCCTAGTACCACCACAATTCTGACCAGGCAAAATTTTATTATCTAAACTACCATTTGGTATCACTGATCAAAATTTAATACTTTCAAAAGAAAATAGACTTAAAAAGAGATATTATTCAAGATACATATTTAAATGAAGTAAGATATGCAAGTATGAAAAAAAATTGGAAATAACAGAATAACTCATAAGTTACAAAGTTTGGCAAAATTAAACAATTCTACCTAAAACCTGGGCTAGGATAAAAAGGAATTCTGAAATAAGAAGAATAATATTGACTTAAAGTAATCAAATTTGGGTGGTACTTTATTGAAGTAGGCAAAGCTACATTAATTGCTGAAATTTGAACTATTTCCTCCAACAAAATCACAAATTTTCTACATTCAAAAAAAATTAATATAAAAGCTATCTTCAGCGTAACTTTGCTCTTAAGACTTTTAAAAGAATTAACATTTTTATAAAGAAAATTTCAAAAGATCTAAACAGCAAAACTTAGTTTAAAATTTTGCCATACTAAATAATGTAGCATGTAAGACCTTTATAAAGATGTTCAATATACAGTGGTACCTCCCTTAACAGACACTCCCGAATAGCAGACACCTCTAATTAACAGACATTTTTGCGAGTCCCAGTCCTTTTATATATGACAATCCATGTTATTCCCTCTGGATAGCAGATAGATATTTTTGAAAATCTTTCAATTATTTTCGCAAACATTTCAAAATTATTCTAACAAGCAAGTTAAAAATATATGATTATGAGTCTTTAGAACAAACTTTTCTCGACTCCTCCCTTCCATGCTTCACGCAATAGAATTCAACCCTAAAATGTCCACAATGGCATTCTTCTGTACCCCTCAATCTTTATTTCTTCCTATTTTTCCAAAACTCCCTGTGTTTCTTGGAATATAGAGGTGCAAAACCTGTTTTGGGAGGGACTTGGTCATTAGTCACTGGCAAGGCTAAAACTTTACTTGTCTATTCAGTTTAGTGCAACAGTGCAAACTGATTCAAATCATGGTAAAATGGCATTGAAAAGGAAGAGATTGAATTTGGAAGGAAAAATTGACATTTTGGAAGCTGCTGAAAAGGAAAAGCTGAGCGTTCATAGCCTTGCCAAACGTTTCCACATTGGTAAAATGCAGATTAGTGAACTTTTGAAGGATAAAGAAAGAATTTGAAAAATAAGGGTCCTGAAAAATGTGAAAAAGAACTTGCGGATCTAGTAACCAATTTGGATTCAAATGTCAGCGTTGATCAACGACAATTTATCCATTGAGGATGAAAACCTGCATGTTTTCAATTTCATTCATCGGGACACCACTGAAGCACTATCTCTTTCTGAGAATGATGATGAGGAATCACCAATGGAAGGCTGCAAAATCAAAGATTATTCAGAAGCACTGAAATACAGCGAACAATTAAAACAGTTCTTTCTGAAGAGTGAAGATTTGGAGGGACTAGCAAAGCTAAATCCTAGGGAGATTCACCTTGGAAAACAGGTTTGCTGTGTAAAAAAGAGAAATCAAACTTTGTTAACAGATTTTTCAGTAGTAATTAAAATAATTTAGCTCCTATACATTGTATTTTGGGATTATTTAATGCAAGATAAAAGGATTAGCACAAAATTAAAAGGTAAAGAAGTAATTAGTTTTATTTTTCTTACCTTATTGTTTTTTTCTTTTTAATTAAAATTGCAGCCGTAATTTTCAATCAATTGTCAAACAGAAGTGCAAAATTTTTTTTATAAAAAAGTTGTCATCCCCAATAGCGGACACCTCCTAAAAACAGACAAAACTTTTGGTCCCGTGACTGTCCACTTTCCAGAGGTACCACTGTATATCTTTGAGAGCCAGTTTCTAGACAAGTTTTCAAATATATCCCAATGTTCAAAGACAAACAATACAAGATCTACAATAAAATATGGTGCAAAGTTTCTTTCATCATAAGGAATAAAATACTTATGAAGAAAAGTAGTCAAATATGTTCAATAAATTTTTCATTTATTTATTTCATTAAAAGGGATAAAATAAAATCCATGCTTTAGGATTGCTTATTTTTCAAGAACCTTTTCACAAACTCTATAAAATTTTCAACGTATAACCCCAAAATCGCACTTATTTTCCTCCACAATGAATGGATCTTAAGCCATGGTTAAGCTATTGATTAATCAACAGCAGGAAGTTTAGAGTTTTGTACAATATAGGAGGAGAAAAGTTAAGGTTTCATAAAGACAGGAAAACACAGAAACAATTTTTTATAGTGTAGAAATACAATGATACTTATAAAAAAACTTGAAATGCTTCAACGAACCTGAATACTTCATCTTCTCTGACTGGATCTTTGTACGCAGAAATTCTACAGGGCTTACTGCTGTAACTGTCAAAACTATAAAATATCAACAGAGAGACTTTAGTATGTTAATTTTTTAAAGGGACAATTAACAGATGAAAAATTAAATAAAAATTATATAGCATATAGATCAGTTAGTACTATATATTTGTTGTTGTTGCTGTTGTTGTCTCTTATCCTGCTGCTGTTGTTGTCCCCCTGGCTGGAACATAGTTCCAGACCAGGTCCATATATGCTACAGGCTGAAGTCTGCAGCTCCGGTTTGAATAGCACCACAAGGGTCAGAGTCTGTCTTAGGTAGTTGCCACCTCAATTTTGATCGGGCACCCCCCCCCCCCCCCCCAAGAGTGACATCTGGGAGAAATATATCCTCTACTACCCTCTCTGACCTTCATAGAGGGACTTTCCAGTCTACAGATTTAACGTGCCCATATCCAGCCTAGACATGGAGGTATTTAATGGTGCATACCAGGATTCAATCTGAGCACCCTCAGCAGTGAAAACCAGCCCATTACTACAAGACCACCTCAAGCCTAAGGTATATATTTAGAAAATGTTAACTTATTTCATATTACAAAAGTATAATTTCAAACAGCATGTTAATATGTATACTTTTATTCTGTACTGTGAAAGAGATTATATATGCTGGCAATTTCTGAAGTCATAATCAAAATATATTTCCCAATGTTTCAAATAACTTTCCATGGAATCCTGTCACAATTGTTATCCTGAATATTGACTAATTTTTTACCCTACATAAATTACTTTACCACCAAATATTTTTATCTATTATTTTATTGATAAGATTTATGTTTAGACCATACCTTAAAAACAAATCAAATATGTTGTTCTATAACTAAAAACAATATACTGATCAATAAATATAATATTCTACCTTCTTAATTTTCACTGAGCAACAGAAAAAACAACTCTTTTGTAAATTTAAAAAAAGCGTATTAAATAAAAATGCTGATTAAATTGTGCATAAAAACCAATTTACAGACAACTGCATAATAAATCCCTCTTTTATCCAGAATAAAATAACAAAAAGTTGCATAAAATGCTAATAATTTTTTTTTTAACTAGCAAGCTAGTCTTTTAAACAAGCAATAAGAAGTGGATTAATTTTAAGTTATTTACAATGAACATTTTTATTTTTTTTTTACCCTCCAATAAGTAGAAATTAAGCTATCAATTTGTAGCAATATGTTTTAAACATTAATTTAAAATCGATTTTAAAATGGAATGATAATTCATGTTCAATTTTTAAGACATGAATTTCATTACGATATTTAAATAATTAAAATTATAGTGAGAAATATAATGTTGATTAATAAAGACTTTTAAAAAACTATAGTTTACCAAAATTACAATTATAATTTTGATTCTTACAATTTGAAGGGGATTAAAAATTCATATTCTTTGCTTATTTAATAAACTTGTATATTACTTTTCTGACACAGTTTATTTCTTTTATATTATGATATCAAGGGGTTTTCCTAATTTTGCTATTTTCATCCTGATTTTGAAAATTTACAGATAGGACTAATGAGTCTGCATACCTCTATCTGAAGCTGAAAATTATTTAAAATAACTCAAAAGTAATAATTACTTCAAATTACCAAATACATAACTAAAAGAATCCATGACATTTAAGCTAAAAACAAGGAAAGTGTTACAATAAAACCTTATCATGTAAGTTTAACATACCTCTAGCTGCAGCTCCAGAAAACATGGGTACATAGTACAATTGTAAAGGTGGTACAAATAATGACATTGTTGAGTCTCGAATTTGCTCATACATGGTAAAATAGATAACAGTGGCCGGAACTGACATGATCCTACAATATGTTGTAAAAAGTCATATGGTTATATACATAATTTCATCTTATTCATGAAAAGAAGGCTGAAAGTTTTATGCCCAGATAACAAATATTATGAACAGTCTGTATGATTAAAAATTGGAAATGACAGTAAAATTTAAAATCAAAATAATACCAACTGTTATTTATGAATACTTACATGTAATTGTCTAATTTGTAAAACTTGTAGAATAATAAAAAAATATTGGAGAGATATAATTAAAAATATATCTTAGATAAAACTAATGAGCATTCAAAATTTCATAATAAAAATGATATATCATAAGCATTATTCAAATTAATTCATAAACTAAACTGATTTTATTAAAGCAAAATATATGCTAATGTCATTTTACATTTAAAATTCAAAGTAACTTCTAGGAGAGTCCCTAAGTAATACTTTTTGTCATCACTTTAGTTAGAGATTTGCAGTCAGAAATTAATTATTTTCCAGAATACATTGACTAAATTTGGATGTCACTAACTTTTTTTATATTAAGATTGCACTTGATCCCCTTTTTGATAGCAAAACATAATTTCTTAAACTTTCTCCTCTTTCTTAAATGTACTAATTAACAGTAATGCAAAAGAAACTTTTCCTAGGCATGTGTTATTTTTAGAAAGCTCTTTAAAAAACAAGAGAGTTAATCTCGGAGAGTAAAAAGATTGTTTAAAAACTTTCATTTTATTTTCACACTAAAACATGACAAAGAAATTTGCAAAGTACTACTATAAAATTTTCCTCCAGTAAAAACTTTGGTGGTTTTTTTCTACATTTAGAATATTGCATCCCAAGAAATTAATTAAGAATCTAACTTGCAGTAAATAAATCTGTCATAACTGGTTTAGTCTGTAACACAAGTTCAAAAGGAAAATTTAATCTGGAACAGGCATGTTTTCAAATACAAGTGCAAAAAAAATGCTAAATAAAAGAGGCAATGCCTTTTTTTTGCCCCATCATAATGCAATTCACAAAACATACGATACTAGACATGCAATAACATGATACAACTCACCTACTGATCAAATCTCGACAATATACATAAAAATTCAAGAACAATAATCATTTGCAAATTAAACAAGTTTTAAATATATACTTTATAGGTTTTGAACCAAAAAAAATGCCTTATTAGGGTAACTTTCAATTTTTAACATCTGAAAAGCAAAAGATATTCCAAACAATTTTAAACAACTGATTATTTATTTTTAAAAAGGTATTTGGAAACACAGATATTTGAACAAAATTTTCTTTTAAACAATTGATTATGGTAACAGTTTGTATTCATATCTAAAGGATGAGTTCCAACAGTATTCAAATATTGAAAATAGGAAAGATTAGACAGTTAAAACTTTACTTATCTCTCCTCAGTTAGCTTTAATTAGACAAAAACAAAAATGAAAAAATACTCTGGTAAGTTTTCCTAATTAAACAATTTATTTGAACGAAAATTTTTTTCAACTAAAATTATCAAAATGAAATTCAAAGCAAATTATGGTAAAAACATAAAACTAAACTATCAAAATGAAATTCAAAGTACATTATAGTAAAAACATAAAACTAACAGAATAGATTTTAAATTATACATGTCAGTGGCATAGCAAGCATAACTGGCGCCCGGGGCACGATACCTTTTTGGTGCCCCCCATATAAAAATTGAAATTTTTCGGAATCTCTTATTTGTCTTGGGGACCATTTGGCGCCCCTCTGCGAGTGGTGCCCGGGGCATGATAGACCCCCTTGCCCCCCTCTCACTACGCAACTGATACATGTACTTTATGAACAAGAACTAATTAATACCAGATTA
Source organism: Dolomedes plantarius (assembly GCA_907164885.2). Lineage (NCBI taxonomy): Eukaryota > Metazoa > Arthropoda > Arachnida > Araneae > Dolomedidae > Dolomedes > Dolomedes plantarius. Next base: position 137,792,124 of record OU015494.1, on the reverse strand, counting down.
CTCATATTTTATGAATTTAATCTGGCAGAGATAATCTGCCATATTAAATTCATAAAATATGAGTCTACTGATCATCAGTTAAAAACACATTTTTTTTTCAAGTAGAAATCACTAATGTACATACATTGTTTGTTAAAGAAAAGCCTTTCCTCCTGTAAACAAAAGGAAATTAAAAATTCCCTACTGGAAGAAAATTTAGATTTTGTAATTTTTTTCCAAAAATTACTCACAGAGCTGGTGGAAGACCACTCCATAATGCTGATATGCCTTCAGTTTTTGTAATTTTCGTAAAAGCATCCTAAAAAAATGAGATATTTTACCAAACTGCACATTAGTAATATATTAAACAATAGTCAATAGGTGAACAAAAAAAATAAAGTAAAAGGAACTCCTAAATCCTTTTAATACACAGAAGAGCCTAAGGGCCTGTTCACATAGGAGTCCGTTGCATTGCATTAAGGAAAAGATGACATTGAGACGAAAATAAACCAATCATAGGCGTTAAAAATTTAATTGCTAATCGTTTGGAGGCATATGATTGGTTTATTTTCATTTCAACATCATCTTTTCCTTAATGCAACGCAACGGACTCCTATGTGAACAGGCCCTAAAACTTATAAGCCTTCAAGATTTCTGTAATACACTTACCTCATGCAATTTAGATTCAAAGCAAATGTCTTTTTCACCTCCTCAAAGTGCAGGCCTATATATAAGCTATTTAATAAATGAACATAACTGTATTAAAGGTATATTTAATGCAGACTATTTAGTCAAAACAGCTATGCTTTTAAAGTGAAAAAATAAATAAATAAATGTTATAGAATTGCATATGTTATAATATGTTATAAGTATTGTTTAGTAGCATCTACAAATTATAAAAATAACTTTTAAAGTTTTCAATGGTAACAAATATAAGAAATTTCATAAACAAAGACGAAGCAAAATAAAATACTTCTTAAGTATAATGTCATCAGTTTGGGTTGTTACAACACATAATAAATTTTTCCCAAATCCTACATCTCATAACCAGAGCCTACAATGAATCTTTGTACAAAAAATTAAACAAGCTAAGTATTTTACAAGCAACAGAATATGCTCTATCAGGTTCAGAAACTTATCAAGTGTTTTTTTCTTACTTAAATTTTTGAAAAACTTTTTTAACTATTGAAACTTGAGTACTGACGTTTTTAAAATGAAGTTTATTAAAAGTTAACAAAAAGTCAATCTATACCATTTTATATTCAGTAAAAATAAACAATGTCAAGGGAAAGTATACCTCAGTTAATAACACTACGAATGAAATATGCTAGCTAAAATTAAAATAACAATATTCATTTGACTTTCAAAATTATAGAATAAAATGAATGAATGTGGTCAATATTACTACCTATTATGTACTTGGTTAGAATATTAAAAATTCATATTTCTGACAAAGAGAAATGGATACTTAAACTATTAAAAAGTAGAGGCTCTAAAATATAATTTAAAATTAAAGAGGATAATACACATATCATAGAGAATGTATAAACAACTTTAAAAAAACAAAGAGTTCAATATTAACACATACAACACACATTTTCCTTAAAAGTCTTATAAGAATGTACTAGAAGGCAAGAAACAATATTTTGTTGGACATCAGATTGCTCAGACTGAAAATGATGATGAAAATATGCCCTTTATAAAAGGGGCTACAAAATGCAGAACATGGATCATAATCTCTTTTCAAGATCTAGTCATTCATAATTTTACTTCAGCATTGATAAATATATTTATCAAGATAAAAATAACCAGGATAACTGTTTCATTTTGTTACAGATGAGTTTCAATACCATGAGCTCACTGTTTTGCCACACAATAGAAACAGCTAAGAAGCAGACCCCATTAGGTTGAGTTTCCAGGTTCAAGTCCCTATATTGACAGAAGTGCTTGACCTTATTCATAATAGGCTTAGAACTGTATGTTCCTGACAGCTTAGCAAAAGCTGTACACGGTATTATAAAAATACCCACCCCTAGTTAATAAAATCTCAACATAGAGATAAAATGAAATCATTTGGTCACAGAGTAAGGAAGTGTCAAGGTGCATATAACAGAAAGTGATTCAAAATGCAAGTCCAACTGGTAACTGCATGATATTATTTATAAAGAAAACTGCTAAAAAATTAAAATCAAACTTAATAAAAATTTAAATTTTAAATTAAAAATTAAAAGCTAAATTTCTCTCTTTGTGCCATGTCACAAAATCTATCCAATTTGTCTCACTAATTGATCAGTAGAGCTAGCACATTCATACAACTTGTCAAGTTTTCCCCTTAACAACTTGAACTTTGGACAGATCTACCTAGTGTCAAATAACCAAATGCTTTGTAGTAGACTAGGTCCTTGTTCAGAATATTAGAGAATACAAACAGCCAACAAAGAAATAGAATACACTTGAAAAAAAATAAAGCCAAACTGCACGGAATTATTTTCAATCAGCAATGAAGAAATTTGAGATAAAAAAAGGGTTGGTAACTCTATCAGTCTTTGTAAATAAATGGCAATTTAATATGATTCAATTAAATACACAAAGCTAGCTAACCAAGATTCCTTTACGTGTTACTTCATATAACCTGAAGATATAAGTGATCATGATATAGTGGAATCCCAATAATCCGAATTGATTGGGACCAGATGCTTTTCGGATTAACAAATTTTTAAAATTAAGCGAGATCATTCTTAAAATATACTTAAATTGCATAATAAAATGCGATTACATAAATATTACATATTACGTGTGATTACACAGTTTATTCTATAAGGTCTGTCTAAACATAATCATATCTCCGGACGAAATGGGTGATAAGAGAGTGGAACGCTGTCTAGTACAGTATAGTAGAGTGTAAGTTGTTCGTTCAGTAGAGTGTAAGATTTTAGATGATCAGTAGATTCTTGAAATGGTTTTGAAAGAACCTGTCAATGTGTCAGACGAGAGTGAAGGTGGAGCAGATGGTGACAGAGAGCAGAGAGTATCCAACTCAGACGCTGCGGCTGCATTGGATGTAGTGCTATGCTACGTAGAGCAACACTCTGCCGCGACCAGAACAGATATCACTTTTCTGACATGGTGGCATAATTTAGCTTCAAGGAAGCAGTATTCTTCTCTTCGACAAAAAAATTTAACAGAATTTTTTCAAACCAATGTAGTTCAGTAATAATTAGTTCAGTAAATTGTCTAACTTTCAATTTTCTTGTGATTTTCAGAAACATACTTTATATTACTTAGTATCACTGTGGTTTTATTGTAGCCTTTGTTCTTTTTGACTTTTGGTTTTAGATTACCGAAGTTCGGATTATCGGGACTCTACTGTAGTACCATTGGTGACAAACCAAAATATAGTTTATTGTCATTCATTATTTCAGATTAAAGTAGTACCCCAGAAATTTAACTGACTGATTTTCAAAGCAATAAATTTTATTATTACTTTAATAATTTATTATTATTACTTCAATAATAAAACTATGAATCAATATGAGAAAAAGTCGTGTAACCCCAAATATGATTTCAAGGTAGTTCAAGAATCAGAAAACTATAAAATCAAATTACAGCAAGATCATTGCTTGTTAATCTAGATAATACCTTAAAGAAGTTGAATTATATCTGTAAAGAACAAAGTAAAGAGTAAAACATATTTAACCAAATGATCACAATCATAAATCAAGATATTTTTCACAAATTTATACACCATAAAAAAAGCACTTTTTTAAATCCTCCATAGTAATAAAAAGAGAGACAATGAAACATTTGAATCTTAAGCATGTGAAAAATGCATAGCAGTTATAACACAATCCAGTTAAATTAACATTCAAGCCTGAATTTATGAAGAGTGTTAGGATAAGCCACAGCTGAAAGGATTCAGTATTCTTCACGCTCCCTAGGACAAAGAAACAGAAGTTGAGTAAACTCTGTATTCAGTGACAAAACTGAAAAAGATGCTCTCTAGATGTAAAGAATATTGATTCAGGATTGAAAAAAAAATGCCCAACATCTTTACAGATGACAATATTGTGAGATATTACTATGGATAATTTAAAAAGTTCACTTCAAAAATTTCCACAGCTGTGAAAAAATTTCAAACTTTTGTTTCCTAACATGAAAGGCATCAAGTAGAAAACCTGAATACAGAGAAAATTGAACAAATAATTCTGTTTAAGACAGTTTAAAAAATATGTTTAAAGATAATGCAAAGAATGAATTTCATATGCTAATACTTCATGCACAACAAAAGAGTAGTTAACTTCAACATTTTTTATGTTATTGATATTTCCAAAACTTTAAGAGTATTTTTAATTATGGTTACAGAACAGTTACGAGTTATAGAAAAAAATAATGGTTTTAAATGACAAGGAGTACTACTTATCACCCTAAAAAATTTTAAACTATCTAACATATGTAAAACAAAATGATAGTTTTATGAAAACTCAAATTGAACTGTTCAGAGACATTTATAACAGATGATTTACATACAGTTATATTAAAACTATAAGTACAAATTACTCCTGCTTATTAACTTCTTCTCTAATTAACATAAAATATAAATTATTCATTTAAGTAGAACATAAAACATGGCCTTTAATTGTATCAGATCCTATGTGGATGATAAATGCATATTAGTATAATCAGTAAAAAAAATATATTTACGTTAATTTCAATCTGTAAATATCAATGATTAACAAATAATAACAAAATATTTTATAACTATAAAAATAACTAATTATGTGAATTATAACTGAATTTTAAAGCACTGAATTTAAAGTTAAAAAGTCAATTTTAAATAAATGAAATATTAAAATTTTGAGAAAAAAATTGAGCTTAAAAAAGCTCAATTATTTTTAAAGATTATTGTGTCTCTTTGCAGAAAAAGATCATTAAAAAATAGACATATTGATTCACTGATAAATTTTCTCTGACAGTTCAACTTGGAAATAGTTTTTATTTCAATATAAAGACACATTCCTGAATTCAAAGATTTGCTTTCATAAACAATAAATTTAACTGATATAAAGGTAAATAATCATAGAAACAGAAAGCTTTTACCAAACATTTCCTCAATTTCAAAATTCATACAAATAATGCCTGTTACAGTAATTCAGAAAAAAAAATAGCTTAAAAAGAAGACTGTAAATTCAGCCATACTGCATAAATCTATTCAACAGAAAAACTCATTGTTAATAATTTTTTATAACATTTTCATAATATTAAAATAAATATTGAAAAAAATTACCCATGTTCCGGTAAAACGACTTGGACATTTATACCAATCACAGCGCTTACAACAATGGTCTTGCATGCAATAGCAAACATTGTCCCATAAACAACTATAATGTGCATAGCATTTCTTCTTTGTAGTTAAACTCCCTTGAACTTGTAGTCGAATTTTAACCACATCAAATGGGGTAACTATGAATGAAAAAGAATAAGAGAACTAAAACATTTTTATAGAAGTATATTCAACAAAAACTCTGAGATATATTTATAAAAATTATGCTTCAAAATTATGCCATTACAAAGCAAAATAAAGCATTTTATAAATTAATAAAATTTCAGACATTGACATTTCAATACTATACTGAAAATTATATAGGAGCATTTTAGTTAAGAGCACCATAGTTGAAGAATTTAAGAATAGTAGATGTATGTGAATGTATTTAAAATTTTATCTCAAGCAAATAACAAAAATTGATAAATTAATTATATGTTCCATTCATTTAACCTGAACCCTTTTCTTACTTTTTAGACACTGGAACATGTTATTGCCTTTGCTAAGAAAAGGTCCACGATAAATACTTCTAATATATCTTATTCTGATTAATAGATCAATCATGTAGCATAAAATCCTGTTTACAGAATAGGTTGACAATATTAAAATGTTATCTGAAATTCTGCATACAATGGACACAATTCTAGATGTAGAGACACATTGCTTATGAGATATTAAACACATAACCTTAAAAGAACCCTGTCATCACACTAAAATTATCAACTATGAGGAAATACAACTAGAATTAAATATTAAACAGATATACAGATCAAATATCAGATTTGAAAGACAAGCAGGAACAATGCAGATATCAAATACATTTGATAATTTTTACAGTGCCTATTAAAGATCTATCATAAAGGAATTACAAAATGATAAAAACATACAATATGTCAAGAATGACAAAAGTTGTTCTTGAATGATCCATATTTTTAAAACAATTTTAAAAAACAATTATTGAATTGAATGTTATTTTCAAAAGCAAGCTGACAATCCTATATGTACCAGAAAATAGCAAATGCAGATGAAGAATATGAATCCTATATTTTATATTTAAACAGGACCATCAGAAAAAAAACACAATGTATTTTCACCTTACAATTTTACAATACACAGTAAAGTAACTTAACTAAATCAATAAGTGTGATAATAATTTAGCAGTCAATTGAAACTGGACCAGCACTACAAGAAAAATTAACATAAATGTGGACAGCTATCAGTCTAGCTAACAAGAAAAGAGAAAGACACAATCACAATCCTTGAAGAGTTATTAAAATATAACTTGTATATATCTGTATGTATTAAAAGAAAATATGTTTTCAATTAAGACAAATCTAAATTAAAGTTATATTTTTCAGTGATACACTCTTAAAATAGATGTATGACATATTTTCATTACATGTCTGCTAGACAGAAAGAATTGGACAATTTCTATTAGATATCATATATTAATTTCATTCTACATTAAAAAAAACTATATAGTATGCTTGATTTCTATGAGATACTCATTTAAGAATACTTTATCTCAGTTATATTCTAATTTCATTTAAAAAATTGCCAAAGGCTAAAGTTAGAAAATTTTCACTGAACTTGAAGGACAATATCACTTAATTACCGAAAATAATATACCTGTTCAAGTAAAAAAAAAACTTTAAAAAACATATTTTAATACAATGATACACTATTATTTCATCAATCCATGCAGATCATAACATAAAATGTCTTTGTTGATGCAGTTGACAAAACTGCTACAATATAAATAAAGTACTGCTAGTAATTCATAATCATCATACTTTAGAGAGAGCAATTTGCTCTCTGTATCAGTCTTTAATAAAGATTGATAAAGTATGATGACCTTCAGTTTTTTTGTAATAAACAACATCCATTTCTTACATAGGTGAAGCAGCTTAAGCAAAAATATTATTGTAGTCGTCATTGATTTCTCTTGATATACAAATACGCGCGCAGACTTGTTACATAATCAGCATTGGACTGATGTATCAGTCTAGTGTTGTTCACTCATCATAAGTTAAATAATTATCAACCAGCTGATAATGAATGTTTGCTCCTAAAATTATACTACACCTAACTTAAACTAAATACCTCGCAAAATTTATTTCTACATCGGAACTTCATTACGTAACCTAATATACCGTAACTTTGAAAGTCTTTTTGCAAATATAAACAAACTGTTTCGTATAATAAAGTGACAGAAGTTGAAAATCTGCAGAGTTATGATGAATTGTTTGCCAATAATCAGTTCATCCAACTCAAAAATTGTGATGAAAAAGAAGTGAATAAATAACTCTTAACACATGTGAAAAATAAATATCATACCGAATACAGAAGTAATTAAGGCACCAACACAGGAAGACATAAGTTGTTCTGTAATAGAGGTAGATACTTTCATCGTTTCACTCATTTTCTCTTGCTCTCTCGTTCTTTCGATGTTTTTCATTCAAAACATTTACATAATTCCAAAACCTCAATTGAACTTTAGCAGAAGACCGGTACCCTTGATGCCATTCTCATGTTTTAAGTTTGTATAGGTCGAAAAGTGGCATGGCTTTGCTATCACAAACATAAACTTTTCTTTGAAATTTAAATAAGCGAATACGTAATTTAAGTAGTATAACATGTATTATGAACCGAAAATTTCAAATCGTAGTGAAACCATTCACTATCAATCGTGGTTAAGAAGACGCTTCTAAAACTCGAAAAAAAAAAGAACGAAACAAATGAAAGTTTCTTGAAAAATTTATAACAGAAAAAAAAATTTTCAAATTATAGCATTTGTTAAATATCAGAAAATAATGCCAATGTTGTATATTTACGAAAGTAACTAACTGCTTTTCACTGCTATTTTCACTCTACTCGGTGCACCAAGACCAGTGATGTGATTCAAACGGAGGACGTTTGAATTGTTGAAGAACACTTTCATTTTTCGGATTGCCTTTAATAATTTAATTAATTAAATTTTATATTTACGTAACATGTGCTGAGGGTACTTTACTCTTCATCCGTTATCTAGTACCGTATTTTTAAGTTTTTATAGTGACGTAAATTAATTCGTGGTAGGCTTGTTTATAAATCAATGATGTACGCTTTTATCTTGTTTCTTCAATCTCAAGCATTCGTCGCAAACTGAAAAACCTAATTGGTATCTACATTTTATAACCGTAAAAGTTTATAAATAGTTGTTAATATTTTGCTTCCACCCTCTTAAATTGAGATACGTTGCCTTTTATTCATTTAAATTTTTTTTCGTAATCGAAATTTCTGAATTTTGATATTAACTTCAAACTAATCGGATACATTACCTGTGCCCTAATGATTATAATTCCTTGTGAAGGCCATCACCCATTAGTGATTTAAGTTTGCGACATCTGCACATTAGTAGATTCTATTGTTTTCTTTATATATGATTTTATTCACAAATGAAACTTCTTATATATGTAATTCGTCTGTCTGCAGCTGAAATGAAAATGTCTCATTCAACGTGCGCTTAGTGATCAATAAATTATGTCTAATCGTTGATATTCATAGATTTTTAAGACATGTATTCACTGATAAATCTGGTTCCCCCATGACTCGCACCACCTGGGTTTGGTATATAACAGGGCTTAACCAGCAGAGCTTATCTCCCAAAATATTTTTATTCGTGATTTGGTGTGTTAATTGCCCATTCTTCTTGGGCAGAGCCAGGTGACTAAGTAGCATTTATAGTATTAAGTTTAGTAGATATTAAACTTTAGGTACATTGTGTGAAACTAAAGATTTATGAGACTTAACAAAGGAACTCACACTGTGAGCACATTGAACACAGTTCTTTAATTCAAAAGGTCCCTTTTTTTTTTTTTTAACTCATAAGAGATAATATAGTAAAATGGATTTTAGAGTGATTCTACAGAGATTGAGAGTAAAGTTGTGCCAAATTGGTACAACATTTTATTTCTGAAATTGTGAAGATGTAGTCCAAGAATAAAAATTTTCTTTTCATTGGAATGGTGATGTTCAACTATGGTTGCACATAAATAACAGCATGTTAAATGGTCGCCTGATTTTGATTTATAGATCATTCATGAGGTATTTCAAAATAGTATGTAAGGCAACTGGATTCACAATCTCCTCCGTGCCTAAATTAATTGCTCCACTCCTTCTCTTTCCAAAAAGTATAGTCAGCAGTTCCACTCTAATTGTATACTCATCTTGAACTACATGCTAGATACCGTAGCTGCTATAGATTTTGCTGAAAGGGGCCAGATATTATGATCTGTTTACTCTGCTAATTGAGGCTGTAACTTTTTTTTAAAGTAGGATTTTATCATGACATAACTTTTTGTAATAGTATAGTTATCTTTTTATATTGATATAGAATATAGCATTAATTGGGGATTTTTTTTTAATGTAGAGAGCAGTTTCCCAAATTAATATAATGTGTGAATCATTCATTAATCATGGGATTTCAAAAGCAGTATCATAAAATGTAACTTTGTATGTTATAATGTAAGTTTTTTCTCAGCATTTACTCATGATCACTATTGATTAGAATAAAAGTATTTTAATCACAGAATATTCTGGATGTTAGTTATAAATGTCTGAAAACAAAAGTTTCATTTGCTGTGAAAGGATTTGTTTAGAATATGGTGATATCTAGAGAATTTACCCAGGATGTGATTAGTTATGGGAAATTTAGTTGTGTTTTCTTCTGGTTAGTAGAGAGAGTACAGGTTTGGGAATTAACTTTTTTCATGCTTCATTGTAAATGTCTTCTCAGGCTCTGGGTTATTCTTCATGTTTTCTATATTTCCTGCAATTAGCATTATTACTCATAAATTTCTCAAATTACATGGCCATAAATATTGTAAGGCTAAGAAAATTTTGGTTACAGAATGAAGCAGGATATGTGAAAATAACCATGAATAAGGTAGGTTTAAAATTTTTATTTTCAAATACCATGGGGTTACTTTGTGACAGATTTTAAGTTTTTTTTCTGTGTCAGCTGATCAGTTTTAAAAGCAGCCCAAAACGAACAATTGCAAAATATTGGTATATCCTTTCCTTACGTAGTAATGTATTGTGATTACCCAGATCTTTAATTTCCATTGAAAAGTTAAAGTTAAAATGTATCACAAAGTTGCTCCGTCGAGTGGGACTACTTTGTGACATGTGTGTTTTCACCTTGAAATCGAAGAGAAAAACTTACTTGCCCCATTTTAGACAGTAAAATGCTTGTAAAAAGCTTGATACATAATTATATATACCTATTACAAATATTTAGATAGCTTTATTTACATCTTTGACATCAAAGAGACCTTGGGAGTCATCAGTTCTTTGAGAAGATGAGGAAATTCATCTTTTGACACATTCTGCTCTTTCGGGTAGTTTTTTTTTCTAGATAGTCAATACTTCTTTCTTTTCAGTGATATTTTAGAGGACGAAAAAATGTAACATCGAGTGGCTGGAGGAGGTGGATCGATTTTGTGGGTTATTTTGTGATAGTGTCAATGTGTCACAAAAAGCCCGTCACCTTTCGATATTTAGGTTATGTTCTCATATCTCTTAGAAATATCACTACATAAAAGTTATATTGCTCCTCAATCTAACCAACATATTGACAATAAAAAATAATTACCTGTGATAGTTGGTTGTATAAGGTGTTAGCCTTCAGCACACAAAGTTTCCGAAGTTTGGGGCAATAGCTTGACAACAGGTTTGAACAATACACTGGCCACCGAAGACAAACGCCATACAGAAACTTTGGACACTGGCTACTAGGTGTCTCTGTATGTTGGACAAGCTATTGACGCTGTTCTTTGCCTACCCAGTGTTGCAGGTGCGGTACAAGATCTGAAATACGAAAAAATTACTGTGTCACAAAGTAACCCTACCCTGTCTTACGGTAATATTTTATTATCTGGATGTGTGGGCTTAGAATTAGAACTTGACCATTTATATCCAAGAGTGATTTTATTGGTATCTTGTTGAATTTTAAAATTTAAAAGACTTCTTAAATACTTTCTGGTTTTTTTCTTATTTCTAAGGGGCTACTACATATTTGCAATTACTATTTTCTTTGTAAGGCTATTTTTTTTTTTTTTTTCTCTCACTACAAACATGCAAAGTTTCCCTCTTAACTAGATCATAACTTAACTATTCACATCGGGCAGTTATTAAGCTAGCCATAATTCATTGATCACTCAGAGTACAAATATGAACTGCATTGTTTTTTTTTTTAATCAAAATATTTTTATGGCTGGGAACTTCAAGCACTACAGTGAAATGTTTCCTGATATATTATTGAGAATTTATAATTATGTTTATGATCTTTCTCAAAACAATGTGATGCAGAAATATTGGAAATGCTGTAGATGAACTTTTGTTTATACAACAAATAAAATGTTCTGCAATGACAAACAAAATAGATTACTATCCAAAGATCTAAAGAAGAAAATCATGATCTAATATCTTGAAAATCTGTGACTTAATATCAGACATCCTTATTAAAAAACTTTATACAATCTAAGCACCAGTATTCTTCACTAAGTTTAAAGCAGTTTTGATCGCTATAAAAGCAAAAGTATGTGTACAATATTGTGACAAATAACAGTAAAAGATGATAAAAATGGCCTTGCCTCGTTAAAAGTTGCTTAATCTTCATCTACTCTTAAAAACTGACTTTCAGTTAAGCTTATAAAATTCAAACCTTTGTAGTGAGGTTTGTATGTGTAAATGTAGTTTCTCAAATTTCCTTCTCTATACAATATAATTTATTAACAGGAACACAGAGTTTCTTAATATCCACAATAAAAATAAAAGGGGGGTAACTAGATTTGAACTAATTAATAGTTTTTCATTAGGCCAATGAGCATTGGGTGTGATTGTCTTTATGGACAATTCACAGATGCTTGCTCTGTATATAATGATGAATTATCATATTGCTGATGAACTATTAGTTCAAAACTAATTGCCATCCTTTGATTTTCTAATGTAGATATTAAGAAACTATGTATGCCAGTTATGCATTTTCCACAAGTTTCTCATAAGTTATATAATTTTCAAGCTAAGTTATATAATAATTTTATTTACAAAAGCTTATTTATAAACTTAAGTACTATGTGAATAATAAACTGGTGTTATTAAGTTTATTCTTTTATTTACAGATTTGATCGTTTATTCATTTTCTGAAAATGTGGCCTGCATTGTTTGCAGTTGTTAGAACTTATGCTCCTTATATCACTTTACCAGTTTCTATTGCTATAGGATTTGTTGGTTACAATATTGAAGGATGGATTTCAGATAAGTATACGCCAACCAAAAAAGTTAGTATTGAACAAGAGAGACTTGAAAGGCAGTTAAAAGAAATGGAAGACAGTGGAGATAAGGACTTAACTTTGAAATCAAAGAAGTTTGTTCCTAAAACTATGTTTGAAAAAAATTTATCTTCAAAATATGATTGAAATATAGAAACTAGAATAGTTAGATTTCAAAATGGACTTTTAATTGTTATGTATTTTAATACTGTACAAATTTTTGTCTAAAATCTACAATTGGATTGAATTAAATATGAGTTATAGATTTTACTTGTAATCTTTATTGTCTTTTCCTGAATGATGAATATTATTATTATTATTATTATTTGATCTCAAAATTATGCTTGATTCATGTCTCAAAGAGACAAATTATCTGACTTTGAATATCTGAGTAGACTTTAACTTTTGAACAGTTGTAAGAATTTTACTCTGTGAAATAAGATAGAAACACATCTATAAAATATTGAGAAAAATAAAGAGAGAGAATCATGCAACTGTTCAAAAGAAAAAAAAAGTTTTCTCATCATCACCAGTAAATAAATAAAATAACTCACAGCCGTAAGGTACTGAAACACTGTAGGAGAACATGATTTGCCTCATCATTATGCAAAGAGGAAGATAATAAACATCCATTTAGATTGAAAATATTAGTTCTTGTTTATTATATCCTCAAGGCTGTTGAAATTCACCATCAATTTGTTGTTGCAATAACTTTTTACTCCTTAGGTTCTTTTCATTGCAGGCTAAATTTTATTGCTGTTTCATAGTATATGAGAAATGATATATTTATCTGGGAAAATCTTTATTAATATCTGTAGGATTTTGATTTGAATATTGTTAAGTGTATTCAGAATGTGAAAGCTATCACATGAATATGAAAAAAAAATTTCATTCATCGTAATTATGTTGGATTTTTATAATTCTTTCCAAATTGTTCTTGTGTGCGTGTGTGTGTATATACAGTGGACGCTCGTTAATTCAAACTCGAATGTTCTCGGAAAAAAGTTCAAATTATCCGATGTTAAGAGAAAATATATAACTTTAAATGTGTATCACTGAAGAAGAAACTCTCCTAGTATGTATAATCCCAGAAAATATATTATACTATGTTATCTAAAGTTAAACATATTTAAAAGCAATACAGCTTACCTTAATCATAAAATGAAGCAGAAGATACGCAGTATAATATAAACTTTTATTAAAAATATGAATTACACTCTGGGGAAAAACTGTAAAGTGGATGTTAGCTTTTGTTTATGATGCCTACATTGTTCAGCCAACTTCTCGATTTGAAGTAAACATTTCAATTCATTTTCAGAGGAAGGTTCCATCTGAATAAATGCTTTCAGAGTTTTAATAGAGTCCATTATGGCTTTGTCCATTATGTCCGCATTAAAAATATCTTTCGGCAGATAAGTAGAGAAAAGTCCTGACAGTTTCCTACTGAAATTAGTGCATATGTCTTCGTTTACATCAGAGCTTTGGCCACATACAGTTTGATAAGAAATGTTGTGCCTTGACTTAAATCGAGAAAGCCATCCATCACTGCATTTAAAATCTTCAATACCCATTCTACTTGCCAATTCATCAGCCTTCGCCAGCAATAGGGATCCATTTATCGGAAAATTTCAAGATCTAACATCCTGGAACCACAGCAGTAGAGCTATTTCTAGAACTTCTTGGGATGCATTTCCCATGCGTTTCCTTCCTCTAGCAAATTTTGCTTTTTCCCATGAATCTAAAATTGACTCCTTGTTTTTCAAATTAGTTGACAAGACATTTTTTTTAATTCCATAGTCAGCTGCTAACTTTGTTTTACATTTGCCATTCTCTACTTTCTTTAAAATTTCTACCTTTGTCTCCAAAGTTAGGGTTTTGTACTTTCCACATGTAAACATCCTGAATTTTTACACATTCACACCACACAATGAGGAAGAAAAACTAGACCACATTAACTTGTCTGCACTGCAGTTATAACTGACGCAACTCCCTAGAATCTGTGGTAAAGACTAGTTTTTCTGAAATTCTAAGAAAATCGATCCAAATAAAGGAAAATTGCTTTTTCCGTTTAGCACTAATAAGAAGGACAATAGCTACTAACGTTTAGCGGATATGCAATAGTCTAGGAATGCAGGCATGTACCTCTTTACACACAAAAAAAAATTTGACACACAAAATAGTAAATACAGTGTGTATTTTCTCCATTAAACGAGGAAAAAGAATTTTTTTTTGTCAAATTTTTAGTTCGAATTAACCAAAGTGATAAAAATTTAGTTCGAATTAATGAGATATTTTTAACATTAACTCCAATACAAGTTTTTGGGGGCCTTTGGATTAGTTCGAATTATCGAGCGTCCACTGTATATATATATATATATATATATATATATATATATATATATATATATATATATATACTTGTCTTCTCAGAAAATTGCTTTTATTTATGGTGATCTAAAAGTCGTTTTGCCAAAAATGACTCCAAATATTGTTTAAATATTACTGCCTCCTCTCTTACTTTTGCTCTAATTTATATTTTTAATGAAAATGATTATCTTTTTTTCTTCATCTGTCAAAAAAGTTTTTATTGATGATAGCATTAATTGATCAGTATGCATTTCCAAAAACGAAAAGAGCTTCAAACACTGGAAGGTTTTTTCACACTCAAATTTAATCTATTGACATTAAGAAATATGTTATTTTTCTAGTTGAATAATAGTTATACTCTCTTATATTTACCCAAATATATCACAGTTCTCAGATGTTTGGCTTAGTGCTAGTAATTAATTTCTTTTCTACATTTGACTGTCATTTATAGAGTTCAAATGGCCTTATGGAGTTGAAAGAGTACTATTTTAGTAATGAGATTATGGGAGTCATTAACCCTTGCACCTGTAAATATATTTGGTTTTTAAATCTGCAGCCAATGCTTTTTAATCTCTTTTATTTATTTCTCAAAGTTATGTTGTTCTACTGTAGTAATCTTCATTATGTTGAATGGTTTTTTATAACTTAATACTTTGTATATAGTGCTAGAAAACCAAACTGTTTTAATGACTTCTGTGGGGTTATTATATGAATGATTAAGAAATATAATTTTCTTCTCTTCCCTAAGCGAATTTCAAATGATATCAAATTATGTGGTATTAGATGTATGACATAAAACATAAGTCTAAATTAAAGACTGTAGGGAAAATAAAAATTTTGTTACAATACTTTTAAAACATTCAGAAAAACCTAATTAGAAGGGGGGTTTTTTTAATGATGATTTTCTCTCTTTGTACCTTAGATGAACGAGTTCTTAAAATATTCACGTTAAATAGCTGAAAATTAGACTTTGTTCTCAAATTTGTAAAGTAAATGCTGCATTATCCTCAGAAACAGAGTATGAAAATGCTAACATTAAGCCAAAAAAGACAAAATGGTGCTCATTCAATGTGGCCATTTCAAAACAGACTTGTGAGGGGTGGAATAACGAACACGAGAAGCAGAAGAGAGTAGAAACCAGGGAGAGATGAAAACATTAAAAATATAGATAGGGCTGAAAAATATGAAATATGATATAAAATGTTTTTTTTTAAAAAGTGCATATTTATCTTCCAAGCTGTATGATATTAAGGGCAGAATTTTTGTTATTAACCAAGTTTTCAAAGTTATCAAAATAATCCATCTTTTAGAAATTAACTGGGAATGCAAAGCATATGCACCTCTTAGCATGAAATTTATGGCCTGAATCCCCAGAGATGGGTGAGCTTAGAAATTTTCCATTTATATTACATAGCTCTTATGCTTTTTAAGCTGAAACTTAATAGTCTTTCCAACTCAGCCAATGTGGCTAAAGTTAGGCCCATATAAAAGAAAAAAAAATCCAAAGTTAGTTGTGAAATGGCTACATTCCTTACACTGGTTTGCATGTCTTCACTTACTGTGTAGGCTCTCCCTACTCTGCTTGTGTGGAAGAAAGTTTAATTTGCTTTCAAAATTCATGAATAGTTTAATTTTCAGGTATGTATCTATATAAATAAAGTAACACGTATTTGTTGTGGGTTCTGTCAGGTCACATGACCGTCACGTCTCCAGGTCACTCATCCTGAGACTGATTTTGGCAGCCATTTTGGTCGAAAATCAGTGTATTATTTTTCTCATGAAAGTACATAAATCTTACATATTTAGAAAGAGCTTTGAAAACTGATAACTTTTTCTGCTTACAGTTATTCTGTTACTTTAATAGTTTTACAGATATTTTAATTCTAAAAGCACTCCACTCCAAGCAGTATGGTGCAGCCATTTGTCGGCAGCAACGGGAATGAAAATTGACGGGAATTTAATACATTTGTATGGCCCTGAGAAGGGCTTTTTTTTTTCTTTTGTGGGGCCCGGGCTTTGCCCGGCTAGTTGAATATTTTAGTGTTTTTCTAATCCCTAACTGTTTCTCTAAATTTTGTGTTGTAAATCCTATTAATTAAATTGTATTTAACTTGAAATATAAGATATTGCTCTAAAGCCTAAAAGAAAATGAATTTTACTGACCATAAATATAAAAGGATTAAAATTTAAAAAGTAATAGAATCCTCCTTACAGAACTTTTAAGTGGATCTGTTGGTTTTGGAAACTGAGGGTACTTCTCGTCACATTATTAACCACTTAACTGATTTGTAATGTAGTTCAGGCATGCTTTAAATTTCTAATACTATTTTGCATATCCAAATATTCATTATAAGGCTATTTCAGCATCTTGGTAGCAAAAAACATCACATGATCTTCCATTTAAATTTAGGCTCATTTTTTATATCTGGTATTAGGTACTAGTGTATTTTGTGAATAGAATGTTTTGATTGATTTTATATTTATTTAATTTTTTGTCATTATAAAAATAGATAGCTAAATGATGAATACATACTATTACTTTTTAAGAAATTTTTATTTTCAGTTTTCTTGCCTTGTTTTTTTTGCTTGTTTTTTTGTGAGTAGACTGCAAGGAAGGCATTTTCGAGAGCATATACCTCCCACAAATCTGAAAAAAAGACCTACGAGACAATGCACTGTGTGCTGTTCTAATTCAAAGGGAAATGAGAGTATTGTGTGAAGCATAACAATGGACTGTATGCTGTACATACAGTACCACATAGCAGTAAATTCATAAAGTACTTGTAGCAGATACAAGAGAGAAAGTGTTTTACTTTACATATCTTAATATTTATTTTCGGAATATTTTCCCACCTGAATATAATTCTTAAATACCATTAACAGTAGAATATTCTTAATGCTTGTCTGTGATGATGAAAAAAAGACAACATATAAGAATATTTTAGATTCATAGTGTTCAAAATGCAATTTACAATAATTTGTTAATTTTCGTAAAGAAAGTAATAAAACTACTTTAATTCATGTTATACTTGTGTGTAAAGATGTAAAAGCAAATTAAAAAAGCCTGATATTTTTAACCTTTTTTTTAAAAAAAAAAAAAAAAAACCCAGCTGTAAAGTGTTTAATCAATAAAGTTAGATACTTGTAAAAGTTAGGTGTTACCTTTTTAGCTTTCTTAAACTGGGTCTAAAAATGAAAAACTTTACATAATGCAGTTAGAGAATAGTTTAGATAATTAGTATCACATGTTGTTGCATGTATCCTGTCTCTTGCTAGCTTTTAATATTGGTGGTACAGTAGTTATGTTGGGCCCCATCTGGTGCAGTGGGATGGAGTGAAATCTTTTTTATGGCTAATATGAAACATTATCCCTGAATTATCAAAAAGTGTTGATCAGTGGTACACTAAAAATATTTATACTGTGTTAATAATTAAAACACCAATGAAAGTGGATTTTTTGCCCTTTTTTTAGCATCTATTAAGTTGGTTATGGGAAATTAAAGCTCTAATACTATTTTATTATTATGCTTTTAAATTCTTGCACATATTTTAACACTGTGATGTTGAACTTCATGTACTAAATGTTTATTGTTAGAAGCAGAATGGCACTTTCAAGCCTTTGACTAGTAATGATGATACATTTAAAGAAATTATTACTAATGGCTAAACACTTAGTATTAACAACATGCTAGATATAAAATAAATCCAAATCATTTAATAATGTCCCCCCCCCCTTTTTTTTTATTTAAAACAACATTGCTCCTTTTAGGGAGATTTGCTGGCTGTTTCATATTGTACTTAGTTGATCCTAATGATTTGTAAAGTGGGAGCTTTGTTGAAAATAAATAAGGTCTCTTTAGAGCTTCGCGAGTTCTGCGACTTTTAACTATTTCTAAACATTGAAAATTTAAACTTTTTTTAAGTTCTCTGATTATACCATAATTAAAATATTTCTTTTTAAAAAATGGCCAGCAAGTAAGAATTTTTATTTCAGGCTGTAGCCAAGAAGTTTCTAATAAAGTGAACTGATATACTTTTCTTTTTTAAGATCTATTAATAATATTACTTGTATATCAACACTTCACCGACCGATCTCTCCGGTCTTCTATTTCGCTGGCTTCCATATTGCACTCTTCTAATATAGACGTAATAATGAATATGGGTTCATTAATTACGATGAAAAAAATGTATTTGCCTTTAGTCTAACATAAAAAAAAAGGAATGCTTGTATGCATATGTAACCGTATGTTTTTGTAATTTATCTTTTGTTTAGTAGTCTGTATTTATAAAACAGTTCCGTGACTGACTGACAGACACCGCACAGACCAAACCGTTGGACCTAAAGGGTTGAAATTTTGCATGGCGATTCTTCTAATAGTGTAGGGGTGCACTAAGAAAGATTTTCGAAAAATTCTTCTTAGATTTTTTTAAATTAAATTTTTCAGCAGTTTTAGTAACTTTTTTAAGTTTGCATTTAAAATAATAATTTGAGGGTTATAAAATTTATATCACGAGAAAGATCATAAAAATTCCTTTAAAATGAAATCTTTTTCGAATCTTTACGTCCATTTTCTGATTTTTGGGGAATTTTTAAATACTCATTTTTAAAATTTAATTTATTAAATGTCGATCACGTGATTTCTTTTTCTGGTACTTTAAATAAATTTATCGTCAAGTGCATAACAACGAAATTGGCAAAAAATATTTTTTTTCTTGCTAATGCGGCAGACGATTGGAAATTATCCAAAAAAATTATTAAAATACAATAAAAGATATGTTCCTCAAACTGTACTATATTCTTTAGTATGTTCTATTAGATTTAATTTTAATATTTTCTTCTACATTATTTTGTCTATAAAAATATCCCTTACTATTTTTTTGATGTCGGTACGCATTGCTAACGAAGGGAACGGATATGCTCAATTTGTTTGTTTCTTAATTTTGTTATGTACTATTACATTAATGTCTGCTTTGAACGTTATCACACTTCAAATGTATACTAAATTGTGGCATTTTTATATTAATGCACTTTGAGAAAGTTATATGAAATAAAAAATTATCATTATTAAATCATTCTTTATTAATTTAAGCTACTGCGTTTCTTAATGGGTAGTAAACTTTTTAAATGTTTCTGCTGTTACACATTACTAGCGAAAAATGCGCAATGCCCAGCCTGTAGTGAAGTGCAATTTAGCGGCCGAGGAAGTGTTAAGTACAAATCTAAAACCTAAGTTCAAATTTTTATCTGAAGTTTGTAAATGCATAATATTCAAGATGAAATATTAATGCTTAAATTACGTTGAAACAGAATGAAAAAAAGAGTTTTACAAAATGCATGATTTAAAATTGGTATTGAACTTAAATTTTATAAATTAAAAATTCACAAATTCAGAGCATATATGACATAAAATTCTAAATTAAATATATTTCATGGATAAAAGTACTGTGAAAAACGAGAGTTACAACAAGCACATGATTTAAGGTAGTTCACTTTGAAATGATATAAAATATACATACTTTGTTAGAATATGATATGTTTATTTTAAAAATAAACGTTTAATTTATAAGTGCATCCAATAGGCATCATTGTAATTACCATGGTATTTATTTTCATTGCAGTGCGTTGACATTGGTTTTGTAATTGCTTCTGTAAATTTTCATTTAACATTGTATTAAAAGCACTATATATTGTTTATCAGACAATAAGTTTATCGATTCATGGTAGAAAGCCGCTTTGATAAATTCATCTTCAGTTCCATGTGTCTGGAGTTAGCCCTTGATTTTTCAAAGCAATCAATCTTATTAATTGGAAATGACTTGACAGTTTGCACCTATTTTGCTTGGAACACTTCGAGTAAAACTGGATTACTTGTGCATCATCTTCAAATTGAGTTCTCTCGTCTAACTAGTTCTTTTTTTATGTATTTCATCAAAAGTTGCTTGAATGGTAGATAACCATTTTCAGGTGCGTCATTTATCCTGTATCTGTGATTTAGCAAAAAAGCTTGCTCTGTGTGCTTATAATAGTACGGTGAGAACAAAGTGGTGTTGTCGTTATCCAATTCGACGATTCAAACCCGAAACGACTCCGCCGAGTCCCTTCACTGCGTTAGATACACCACCCACCAGACCACTCACCGCTCCTAAAACTGAATCCACAACATTTGGTGGATGATCGTCTTTCGGGATGACATAGCCGTCCACGCACAAGCATATGCACACGATCAAAAGCAGCGAACGATTCATCATTTCAAGAATAAATATGCCCCGAAGTGAATGCGTTTAAATACTGTTGCAGAACAAAGCAAAGGAAGTGTCGTAAATTTCTGGCTTTTGGGAATAGTGACTAATTATGTCGTATGACTTGACACGCGACAAACGAAAAAAAGTTACAAAAGACTTAGCTGTTTAGCTACTAGTAACGCAATACTGCTAAATAAACAGTAGTTTGTATTCTGGTCCGACGAGACAGGTGAAAGATTCTTCGGCTCTGCGGAATACTTACAAGCCCTGTACTAATTGTTTTGTCGGGTGTCAACGTCCCTGTTTCTGCTTGAATAAGTCGAAGATTAATTTTACATCCGTAGCTTAAAGTAGAATAAACTAGTAGTGAATACATAAAATCTTGTGATATTATTTATTAGCAAATAAAGTAATAGGGAATAAATAATTTTTTTTATATTAAATTAGATCATGACTGACTGCCCCCTCCCTCCCTGGTAAAGTAGTCTAGTTAACACAGTAAGAGAGGAGTGGATCGCGTTTTGCTCGTGTTCTTATCATAGATCCGCCGTCTGCTGTCTCATAAATGCTATGGCGTCATCTATTGCATTGAATAAATAATAATTCGTACTATAATTTTATATTATTTTCTAAACTTTCGGATTTCGTAGTACGTTAGTTTCAAAATTAAACATTATAAAATATAATAAAATGGATGATCAAAATAATATAGTTGGAAGTAATTTCAATTGTACGTTTTGTAAAAAAAAATCTTTTCGTGTCATTTTAATTTGAAAAGATATTTAAAATCTGTTCATAACCATAATGAACAATAATGGGTTTTAAAAAAAGGAAGAGATTTTGGAGAGTTTAATAATTTTAGTAGTAAGAGATTTCATTATAGTGTTTAAAAACTAATGACGTGTATTTTATTAATGATATATTGAGTTAATGTACACTGATGTGCAAAACTTAAGGACCATATGGTTTTTTCCCAGTTTCTTCGCAATGGAGCAACCTGGATGAATGAAATTCACACCACAGATACCTCAATATGTAATACATTGATGAATGAAATATCTCGCGAGCAAAAAGAATACAAAAGTTAATACGGAGAATTTATTTAGAAACAGCTAGAAAGCATTACACAACATCGTACAAAGGCATATTTCTCAATTGTTTAATAAAGCAAAGAGGTAATGCTCAATAGGAATTATGATGTCCTATAACTGCAATGGTTGTTTTGCAGCATTTAACCATGATTTTAACAAGTTTGTTTATGAGCTGTTGGGGCAACATTGTCCACTTCTTTCTCAATATTCTTTTAGTTCATGGGCATTTTGAAGTGGAGGTATACGTGCCGAAAGACGTCTCCTTAGAGCATCCCACACATATTCTATTGGATTCAGGTCTGGGGACTTCGCAGGCCAATCCATCCGAGTGATATCTTCACTTTCCAACGGTTCACCCACAGCACATGCACGATATGGTCTGACATTAACGTCCGTTGAAAGGAACTGAGAACCAATGGCACCTCGGAAAAGACGTACGTGAGAAATGATCACCTCACTGTAGCGCGGTTTCCTGTTACTGAATCACATTCGAAAATGGGGAGCTCAGTACAACCATTTAGAATGATGCCTCCTCAGACCATGACACCTGCACCTCCATACCGATTTCTTTCGGTGATGTTTTCTGGATTATAACATGCTCTGACCTCTCTCCAGATTAGCTGATGTCCAAAATCGCTCGTTAGACTGAAGCGCTCTCATCAGTTGAGCACCGTGCCCCATTGCTGGGCAGTCTAATCTTTATGGTCTTTAAACCATTTTAGACACAGGCGTAGCGTCCCCTCAACTTAACTTGAAATAAATTAAAACGTTAATAGAAGTTCAGTTAAAATTGGAAAAATTGTAGAAAACTTTTAAGAAATTTGGTTTTTCCCGCTTTTTCAAACTGTGAAACTGAAAATTCCGATTATATCTTTAGCCTTAACATATTTTTTAACAATGATATGATCCATAACAAAAATTCGATGCTATATTTTTTTCTCATTTTATTTATATTATATTTATTTTTCTCATTGTATAACTTTTGAATACTACTCGAACATCGATTCTACTGTTATTCAATTTTTTAAAAAATCTTAATTTTTCATATATTAAGGACCGTCCGGCAGTCAATGCGCTGAGGAGGGCCTTAACTGAATTCAATTCGTGCCCCCCCCCCCCCCCAAAAAAAAAAAAGAAAGAAATAAAGTTAGAAGCACGCTACGCTTATGATTTTAGATGGTGTCCCCGATGTGCAGGCGTTAGCGGGATGCAACGATCTGGCCGTCGGGCGAATAGACCACCTGTATGCGAACGTGTCCACAGTGAACCGCGACGCTTTGCGTCCTGTGGCCATCTACATCGTTGCTTTGCGATATTGTCTGTCTCTTTTGGCTTGTATGGCGATATACTGGTTGTTCTTTGGTGTCGTTTTCTTTGTGCCATCACCAACGATCTTTCATACAGCTGTCTCTGTTGCTTTGAAGGTCTTCCACACACGTGAAACAATGCTATGGGCGATACCAAACTCTTCGGCTACACTATTCCCGCTGCACGCATCTTCAAGCTTGCCAATTATCCTACCACGCGTAAATTCATCTAATTGTATCCTACTAGATATTTGTATCACCTGTAACACAATTACAATTCACTTCTTACAACGCCGAGCACACTAACTTTTCTCATAAAAACTCCTTTTATCAAGTTCAGCCCTGTCACGTGTCGTGCAACGTGACTGTCTAGAAATGCACGTAAGCGTAATCTTTCTACAGATCAGGTATCCTTATGTTAATCACCTCTAACTTTTGCGTTTCATTTTTCGGGTTTAAACGAACGGAATACTGTCGGTCCTAAGTTTTGCACACCAGTGTACATCAATTAGCTTGTATTTTTCATGAATTATTACATTGTGTGTTCATCTTGATTAAAATCCATTAACTGAATTGAAAATTCTTTTTGTAAAGAATTTATGACTTGGAAAGAACATGAAAAGGTTACCAAGTCAATGTATGTAAAACAACGAGGAGATGATATTAGAAAAAATGGAGATAAAATTATATACTATCACTGCAGTAAGTATTTATAAATCTCGAGGGAAAGGTGTTAAGAGTTTAAAATCCCTAGGATCATCTAAAATTGGCACCACTTGCCCAGCTTATATAAGAGTTAAGCTGACAAGTGAAAAAGTTGTGATACATTACTTGCCAAAACACGAAAATCATGAAATGCAGTTTCAACATTGAAGATTGTCTCAGTCTGACAGAACTGCTATTGTTGGTACTTTTTAATTATTGTAATTATTTATTTGTTAATTAATACCATGATCAAGGGCGGGTTTTAGGGTTGAGCACATGAGGGACATGATGTTCCCTTTTCTTTCAAATGATCTCATTTGAAGGCAAATAGTTAAATATATTTGCAGTTTTTAAATGGGTTCATTCAAGATTAGAAAAAAATTACGGCCTTTCGCATATTTGAAAGAACAAAAAGCAAAGTTGTGTAAAACATTCCCAGACTGCACTGTGCCTTCCCAAAAATCTCATTTTGAATTAGCTCCTGACCATGGCTTTTGTAAAATTGAACAGGATTTCTTAAATTTTAGATGCATAAGAAGGAAATGCTCTTTAATACAAAAGATTAACTGTTGTAATTTATAGAATTTTAAAACATCAGTATCTGTCTATAATTATAAAATGAGTCATTTTTTTATACAAGATATTTATTGTTTGAGTATGTGGACTGAATTTTATCAGTCTACAAATTCACAAATTAAAAGGTTTAATTTTCTGTTGATTTGTAAAGAGGTTAACTTATTTGTAGTTTTGATTCAAGCAACTTATAAAAAGTAATCAACTATTTTATTTTTTCTATTTGTCTTAGTCCACCGTTATGTTTCTGGGACAATGGTGTAACCAGATTTTTTTTTAGGGGGGATGTAAGGATAACATTTCTGAAAAAAAGTTTTGATTTTATTTAGCTAACCTTTAGTAAGTACATAAAAAAGTGTTTTTCTAAGGTGGATCTAGAGAAAGAAAAAGATAATAACAGGACTTGGTACCCATATTTAAATGCAGAAATTCTTCCAAAATTTTAGCTTATATTTACCACATACTTTTGAGTACATCCTGGTGCATTTTAAAGTTTTATTACATTTACAACCTCAACTACAACTGTCAGAACAAATATCAATCGTTAGTTGTGATTTTCTGATTAAAGGCCATTCCCTTTCAATAGTGAAAGCTACTTAATAGCTTCACTGTATCACTCTTATGAAATTATATTTATTGTTTACAAAATTTATATTTCATATTTTATAGTAGTTTTATTTACATAGTTTATACAGATCCAACTACAGCGTTTTTTAGAAAAATACTAACATATTTTTTTTCTTAATTTCTTCTATAGCTTATAAAAAAAATTAATTTTCAGAATTTTAACTTTAAAATGTATGATTGTACATTACTTAAAAAAGAGAAAAGACTTTTACATTATTAACAAAATACCAACGTATACAGAAGGTCGTTCGCACTTTATGGAAACGATTTTGTAATTTATTTTTATGGCTTGCATTTTGAGATAAAAATTTCGCAACTTCAAAATAATCGTCTGCTACTGTTTTGTTTTGATTGGAATGTAAAATAAAAGATTTATTTTGAAAATGGCTCCTAAAATTGATAAATGGCTTGAAGGTTACGTAACTGCGCTTTTCAAGGAGAAATATTCGTATTGTGGCGTCACGACAAGGCTGATAAACTCTCTGAGGTGTTGCTAATAATTACGACTATGGGATCCATAACAAGAAAGACAGAGTCCTAAATAACATGCGAAGCCAATTTTTAAAAACAAAAACTTAACGAGGAAATTTATTTACAAAAAGAATTAACATTTAAACAGTGCAACATATTCAATTAAAATCCCGTGTAGATTTTCAACGTACAGAGCCGAAAAAACACAGGGCGCTTTCTACCCAGCGACTCTCTCCCAGACAGGGGGTCGGCAAACGTTGGTGACAGTTCCTTCGTAACCTTATTGCATTCCAGAATCGTTAGGACGACAGCTTTACTGGCTGCATCTGTGGGAAAACGTTTTTTTAATCCCCCACGTGTTCCGAACTGGTGGAAACGAGCAACACTTTCCTTGAAAAACACGCAGCTGTGTTTTAAGCATTTGTGGGGGCTTGGGAAAATAATACCGTATTTCCAGTACTCTACAGTATCAACAAATTATAAAGCGGTGTAAAAATTGCGGTTATGGCATTTCAAAAAAAGGTATTTATAATATATTAAATTTGAAAGGAAAAAAATGTCTAAGTGAAAGTAAAAATGAAACCATAACCGCGAAACCTCATCCTAAGACTGCTCGAACGCAGGTAAATATCACGAAAGTGAAGTCTGATCCTAAAAGAAAATCCGCTGACTCAAAGATCCATTGCATCGAAACTAGGAATGTCTTCTGGCACTGTAAGTAAAATCATTCATAAAGATTTGAAATTAAAAAAAGATGTTTAAAGCTAAAGTTCATCTGCTTTTGCCAAAGCATCAGTGGCGCACCTAGAGAGGGCGAAGGGGCCCTGTCCTCCCCCCCCCCCCCCCAAAGAAATAGAAATTGCATTATGAATATTGATTTTGCATTATAAATATTTTTATCCGTTCATCTCGGCCCCTCCCCCCATGCATTATAAATATTTTATCCGTTCATCTCGCCCCCCCCCCCCCCAAGAAAAAATCCTGGGTGCGCCACTGCAAAACATATTGCTGAAAGAAAAACAAATTGAAGAAAATTATATGAAAAACACCTAGCTACTGAAAAATGGAAATTTGTGGTAACACTCGATGAGGCATGGGTGTATTTCAGTGACTGTAATAAAAAATTATCAATTTTATATTGCTCAACTGGCGGGAATAACCGTACGAAATGGCTTCGTCAGTGTACAGAAAAGTTCCCAAAGGAATTCATGATAGTTGCAGGATTTTGTTACAACGCCAAATTAAAAATCAAACAAGTCTCAAGTAAAGCCGAAATGAATTCACTCTACTATCAGCAGAATATTTTAGAACCAATTTTTGAGGAAGAAATTCCAGCCTTATATGTAAAGAACATTGATAAAGTTGAGCTTCATATGCACAAAGCCTCTAGTCCCACGTCTAAATCAACTGCCACTTATTTAACAAAGAAAGAATCAGAAACAGGAATAAAGTGTATTCCATTTAATGAAATACCTGTAAAATCACCTGGCGCTTCTCCAATAGACTTTGTGCTTTCGGTTTATTAAAATGAGCCTTTGGAAAACGGCATCCAAGAGGAATGGGGTAAAATTGACATGACAGTACTAAGAAAATGTTTATTTTCATAGAAAATTCGAGCTAGAACTATTGTCAAGAACAACGGCTATCAGATAAAAGCAAATCGCCGCAAAAAAAATACGGCATTTATACATAAAACTTCAAATTATCAAAATTGTTTCCATAAAGTGCGAACGACCTTCTGTATTTCGCTTTTTGTAACATGTATAAGGTTTTAATTTTAGTTTCTCATCAACTAAGGCCTATAAAAAGAGGAAAATCTGGGACAGAATCCAATTAAAGTACTATAGATTATACTTTAAAAAATGCAAATTAAAAATAATTAACTAGAACTAGTTGTTTAAAGTTAATTTAAATTTTTGTATTTTCTAAATTTATTGAAAGAAATAACTTTTTCTGCTCCAGTATGTGTTGAATACTTAGCACTTACACAATTAAGTGAAAAGTGGTTTTGAAAAAGTTGATAATTCTTTCCCCTAGTTTTTTTCATATTCATATCTTCCACATTATGTAATTGTTAATTATTATCTCCAGAAGATAGTAATAGTAGCGTAGGCTTGAATTGAATTGGTATAGGGTGTAAAATCGTAACCGACTTACTGAGCAAAACGTGCTGTCCCGATCCACTCCTTGTAAGAGGCCGTCTTAGAGTGAAGGTAGACTGTTCAGGGAGAATCCCGGATTCTCCTTGCCTAAGGAAGTACAACAACAAATCAAATCCACAACCGAGAAAATCCTGCGGACATCATTTAAAGGGAAGGGGATACGGATTCTGTGCAGTGGCACAACCACGAGTGAAAGTTTAAGGTTTACCCAAGCTTGACACCAAGAAATTAAATATCTTGGAAAATGACACTTCCGAGTTCTGCGATACTGAATGCATTTAGCAAATTTGTGTCTCTCCCTCTCTTATTTATCGCTGCCCTCCAAGGTGAAGGCATCTTCCTGAAAAGGATCTAAATGAGAAATATCTCCTAAAATTAAATTAATAGAACTCTGGACCGTCTAGAGTGTAAAGTGGTACATAAACCGCAACAGTTTTATTTATCGAGCTTACCGAATAATAAACATTTAAATCAAGATATCAGAGGCGTCCAAAAGAAAAGTTCTTAATGCGTGTGTAGTTATATTTATTAATGTTAAAAATTTTCTTGCTGGGCGAGAACGATATATATTAATGCGCCACTCTTAGAACAGCTCCCACTTATTAATAAACACGACGTAGAGCTGATTTCTTGTAAATTCTGATCAGGATACTTTTTTGTTGTGTAATATTTAGAGTAGGCTGAGCTATTAAGAATAAATATGTTATTATTTATAAAATCAACAAATTCATCTCAATAATCTTCACCATCTGAAAATACAGATTCTAGTTTTGCAGATCGGTAATCAAAACTTTTACCTCTACCAAATACAGTTTCAACTCCTTTTTTACTTTCATCAATTTTTACATGAATAGTCTTAATAACAGTCCTTTCCTCCGGAAAGTAGACTCGGTATCCCTCTCTGCTGTTGGTGTACCCAACCAAGATTCTCATTTTGCCTTGGGTTGAAGTTTATTTCTTTTTACTTTTGGAATATCAACATACGCTAAACTTCCAAAAATGTTAATATGCCTTTCAGATGGCCTATGCCCTGTCCAAATTTCGAATTGTGTTTTATCGTTGGTTAAACTATGCTCACATCTGTTTCTGTTGTGAACAAAGGAACAAAGGGCTTCAGCCCAGAATCTTGGATGCCAATGGATCTCATAAGCCCATATACATACACTCCAAAGGAGCGTGACTAGTACGATTATAAAGAACTTTTAACGTTGCCTTCTTAGATTTGGCAATTCTACAAGTGTAGTGTTTTAAATCACCTTTAACATATTCAATACCCTTAATACTACCCACACAACACACCGATCTCTATTAGACGTCTATAATACCTCACCTCACAAAAACGCGTACCTCTATAAGACGTCGAAAAATATCTGCATCACGTGGAATGGAGCTCTATAGGAGCTCCGAGGTGTTCTGTCTTTGAGATCCATAAGACGTCTACGATATCTAAGCGGCGCTCTATAAGACGTCTATAAGAGCGAAAATATCGATGTGGAGGGTAAGCGATTTAGATATTTTAGACCTTTAAAGTACGTACTATTCCCCTCCAAAGCATTGTATTTTGGATCTTAATTTCTTAATAATAAATTAAGAAAAATTAATTAAGCTTAATTTATTTCGAACAATTTGGATTCTAATACACTGAAGTGCCACTGAATTAGGGATACCTACCTAGTAACGAGTTGGGCCTCCTCTGGCCTTGATAACGGCTGCCACACGACGAGGCATAGATTCAACAAGTTTCTG
Organism: Dolomedes plantarius; assembly: GCA_907164885.2. Classification (NCBI taxonomy): domain Eukaryota; kingdom Metazoa; phylum Arthropoda; class Arachnida; order Araneae; family Dolomedidae; genus Dolomedes; species Dolomedes plantarius. The sequence continues at coordinate 137,762,220 of OU015494.1, read as the reverse complement.
GAAACGTTCCACGGGAATGCCTTGCCAAATATTGGCTAAAGCTGTCCATAATTCAGTAAGGTTCTTTGGTGCTGTGTGATGGCCTTTCACGCCTTGTTCCAAAACATCCCAAAGATGCTCAATAGGATTTAAGTCTGGGCTTCTAGGTGACCAATTCATGACAGAGAAGTCAGAGGAATGCTCATCCAACCAGCCAGTAGCCAACCGGGACTTGTGAGAGGTACAGTTGTCTTTACCACTCCATTACCGTGCGGATAACAGAACAGCATAAACGGATGGAGGTGATCACCCAGCAACTCTACGTACCGAATTGCATTGAGGGAGGTTGGTACACGCACCAAAGATCCCAAACTGTGCCACGAAAAAGCACCCCAGACCATGATTGAGCCACCATGCCCTTGTACAGTTCCAGCCAGGCATGCAGGATCCATGGCTTCATGAGCCTGACGCCATATTCTCAGCCTCCCGTCGGCGTTAAGTAGTCGGAATCGAGACTCATCACTCCATGCTACTCGTTTCCAGTCCTCTACACTCCAGTCTCTGTGCTCTCTTGCCCAGGCAAGACGTGCAGCCCGATGGCGAGTACAGAGCAATGGTACTCTCGTAGGTCGACGGCTCCCGAAACCCATACGGTGAAGCGAGCGTTGCACAGTCCGTTTACTGACTGTACGACTGGCACCGTCATTAAACTGGGTGGTAATTTGAGCTAATGTTTGGCTTCGCTGGCTACGTACAATACGCCTGAGCCGTCTCTCACCACGCACTGTCAAGGCTAATTGTCCTTTGCAATTTGCCCGATCGCTAGTTTTTTTCCCACCATCCATGTATTCTTGGTATACTCTTGACACTGTCGACCTTGAAAATCCTAGCTGTCTGACAATTTCGGAAATTGAATGGCCCATGCGTCGCGCACCTACGATTTGTCCGCGATCGAAGGCGTCTAAATCAGGCAGTTTATCCATACTGGCAATTCCAACAACTAATTCAGAACAACCACAGTACGCGCTATATATGCAGTTACCACAGCGCCCTCACTTGCGCATACATGATGCGCAGCGCTACACAATTTGCATAGGCTTTGCTATCCCTAATTCAGTGGCACTTCAGTGTAGGACATTTTATGCAAAAATAATTGCTACAGAGATTCTAAAACTAAAAGTAAATTTATGGAAGTATAGCAAAGAGTATAAAAATAATAGACTATTATTGTTATACTCTTTGTTATACTTCCATAAATTTACTTATAGTTTTAGAATCTCTGTAGCAATTATTTTTGCATAAAAATGTCCTATTAGAATGCGAATTGTTCGAAATATATTAAGCTCAATTAATTTTTCTAAATTTATTAAGAAATTTAGGTCCAAAATACAATGTAAATATTAATATTTACCGCTACTTTTGATGCTATTACGATGACAATTATCATACATTATAACTGCCAAAAATAGCGATATATATTACTTAAATAATAATATTATTAATAATGTTTAATGTAAAAATATTTAAAAATAATTATAATATTAAATATTATAATAATAAAACTAATATTTTTACATTAAAACTAAATAATGTAAAAGGATTTAGTTTTAATGTAAAAATATTTTTACATTAAAACTTGGTATTAATGCATTCTGAAATTTAAGAAAAAAAGAAAATTAACCAAAAGGCTAATTTTTCAATTGAAAACTGAGCTATTATAAGTGCATATATAATTTTTTTTTAATGTAATTGTTCTAATTAATAAATATACATTTCACAATTAAAACATAATTTGAATATTGAATTAGCGTTTAAATTTGCTTGAAGACAAGTTTCTTTCTTTTTAATAGCTATTGTGATTAAGACTTATTTTTTCGTCATAGGTTTTTGACAGTTTAAACCAGTTTTTGATGCTTGCAATGTCAAAAACCCAACCCTACAACAGTATACTGGTTGAATATATAGATATCTCATATCTCTTTCTTTTTTCAGCCATCATTACTTATAAAAGAAACTTTAATAGGACATAATAAGTTTCAAAAAGTATATCTATGAAAATCATAATTTATTTTTATAAATACTTTTCTGCTTCAGTTGGATTTTCATTATAATTATCTTCTTCAATAATTAATCCAGAATTGTTTGTGTTCACATTCTTTAACATAAATATATTTTTAATACTGCAAGAAAGAAAGAAAGAAAAAATGTTTTAATAAAAGGCTTTATTGAATACAAAATCATGAAATTTCCCCCAAACAATTTTCTTTTTCTTTTGGAATCCTAGCATTTGTATGCCTTAACCAGTCTTTGACGACGGTTTCAATTTCTGAGTCAGTCACCTGCTTGTACAATGGATTTCTCCTAGCTGCACCTAGAAGTACAATAAATAAATTTTAATTCGTTAGAAAATATCACTAGGTTTACCTTAATATCGTTCACATTTTGTGAGATGGGTTTTAACTTAATGCATACTCTTAATATGCACACATTTAATATAACTAAAATATTACATACATATATATATATATAATATTAATCTAAAAATGAAACATAATTTTGGGTATAAATAAAAATAGCTAAACTCAAAGGATGAAAACGATTTTAATTTTAAATAGACATATTAATGAAATAATAAAGAAAAAATTTGAATAATTGCTTACTAAATATAAGATGAGAAATTTTAAGTTGCAGAAAACTTTTTCTTTTGCGCCCAACCAGCTAAATTTTGTTGCTAATTCATTCGTCAGTATTTTTGACAGCATCCGCCGTACCTTGTTTCCCAGACTTATGCTACTAGTCTGAGTAATTACTTCATACTAAAAAAAAATTTAAACTTAGAATATAAATATGAATTCACAAAACATGCACAATATATTTACTAGAATATATTTCATAACATTCAAAAACTTGTCTATTAAAATGAGCAATTAATGTTAATTCTATAGCATAAAATTTTTCTATGAACTCGAATAGAAAAATATTGCTGATCTACAATTTCACATGATATTTCAGTTTTCTCTTCAGGCAATCTTTTAATTTTGTAAGTGTGTATTTTATATTGTCTGCTCTAAAATACTTATCTTACTAAAGAGTAATATATATTATGTCTAATCATAGATCTTATTAAGGGAACATTAATATATCCAAACCACACACAGAGAACATTAACATGTTCTCTCTGTGTGGTCATAAGTTTATATTTGCACCACTAATAAGTTTTTTTCTTTAATTAATCGCATGTAATGTATTTTTTAGAGTTAACAAGACCACTTTTTTTTTTTTTTTAGAACAATTCTGACATCTCCCATGCCCGTAACTTCAGAAGTAGAGTTTTTGTTTTCTATTAAAGCTTTTGTTGGTGTTATCTTTTTAAATTTCTAGAACAAATTCCGTTGGTTACAAAAATGACTCATTGCAGCACTATTGACCGAAAATTTGATAGTATCCTCAGAAGTATCAAATCTGTTCGTTCCTTTAGTAGACGGTGCCAATACTTGGCCCAACACATGACAACTGCAGCCTTGATGCAAAGCATTTGCTTGAAAGGATATTTGATTTTTTAGTTTTCTTGTAAAATTTCTTCTCTCAGTTTAATATGCATTGGCGATTATGCTGTTTGTGTCGTAATCTTTCTTTTTCAGGTCGATTCTTCCAGCTTCACTCACCATTTTATATTCTTCGTTTTGTATATAAAATTCTTTATCATCCAATAGGTTCAGCATCTGTACTAAATTGTAATCGCGTGGAAGGCGTCTTATTAGTTGGAAACAAACCAATAAATCAGGAATTTCAAAATCTGCTTCTTTAACTTGCTTGCGTTTCTCACAAACTCGTTTGCAGTATATTCCAATACTTTTTTTCATCGGGCAAAATTAGAACGTAAAAAAATTCATCAACTAATACAGCTAAGAGTGATCTAGAAGTGGGCTCAGTATTGGCTTTTAATTTTTTCCACGTCAGTTTTCCATCAGTCGTTTCAGCTGTCAAGGGCTGGAATTTTCAGTCTATCTCTAGGTATATTGTTGTATATGCCCGTTTTGATCTCGTCCAGGTGCATCTGTTGTATAAGGTATGGTTTCATCTTCAATAAATTCCCAGCGTCCCCGATCCATGAGCAAAATCTTCATGTCTTGTTTCCCAGACGAGAAGTTGTAATATGTCAGCTTCGAAAACATCAAACTTGCCGAATCTAGAAGGTCTGCCATTTTATCCCATAAATAGTTATAGTTAAACTATAGGAAATTTGCACAAAAATTTCATTTCATGTGCACGACATAAAATTTAATATTTCAACGAGTATCTTTACTACTTAAATTGGTTCTACGCAAGCTAATATTGGTATTTAATATTCGCGTTTAGGGCTAATTTGCAATCAAAGATTAGTCAGCATTAAAGGGTATCCAAGGAGCACTTAAAAGAGGATGTGAACCGTAATTATGTTATGTGTGTTCCAGAAAAGCCATTAAAAAGGATGAATAAGCTAATAATTACTACCACATTAAAAGACATTAGTGTAAATTTGACAGTTAAGTTATGGCGGGGTGCGTGTATTGAGCTTTGTGGGATTTCCCTAAAATATTATTTAAAATCCGGCTCACTTCTCCTTAGAAAGTACCTCTGAGAGAGCATACCTCTCGTTTTGCTCTAATAGTGTAGTATTGCCTTGTTCAAATCCTTCTCTCCCAATTTTTAGTACATTTAATAAATAATATAAACAAGTTCTTACGCTATTACTAACGATGCATGAATTCACAAACATATGAGAGAGAATGGAAAGGCCTTTTTATATACGTGAAATGTATACCTCTTAACCTATGTTTCTATGTTCAAAGAAGAAAAAAAAAAGCCGTTGTTCTTTAACAAGGCCTATTCTTTCTTTTTATCTGTTTTTGTTTAGATAGCTGAAAGCAGAATTGCTCAACCCTCTGGAAACACTTCTGGTGAAAAAAAAATGAAAGGAAGTAGACATGAATATCACACACAGCTTGATAAAACCTTTTGTGCCATATATATGTTGTCGATTCTAATTTTCGTATGACTTCTGTTTAAACATTTTCGTCCGTAAAATTCAAGCTGTGAAATATTGCTGTAATGCCACCCTGCTGTGGGGAAATGGGCTGCGCTAGAGTGGGAAATGCAAGCTAAAATTTTTCTCTTTGTTCAAGATTGTCTTTATAGTTCCTCAGACATTCAGTTTTGTGCACGCTCTTAATAAAGAGCTTAGTGCAGTGTTTGACGTTTTGAATGGAAGCTGTTGTACATATAATTTATAGAAACTGCAGTTCAAGTTGGTTTGTAGAGATGGATCGTGGCGCGGTAAATAATGAAGCTATACTGGGAGAAGAGGAAACCTTTTTTTTTATTTATTGGTTGGTTGGCTGGTATTTTTTCCTTCGGGTCAAAATTTGTTATCGACTGGAACACCTCTTCAATACTTATCGTTTCTTTATTTTATTGTGATAGTAATACTGTTGTTTGTGTTATTCTTTCTAAAGTTTTATCATAAAATAACGCAATTTAATTAATTTCGTTAGACTAACATATCTAGTCCTAATTTACTTCGCCTAGGATAAAATAAAGAATAACATTAATAATAATAATAAATAAATAAATGGACATAATTAATAAATCTATATCCGCAAAGAGTTGCTGTAAAATTTCTTTGTTATCCTTGAGGGACACACCAAAATAATGGAGCACGCCCAGTGTCTCATTTCATTAATATTGCCCTAAACAGGCATTAATTTATACGAGTAGACATAAATGACTGGGTTAATAGAATTTGATCAATACACGCACATTAAAACACTTTAAACGTTCGAATGCTATCTAAAAGGTAAAAAATAAATAAATGAATATATATATATATATATATATATATATATATATATATATTTATTTATTTATTTATTTATTTATTTTTATTTTTTTTTAAACATTACTGATAGAAAGTCTGAGAAAATATTACGATTATTTATGCTTTCAGTGCGACATATGGGTATCCCGAAAATGAGCTCTCACTTTGAATAAATGAAAATTCACCATTTATTTAGTTAATTTTATGTTGATAATTCAAGTAGGCAAATGTAGATTTTTTAAATAATCTATTGCAAGTGTTTGAACTTTTGGCTAGTCTTATCCACCCACTATTTATATTCGGAGTCAAAGGAATTGTAAACATCGCGAATCATTTCAACTAGCATTTGGGCGCATTCTTCTTCAATAAACGACGGGTGTGTTTATAAATGATTCTTTGTATGTTTGACAGCTACGCGATGATTTTTAAACCATCTAAAGGACTATTGCTGCCAGGGGATGGCCGAATGGCTAGGGCGCTGATATTCGGTTCAGATCCTGTGGTTCGAGTCCCACTGTTGGCATGGATGTTTGTAGCCGTTCGGAATCGGCTTTAAACTGTAGGTCCCAGTTTTATTATCCCTCGTGTAGCATAAAGTTAACCGTAGCGCTCCAAACCCTACTTATATAGGACTATTGCGGCTACACCCTGACACTCGTGAGTAGTATAGGAATACGTGATTTCACCTCAATTTTTTCACTTTGAAGGATTGAATGATTTCGCTTTGTTAGGTTTCTCTAGAAATTGTTATTGCAAAAAGAATAAATTTGGGAATGTTATTGTTTAGTTATTTTCGCATAACATAAGATATAATAGCTTAATTTCGTGTTTAATCCTTTAATTAATGTTTTATGGGCTCAAATGTGTTTTAGCCCACTGCTTAGCGACTTTTTTTTTAATGGGAGAAATACGCGCCTATTATGGTATTTTGAAGCCGTGGAACGATATTGCATTTTTGCACATGCGTTATTGCCATTAAATAATCTAGCAATTTGAGTGGCTAATTGAGGTGACGCTAGTGGTTTATTTGAAATTAACTGTTAATTTAAATGGTTAAGTTAGTTGTCGTTAGATTTTCTAGCGTGTTGGTTGTGTTTCTGCGTTTGATTTTTCTGATAATGTGGCAGTTGTTTTTCATATATTTCTTTGGATAACCAGTGGCTATGGATTTATCGGTGCCATTTACGCCTATGAGTCCACATACAGCTAGCAGTAGGTTTGTTTTACTGATCGCTACAGCCAGCATATTCATGTCGAAGCTGGCGGTTGAGGATTTCAGTGATGTAACAGTAAGGTGCGGAGCGGAGCGGGGTATCTGAGCGAAACGAAGATCACATGTGTGCTTACGAGTTTCATACAGACAGCGGTATGTTAGTTTTACCAACTTATTTGTTCTTCCTTGGTCGCCATGTTGTTTACGTCTCGGGGAGATTGAATTGCCCTGGGAGGTTACAATCCCAGAGACGCGCTAAAAGCAGTCTCGCAGAAATGCGCTAAATTCTCGATTTTTAAAAAACCTCCAAGCAGTGAAAGCACATTTTCACCGTTTTAAGTATTCGATGAAATTTTTGCACAACAACAACATTTGGAAATATGTTTTTAAAATGTATTTTATGATTTGAGATATAGTCAGGAAGGTTAAGGGTCTGTTCACATAGTCCGGTAGCGGAAGCGTTAAAGTATTGAAATATATTTAACTAATGGCAAACCTCCAAACGATTACCAACGAAATTTTTAACGCCTATGATTGGTTTATTTGGTCTCATCGCCATCTTTCCTTTAACGCTTCCACTACCGGACTCTTATGTGAACAGGCCCTAAACATCCACGTTTTCCAAGTCACGTTTTCCAAAGGAAATTTGAAATCTATCGAATGTTCTTTTAGCGACAATATTTGAGAATCATTCAACATAGCCACGAAACATGCAATGCGAACGATCAAGGTTACTATGTATTTTTCCTCGTGCAATAATTTGCTGATGCGGCAAATTTGTGTAAGCCGCCCACAAGAACAAATTCCAGGAAGCTGCATGTCAGCCCAAGGTTTACTACGTATTTTTCGCAACCTCCTAAAATCACTGGTTTATGCAGCGAATTTATGTAAATCACCTTCTAGAACAAATTCCTGGAAGCTGAAAAACCCGAACGGTTATATTTTCACACGCTTCAAATCCAGACCAGAAGCATGTCAGCCCAAGATAAGAATTTTTTTTTTTTTTTCCGTTAAGAGTACAGAGGCTGTTCGCACATTTTTTAGACGATTTTGGTAAGCGGTAATAGAAAATCGTTTGCTGCAAAAGAAATAATTGCAATTGTACTATGTTTTTAAAAGTCAAAAATATATTCTGCGGCTTGAAAGTTTTGTTTTTATTCAAAATGGCGTTTTTAACAAAGCAGTGGTTCGAAGGCTACATTTATGCTCTTTCCGAAGAGAAATATGCATACTCCGTTATCCAAAAACGATGTGAGAGTCATGGTTTTGTGATATCTAAAGCGTCGATAGGTAATATCGTCAACAAGAAAGGAAAAAACGTCAAATTGGAGCCTCAAGTGGGACAAAAATTCCAAACAAGTATCCAAGGAAAAAACGGACATCTTCGACTATTGCAAAGGTACGTTGTTTAATGTTAAAAGAAAATCCCCCTAGTCAAAGGACAGTTGCTAAATCATTAAAATGCTCGGTGTCCACTGTAAACAAAATGATAAACGTTGATTTAAATCTTAAGAAAGCGAAAAAACGCAATGTGCATCGTCTTCTTCCAAATCATATCGCTGAACGCAGGACACGCTGCAGAATTCTATATGAGAAACACTTATCCAAAGAAAAATGGAAAACAATTGTCACAATAGATGAATCATGGGTGTATTTAAATGATTGCAACAAAAAAAGAGCCATTTATTATCATAAAAGGGGAGAAAAAAAATTTAAGTACAAGGTTCAAAGAATCGAAAGAAAGTTTTTCTAAGGGATTCATGACTGTTGCTGGTTTTTCTTATAATGGCAAGTTAAAAAGAAAGAGAGTGGAAAAAAATGTCAATATTAACTCCTAATACTATTAGGAACATATTTCATCGCCAATTTTTCTGAATGAAATACCATCGCTTTACCCACAGTGCCATCAATCTGTGAGACTCCATCAGGACAAAGCTAGCAGTCACACATGAAAATCCACTGTAAATTTCCTAAAAGAAATGGATCAAAAAACTGGTATCAAGGCCATACCCTTCACTGATATCCCTACTAAATCTCCCGATGTATCACCTATGGATTTTTGTGCTTTCGGACTTTTAAAATCTGCATTATCCAAACGTCGTCCCAAAACCCTTACAGGACTCTGGAAAGCTGTTCAGGAGGAATGGGATAGAATACCTCTTCTGACACTTCAAAAGGCATTATTATCCTGGAAATTGCGGTGTTGAAAGATAGTTCAGAATAAGGGATGTCAAATAGAACATTTAAAACACAAGAATTTTATGTAATTTAGTTTTGTGAATACAATATACATCGTCTAAAAAATGTGTGAACAGCCTCTGTACTGAGCACCCTTCTATAGAATTCTTTTATAGAATTCACCCTTTCATTTTATTTTTTTTTTCCTTGTGAAAATTATTTTGTCTGACCATATTATTTCATGACATATTCGAAATACTTAATTTTCTTTCAAAGGGTGTCTAGTCTCCTTAATAACAATATCTAAAACATAGTAGCAACTAAAATTAATAGTATTATAAAAGTAGAGTTCTTTTTCTCATCCAATTTCTGTCATTATTACTCTGGGTTTTTCTGCATTTTTGAACATTTTGGTTTGTGAAATGTATAAAATTTTAAATAACCATAAAAAATGTGCTTTTTTTTCTTCTTCTTTAAACTTTGCTTTAATTAAAATGTAAAAGGGGAATTTTATGTTGGATTTCAGACTCTGCAATTTTGAATGCGTTGATGTAGTGAATAATTTTTATGTAAAGTATTTCTAATAAAAATTAAGCTAGCATTTTAACCCTTATTTGAAATGCTTTGAATTTTTTTAATGAAAATTCAACAATATCGCTGATATATATATTTTTCTCTTTCAGCACTGGATAGTGAGCACGGAATAGCTTTTGCTGTAAATGGTGTGGAGTTTTTGCATTTAAACAATATCATCATTAGTTGCACCTTACTAGGAGGTCTTTTTATTTATGATATTTTCTGGGTAATTATTGTTTTTGAAATGAAGTCAGTGAAATTTAGAGTGTTCAGTTTTAAAGATATCTTATGCATGTTATTTCTTTCGAACAAACGATTCTGATAATGACTGATACTGAGATATTAACCTTTAGCTTATGGGGCCCATTTTTCCGATTGCCCCTTTAGAACGGGAAATTTCATACTCCTGTGTAAGAACGGCCATTAAGGTGGATATATATATATATATATATATATATATATATATATATATATATATATATATATATATATATTCATTCTTGGGCCTGTGTTCTTGGGATACATGCTATTCCACCCCGTAAGGAAAAGGTTAAAGACCAATTCACTTTATTACTAAACTCGTGATTAAATGCCTCATCCAATGACTGATAACGAGGCACATCTTTCATAAGTTTAAGTGTATTTCTGCTCAACTTTTTCTCCCTCACAACTGCAGACACCACTTGGCGTTCCTTATTATAGATCACTGTTACACATACGCAAGCGTATATGTCCAAACACACACGTTGCCTTTTACTATATGCATGAAAAACTCTGGTTTTCAATTTATATTCTCATTCCTTTGTGTGTGTGTAGAAAAATGTAGCGGAACTGGAAGAGTTCACTGAACTATCACAATTCTATAAAAGACAAAACAGAAGAGGTGAAATCATTAAATCTTTCAAAGTGGAAAAACTGAGGTGAAATCACGCATCTAAAATCATTCAATCCGTCATACTGGAAAAAATTAGGGGAAATCACGCATTCCCATACTACTCTCGTGTCGTCAAATGCTCCTTATACGCAGCAGAATTAATGCTACTGCAGTTGAGCCATAAACCCTAGCATTCACATGCCACCATAAAAGAATCCTATGTCACACAGGCTGGTAAATGAGAAGGGTTTTCAGGGCTACCTCTTTAGCCTCTCTTCCAAAATAAAAATTCCTCCCGGGTAAATTACTTGGTCTTTTATTTAAAATCAACTGAAAGGAGAAAAATAGAAAAATGTGTAAGCGTGTACAAATTTTTGGGGGATAATACCTAGATTTCCTAACGTTTAATAAAAGAAAAAATTGGTTATGCAAAAGAAAAACTTTAGTTCTCATATAAACATTTTAAATACTTTTAAAATAAGCTAAGCATTTTTCTTCTTTTTTTAAAAAAGCTTCTAACGGTAAATTTTAGAAGGTATAGAAAAACAGAAGGTTTAAAAATAGAATAGATTACTTCGTTGCTAGTGGATACAAAAATTGGATTAAATATAAATAGCATTAAATACTCATCTAAATAAAAAGCTTTAAACTGAGACATAAGGTCTACAAAATATTGCCTGTCACGTCACCTTTTCTATAATAGCAGAAAATTATAATAGATGTACAAATGTCAGGAGGATATGATATACACAGCAAAAATTTTTATGCTAAATGTTATTCTGGATCAGATCATCCACCTCCAAAATCTGGCAGTGAGTCTTAGCATCCGATTCCAGAAAAATGATGAGAGAGCCTAAATCCTACTCCTGGTCTAAATCGTGTTGAGTCCTATCCATTGGAGGAAAAACATTTCTATTATTCGAGTCCTCACAGTTAAATTATAATGTTTAACCAAATACCAAAAATAAGCTGGTTACAGTTTTAAAAAGAAGAAAGATGCAAAAATTTTGGTTTAAATGAACGTAGATAAACTCGAGTCCCGCTGTATTAATCGTACAATGCCCTTTAAACCTTGGGAAGAGAATATGGGTGAGCCACGCAGCAGAAAGACACGGCGTTTCATTTATCCGAGTCCCAAATGTAAATTACAGGAAATTACCACTTATTGGAAATTGGGCGATTGTCAGCGAAATATCAAATTTCGAAGTAAAATGGGGAACAGCTATTATAGAAATATAAAAAGTCCTGTAGTATTCAATTGCGCAAAGGCAAGGCGAATACTATTATTTATTTCTTGGAGTATCCTGGATCAAAGTAGATACACTGTCTCCGATCGAAATGCTCGGTTTAAAACAAATTTCGAAGGGCAAGGATTCTGAGACCATAAGTTGAAAGAAAATAGGAAAGCTTTGCTCGACGGCACAAAATTACCCCTCCTCCAGAATGACGTAGAACCAGAACCAGTCATTATTTGGTTTGGGGCGATACGGTCATTTTTTGCTACACGAGAGTTAATTAGACCGGGATTTACTGCTTAAAGCCGATTCCGAACGGCTACAATCGTCCATACCAATGGTAGGACTCGAGACCAAAGACTCTGGAACCGAAAGCGATCGCCCTAGCCATTCGGCCATCGTTCGGCGTTGCTTAATGAATGATACCATATTTCAGTATCTAGTGAACAGGAAATATAACACCCTATACCACATCAAATTAATCAAATAAAATAATCTAAATGTTGTGTTAATTTTCATTTACACAATTGAAATATAAACTAAAAATTTTTGCAAGGTAAGCAGACAGTTAAATTAAAACCAACGAAACATATTAACAAAGCATGAAATATTAAAAGATAATTAAATATTTTCTATACAAATAAATATACATGCAGCAGACAATTGGCACAAAATGCCAAGGTATTACTGCTAAGTTAAAACGACTAATGCAAGCAATTTTTAGAATAATATAAGATTTCTGCTGTGGAATAGAAAAAATATGTAGAAACTAAATTGTTATTTACTTGTGACAGAAATAAACTTCACTACCTATGTTTAAGTATTATATGGCAACAATACTGCATTAAAATGTAATCCTACGAACGTGTGCATTCGTAATTCTTCCAAACTACATAAGACACAATGTTTGTTCCATAGGATTAAGTTGTTTATTCCATAAAATTTAACAATGAAGTCCTCTGTTCTCAAAAAAAAAATAATCTGAATGGTTTGTTCTGCATTAGCAACATTGAATTGACATGCAAGAGCCCATTGCGAATATACCTCATCTAGACAGGTAGTGGTACTGATTTTCAAAGCGGATTTCGAGATCGGGAGACCTCATTGTTCCGCACCGAATACTTTTGAAAATTAACCAAAGTCGTCAAAATTAACTTGTTAACACTAAAGATTACAAATATCAGATTCTAGTCCTCTTCTCACAAACAGATAATCTCAATATTCATTTCGACGCAACTGCGACAAGCAGGAATTCCATGAAATTTCAGATACCCTACATACATCAGTTATCAATCCATCAAAACTATGAAACATTCCTCTCACCTATTACATTAATAGCATTTTCATCTGATATATACGTAGTTGCAGTGCTCTTCACAAAGTATAGGAACATATCGATCAACTGAGCATACTCCCAGACTTTGTTTTTGATTCTAGCGGTGCACCAGATTGAAGGGTCGTTTAAACACTGCTGCAACTAACTAAGAATTAACAGTAATAAATTAAACATTAGTTAAAATGTTAAATTTTTAAAAAAAATTAATTTTTCCTTTATCCATTTATTGAATGCTTTTTACTTAATAATGCTATAGGACTACCATTAATATTTTACGAAATTTTTTATACAAGGTGATCTTTGTCGGTGTTCATTCATACTTACTTGGCGCTTGAGATGCCTTGATCATGAAGGGGGCTCTCTCGGTCGAAAGTTGCACATCGGGCAGCAGACGGTTGCCACTTCCGCTAATTGCGGTTGCTTGGGGCGCATAATTTTTGGTAGTCGGGACTGCGTTCGCGCTGATCCCGGTAAATGAGCAGGCAGAAATAATTTAAGGTCTCTTTAACTGTAAAGTCTCAAACTCACGTTTTGGGGATATAATTATTTCGTTTGACTTATCTGAGTCCCAAATGTAAATTACAGGAAATTACCGCCTATGGGAAATTGTGGGGTTTACAACGAAATATCAAATTTCGAAGTAAAATGTGGAACAGCTGTTATCGAAATATGAAAAGTCCTGTAGTGTTAAATTGAGCAAAGGCAAGACGAGGACTATTATTTATTCCTTGGAGTACCCTGAATCAAAATTTACACTGTTCCCGAACGAAATGCTCGATTTAACACGAATTTCGAAGGACAAGGATTCTGAGACCATAGGTTGAAAGAATATAGGAAAGCTTTGCTCGACGGCACAAAAATACCCCTCCTCCAGTATGACGTAGAGCCAGAACCAGTCATGATTTGGTTTGGGGTGCTACGGTCATTTTTTGCTGCATGAGAGATAATTAGACCGGGACCTACTGTTTAAAACCGATTCCGAACGGCTACAAGCATCCATACCAAGTGTGGGAATCGAACCCACAGACTCCCACGCTGGCATTCCAAGGGTGCCGAATGCCAGCGCCCTAGCCATTTGGCCATCGTGTTGCAAGGTCATATAGCTACGTGTAAGTTTCATATCGCATCCTTTATAAACAATATCATCACATTCCAATGATACTAGGCCCTAAAACTATTTTTAGCTTCTAAAGATGTATATAGTTCTGTGGTCCGTTCTCCTGAGACAATTCATATTTTCAGTTAATGCTGCCGTGCTGTGTTAATGTCAATAGACACTTCAAATGTTCTTTAAAGTATACAAAAAAAATTTTATTTTGCTGCTTGACGCTTAAGGTACTAGTGATCCTTTAAAAAATCCAGATTATGTTCAACCTCAGTTTAAAAAGCAAAATATTTCCTCTTTTTTTTTCTTCACAATTCCTTCAAGTTACACCTGCTTGGTGACAAGGCATTATTTTTCTTATGATTTTCGGAAGTCACCATCATTAGTTCTGGAAGACAAATATCAGATATCAACAACTGTTATTTTCAACTGAACAACTTATTGACGTTACGTGTTATTACTGACTGGTATTCGTATCATTGCTATGACATGTATTTTTGCTATAACTCAAAGTAAATGATGATATCCTTGTTGAAAGTCTTAGGTTGATGAATACTACGACGAACAATCCTACAATTACATTTGCTTTTAGAGCTGGCAACAAGCTTTTAATTATTAGCAAGTTGCTGTATAAAAAATATGAAGAAAAAAACGTTGTACATCCAATCGAAATATATTGGATGGAAGCTAAAATTAAGGGCTTGTTAAAGTAAATGAAGAAAAGGAGGATTGATTTACATCCTCGTTGCAAAAACGAATAGTTATTGCTCTCAGTACGTTTAAATGAGATACCATATAACTTTCAAGCATAGAAATCTTTTGTTTTGTTTTTTAATTTTAAAACCCGCGATATGTTGTATATTCCTTTCCGCCGCAGTTTTAACAATCTCAGTCGAATGCAGTTAATTAAAGTAACTATCTCCTCCCTTGATGGAAGTGAACATCCTTTACTCATTCGAAGTTTTCATATCTGAGATTCTTGGAATTTTATACTGCCCATTGTAAGACTTTTCAAGGAAAGTATTTATTAAATGCCAGTCCGATATGGCTTTAGAAAATCTACGATTTAGAAAATTTAAATCCAGGAGTAATTGTATTTAAGATTAATCCGCTGGGCTGAACTATGGTTAATATGATTTTTATGCCTTTTTAGGTTTTTTGTAATCCAAATTTTGCACTGTGCTTTGTTTTTAAGAGCATGAATATTAATAGTATATAATTAGTATAATACTGACTAAGGTTAAAAAGACTGCAAAAGTGACGAGACACTTTCGCTGTTCAATTGAATAAAAATCAAAAACTAATTTGAGTTTTTCTCATATTTTATTGGAAACTTTAAAACAGGGTTTAATCTTTTTGGTCTTCATTAAAGTAGTTTTGTCATTTCTGGCTCAATTTTGTTCTACTCAAATTCAGTTGTGTTATGAAAACATCGATTTAAAACTAGCCGGAACTGGTTTGCACCCAACTTTTCTCCTGCTCATTCGATTCAAAGCGGTGGCACGGCAATGAAGGCGCGCGCACGGACATTCTCGACTACAAAGTTTAAAAAAACCTTGGCAACAGAAAAGGTGTGGCGGTTTTTGAATTTCCGGCTGAAGAACTATATGTGGAGTCAGTCTTCGAATTTTCTTCGGCCAGAAAGTCCATCGATCTACTAGTAGAGAAGGGGTTCGAAAGCACGTGGTTGCACGTGTAGCACAAAAGAAATATTATCCAACCACGAAAAATTTTATCAAGAAATAAATCGATCATCTGTAAGCTAATTTCTTGCGCATATGTTAGATAGATATCTACAAATGGAGAATTACGTAGATGTTAATGGATTCAAGACATCCTAATGTTTCCTGGCCCTTTGAGGAAAGTTGTGATGCCCACGTGTATATAATTTTTGTGCTCTCCTAGTTTATGTATGAAATAAAATGTCATTTATTCAGAAAGTGTGGTAAGTGAATTCTTGTTTTATCTTTTTTTTTTGGAACGAAGTTCTTTTACGTGGCTGACAGTAGAGTGAACTGGCAGGAATCGTCACGTAACGAAAAAGCGTTATGTCCCCTTCATAAGAGCTTTTTCTCAAGGACTCTGTGGCTGAATGGTTATCACATCGGACATCGGACTGCAGTCCGATGCTCCGCAGTACTGCAGAGGTCCCCGGTTCAAATCCCCGAACAAACGCTACCGGTAATTTTAAAATCCTTCACTGCACACTGTATCAAATTTGATACACAAGTTATTTTTCCCCTTTATATTCAAAAGCAAAATTTTTTTTTGTGTACCTTGTATTAATTTTGAAACATCATAGCAAAGCTTTTAATCACTGTTAGTTACATTTTCGTAGTATAGATGGCAGCAGAAATACAACTGCCATCTCAGTAAAAGATAGCCGTTCAATTCATACTAGACCTGCCTTAGTATTTGCTATATTTTCAGTATTTTAAAGTCCGTTTACATCTTTGAAAGTTTTATAAATATATTTTAGAGGTACGTAGCTTTATAATTATTAATAAAATACTTCTTTAATCTTTTATAAAAAATTCAAGTATGATTTCAATTTTATGTATCAAAAATGATACATGGTGTGCTTACGCCATTTTTTTAAGGAAATGGCGGAAGAAAGTTTTTAACACAGAAATAAATTGAGGAACTTATGAACAGATCGTGGAGTGATCATAGTGAAGATGGATCTGATTCAGAAAGCAATGGCAGCACAGGTGATCCTAATTATAAACCAAACAAAGTTTGTGATAAAATTTTTGATGGTAGTAGTAATTCGGAAGATGAGGTATCATTACTTGATAATAACGATGGTCTTGGTCTGCCTAATGGTGGGAACATGCCAAAAACTAATAGAAATAATACAGGGAGAACAAAGCCTGCAATCAACTGGAAGAAAACTAATTTACTTCTAAACGATGATCAAATTTTATTCCGAGGTGACGAGAATCTCGCTCCTGAAATTATGAATTTAAACACACCTCTAAATTTTTTTAGTTATCTTTTTACAGAAGATTTGATTGAGCATATAGTTCAAGAAACAAATTTATTCAGTGTGCAAAAAAAAAACCCAGAAAAGTTTGTCAATGTAACGAATTTAGAAATTAAACAATACATTGGTATTTGTATAATGATGTCTATTGTACATGTACCAAACACTAGGGCATATTGGTCACCTGCCATAGGCAATGATGTAATAAAAGAATGTATGTCATAAAAACGCTTTGAAAAGATAAGAGAATTTCTACATTTTAATGACAACAGTAAACAACCACCACATGATGACCCTCAGCATGATCGTTTATATAAACTTTGACCAATTGTAAATGCTTTACTTGAAAGATTTCATACAGTCCCTATGGAATCGCGTCTTTCTGTTTAAACTTTTTTTTGTTTGTTATTGTTTTAATTCACACGGGATTTATATTGTGTCATTAATTTATTTTTGTTGGTGATTAAAAAATAAAATTAATCCGATTAAAAATTATGCTAGGTAACATCTAAATCAAAATAATTAATTTATATATTAAAATTTTTAATTTTAATAAAAATAATTAATTTATATATTAAAATTTTTAATTTTAATAAAATAGAGAGAGAGAGAGTTGGTTGAATAAAAGAGGGCTGCACTTTTTGGCGTGACAAAAATACACTAATATAATCAATAGAAATCTACATATTTAATCACGTTTAGAGTTGAAAAAATAACGTAAGGAACTTCGTTCCTGACGGGGGTCCCCCGACCGCACAATTTTTTTATTTTTTTTTAAATGCATTTGTGCTGATTTTCTATAATCACGGCCATAACAATAATAATTAACAAGTTGATAATTTCAAACATTTTATGAAAGGATATATGGGAAATTCAATCCCATCTCCATCTCCAAACGTTACGCGGCGCTACTGTCTCTGTGACGTCAGTGCGTGCGCCAGCATGATGTATTCCCGCCTTAGCAGACGATCGCTGTACGCCGAGATGGGAAGACGTCCCTCTCGAGCTGTTTAGTTTTATTTTTCTAATATTTAATTAATAAAGGATGTTTATATCCAATGTTGCTGTGGTCGTTGCTTCCCCACATTTGGGGGCTCGACCTTTCTTTCGCTTTCCCTGCGTGAATTGTTCCCCCTAGACCCGTTTCCCGTATTAAAAAAGAAGTATCATCGCAGCAGACGGCTGTGAACACTTTTGTTTTTGAATTTAGTTGTGGCTGACGTGCCAATTGCAGCAGACGGCTGCTCTCACCAAGGATATTTGTTTTAATTTACTAGAACACCTGTAACAAATCAAAGAATCTTCAATCTTTTTGCCACGGACGTTGAAATCGAAACGAAATAATTGTTGCAGTGCTGAACTGTGTAACCATCGAGAACTTAGTGTAATTCCTACACTACTGGATATAGTGCCATTCTACTGGATAACGTGATTTTGGATAGTGACATTCACCTATATAAAAAAAAACTGGACTTTCGTGGACTATTCATCCTATTCTCATTGGATACCCTTCGAGCCACAAGGACTGTTCCCTTAAGCGAGGTAGGCCCCATTTTTTTTGTTTTCCCGTTAGTTTGTGTTTCAAAATTTCGTAATTTCTTAAGTTCAAAATTTTTCCCTCAGTTGTGTTATTAATTTGTTTCAATTTTCATTATGGCCCTAACCTTAGGCGATATCCCTCTAATTGCTAACTCCCTCACATATGGAACAACCCAAAACGTAAAATTATTAAATAAAGTACTCGGTTATACCGAATTCGACCGCTCATCGCGAAAAAAAATGCGTCAATTTTCCTCATTCCCCTCAAAATTCGATGTCACGAAACATAAAGAATGCTTAATGAAGGATCTTTCACTCGCCGATTTTATTTCTGTTGCTAATTTATTACATTTAGATAATGTGAGTACTAACAAAATTGAGTTATGCGATAATATTCTTTATGCCCTATCCGATTTGTCCAAATTTCAAAATTCTTTAGATACGAGTTTTTTATGTGACGCTGAAAACGAAATTACTCTTTCTTCTGAGTCTACCGCAAATGATTCAAATGTAGGTCAAAATACTTCCAGCCATTTACAAAACTTTCCCGCGTTTCAGTCAGATACCCAGACTAAACAACTGTGGCTTGACGCCTCTCCTAGCAGAAATGATGTTTTGATAAGCAATAACGATGTTTTGATTCCCGACTCTATGAGTTCTCACTTCTGGTTTTTGTTAAGAGACCTTTCAACCTCCTGTCGCCAGTTTACAGGTAATAATTTATATTCCGTTCACAATTTTTTTGCCGACGTAGAGGATAACTTTAATTTATTTCCCGCTATCAGTGATCAACAAAAATTGGTTTTTGCCAAACGCCTCGTTACAGGAAATGCTAAAACTTTTTTGTTTTCACAAAGAAATCTGAATTCGTATGATTCATTTAAGACCGCGTTAATAAATGAATTTTCTGAGAGAATCACATCCATTGAAATTCATAGACAACTTGAAAGACGTCACATGCGTTCTAATGAAAGTTTAATGCAGTATTTTATAGCGATGCGTGAAATTGCAAACAGCACTACTAATACTATTGATGAATGTTCCGTCATTCAGTAAACTATACAAGGAATACAGGGTACCCCATCAGAGAAAATTATTCTTTACGGTGCAAAATCTTATACCGAATTCAAAGAAAAACTCCGAACATACGAAACCGTAGTTAGTCAAAAGAACACAATTGGTTCGAATTTTCGACGTGCCGGTGATGGTCAAAGACGCGACACGGAACCAAACACTTCACCACAAAGACGTGACTCAAAATTTACTGTTGCTAGCTCAGCAAAATCTCATCAACGCTGTTTTAATTGTAATGCAATTGGACATATCTCAAAGACGTGCCCTAGTCTTTCTCTTGGACTTCGTTGCCATTCTTGTAATTTATTTGGATATAAGTCCGCGGACTGCCGCCGTACTCCTCAAATTGAAAGCTCCGCGACGCATGACGGTGTCAACACGGTGCATGTTGTTACTTCTCCCACTAATATATGCAAAACGGTTGTTATTTTTGATAATAAATTTTCGGGATTAGTGGATACTGGCAGTCATTCGACGCTTCTTAAACATTCCGCGTGGATTAAACTCGGATCACCACCGTTGACGAATAGCACTACTATGCTAACTGGTTTTGGTTTTTCAAAAACTAAAGTCATTGGTTCTTTTGCTTCCGAAATTAAAATAGATGATCAAATTTTTCCAGTAAATATCTCCGTTGTTCCAAATAATTGTATGACTTTCGATCTCATACTAGGTTGCGATGTAATCCAACAGGCGAATTTGACTATTACACCTCACGGTGCTATGATTTCAAAAATTTTAAAACCTGATGATCCTGCCACACATGACGATTTTGTAATGACAATTTCAGCCGATACTCCTTCTTTTGATATTGGTCCTAACATTTCTCGCCAAACCCGTAATGACGTTGAACAGCAATTGCTAGCCTACAAACCTAACAAAACGAAAGCTGCGAACATCGAACTTGATATAACGCTTACTGACGATAAGCCAATTTTCCATACACCCCGACGCTTACCATTTGCAGAACGTGATATAGTGGATGCTCAAATTGACGAATGGTTAACAAATGGAATTATAGAGCCATGTTCTTCCCCCTACGCTAGTCAAGTCGTTGTCGTTCGTAAAAAGAACGGTCAGCCGAGAGTTTGCATAGATTATAGGCAATTAAATAGTAAGTTAGTTAAGGATCATTACCTTTTACCTTTGATCGACGATATTTTGGATCGTCTCCAAAATGCCAACATATTCAGTACACTCGATTTGCGTAATGGATTTTTTCACGTCCCCGTAAACGAAAAAAGTAGTCGTTACACCAGTTTTGTGACGTATTCAGGTCAATTTCAATTCCGATATATGCCATTTGGATTAAGCTCTTGTCCTTCTGTTTTCATGCGATACATAAATGCCGTTTTTCGTGATCTTATTGCCAAAGGTATTGTACTCCCATACATGGATGATCTCATCATTCCAGCGAATAATGAGTCTGAAGCTCTTGAACGTCTGAACACTGTTTTAATTGTAGCTCGTGATTATGGACTTGACATAAACTTTAATAAGTGCCAATTTCTGTATAACAAAATTGAATTTCTAGGCCACATTGTGGAGCACGGAAAACTATTCCCATCCTCCTCCAAAACTAAAGCCGTTCTTAATTATCCTGATCCCAAAGACACAAAAGATCTCCAACGTTTTTTAGGTCTTACTGGATATTTTCATAAATTTCTTCCCTCTTATTCTACAATAGCAAAACCCCTTAGTGATCTGCTTCGTAAGGACACCCCATTTCAATTTCAGACTGATCAGAAAGCCGCATTTCAAAAATTAAAACACCTCCTTTCCCAACAGCCCGTTTTAAGTATTTTTAACCAAAAGAGTCCTATTGAAATTCACACTGACGCATCAATTTATGGCTTGGGGGCAGTCCTGCTACAAAAATCCAAAGAAGATAATTGTTTCCACCCCGTCTACTACATGTCCAAGAAGACGTCAGACAACGAACGCAAATATACAAGCTACGAACTTGAAGTTCTCTCCATTGTGGAAGCACTTAAAAAATTCCGTATCTACGTTCTTGGTTCACATTTTAAAATAGTTACTGACTGTAATGCATTTGTGAAGACCCTAAGTAAAAAAGAACTTAACTCACGTATAGCTCGATGGGCATTTTATCTTCAAGACTTTGATTATGAAATCGAACATCGTACAGGTTCAAAAATGGCTCACGTTGATGCCCTTAGTAGAAGCCCATGCTGCATGGTTATTCAGGACAGTGTCTTTATACGACTTCTTAAAGCACAACAATCAGACGAGCATATCGACACTATAAAAAAACTTCTTTCAACCGCACCATATGACGACTATATAGTTAAAAATAATCTGCTATATAAAACTGTTCAAGGAACTAATTTACTTGTAGTGCCCGAAGGTATGCAAGCGAAAATAATTCAGGCAGCTCACGAACGAGGCCACTTCGCCGTACTACGTACTCAAGAACTGTTGCAAAGAGAATTTTTTATCCCGAACTTGAAAGAGAAAATACAGCGATGCATCAATAACTGTGTCACATTCATCCTCAATAATAGAAAACGTGGAAAGCAAGATGAAATGCTGCATCCCATCGAAAAAGACGACACACCCCTGCACACGTACCATATTGACCATCTAGGCCCACTTGCCGTACTTTCTAAACTCTCTATCGACAACCCGGAAAAATGGTATTCCCATGTTCCAGCCGTTCAACAAATCATCAACTCCACCTTCCAACGTAGTATCAATTCCACTCCATTCGAAATTCTTTTTGGGACTAAAATGCATTCTCCCCATGACATCAAAATTGTTGATATGATCAACGAGGAAATAAAATCTACATTTCTCCAAAAACGTGATGATCTCCGTAAAGACGCTAAACGACAAATATGCAAGGTTCAAGACGAAAATCGTCGTACTTACAATCTGAGACGCAAACAAGCTTACCCTTTCCAACTCGACGACCTTGTAGCAATCAAGCGTACCCAGTTTGGTCCTGGTCTCAAACTCAAACAAAAATTTCTTGGACCATATAAAATTACAAAAGTAAAACCAAACAACACTTATGATGTTGAAAAGTGTGCATTCTTCGACGGACCAGTGAAAGCATCAACTTGTGCAGAATATCTGAAACCTTGGTCCAACACCATTGAGCATATAACTTGATATTTTTATTCAACTGAACTTACTTTGTTTTTTACAACAGACTATTGACAATTGACTCTCAAGAACTTAATTTTTTTTCTCACGTACATAATTTTCCATTTTTTTCTTGTCATCACTAATATTGTTTTTTCTTTTAGTTATTTCGTATTTGCTGTGTCTTTTTTTTTTGCCAGTTTATTTCCAGCCAACTATGGTATTGTATCACTATTTTCATTTTTTCCATTTTATATTTTGCATTTTTACTGTTATTTTATATTTGTATTAACTGTGTTCTAATGTTTTTGATAAATTTTTGCTGTGTACCTTAAGGCGAGGTCGCCTGTCCGATCATGATGGCCGAATATGGGAAATTCAATCCCATCTCCATCTCCAAACGTTACGCGGCGCTACTGTCTCTGTGACGTCAGTGCGTGCGCCAGCATGATGTATTCCCGCCTTAGCAGACGATCGCTGTACGCCGAGATGGGAAGACGTCCCTCTCGAGCTGTTTAGTTTTATTTTTCTAATATTTAATTAATAAAGGATGTTTATATCCAATGTTGCTGTGGTCGTTGCTTCCCCACAGATATTTAGTTTTAGAATTTTAGACACCACCACTTCTTGCCATATATGACCATAGGCGTAGCGTCGGGGGGCCCGGGCCCTCCAACTTAACTTGAAATAAATTAAAACGTTAAAAGAAGTTCAGTTAAAATTGGAAAAATGTAGAAAATTTTTAAGAAAGTTTGTTTTCCCACTTTTTCAAACTGTGAAACTAAAGATTGCGATTAGTTTATAGCAATGATATGATCCATAACAAAAATTCGATGCTATATTTTTTTCTCATTTTATTTATATTATATTTATTTTTCTCATTGTATAACTTTTGAATACTACTCAAACATCAATTCTATTGTTATACAATTTTAAAAAATCATAATATTTCATATTTTAAGGACCGTCCGACAGTCAATGCACTGAGGAGGGTCCTAACTGAATTCAATACATGCCCCCCCCCCCCCCCAAAAAAAAAAAAAAAAAAAAAAAAAGTTAGAAGCACGCTACGCCTATGGATATGACCTATGATGTTCATATTTGGAAATTAAGGATGCATTATCATTACTTCGAAGAGGCGGCAGACTGAGTCACATGAAGGCAGTAGCTTGGTAGAATTGGAAATCATTTTGTCTCTTAAAAGATTGTGCAAAAAAAATTTTAAATTACGATTTACAATTTAAAGATTTCGTTCTGATTCATTACATTTTCAATATGTGAAAACATTATCTACGATAGTGGATAGCATCACCTACTGCTAATCCTTATTACATCCCCATCGCAAAACTCCTTCTCCAGTTTGCTTTTACTGTCTAAGTTCTCTTCGAAATTCCTTGAGTCTTCTCTTTACTATTGTTCAGTCATCTTAATCAAACATAAAAAGATTTACTCTTGCTTCATTTATAAACTTATTCAAAAGTCCAAAATTCTTGTTCATCATAGAATTTTCCATTCTTTTCATTAACGTATTGCATTTTGTTTCATTCGTATTATTTTTCCACAAACGAGTGATGATATTCAAAAATCTTAATAATCATTAAAATTGTTGGTCGCTCACTGTCATGAATCATTTTCTTATGTTTGAAAGTTGTCGTCTCACTTGTATTATAATTTCAATACAAAAAACCCTTTGAGAAAACTTACTCTCTTTTTTTATCTAAAGAGAGAGAACTTGCCTGTAGAATTTAATTGAATAAACAACTTGCTGCTAATTCGGAGACAAATACACCTAGAGCATTGTGTGATAATTTGACATTACTTTTGAATGTATTTTAAACGTGCTATTTAGGTGAATCGATTGAGTATTTAAAATGTCTCATAAAACAATAAATTTAAATTTTTAGTGAGTCGTTACTACAAAATGTTGAAAAAAAATCCTTTTGGAATGAAAATATACTTTTGTGTTTCCAACAAAGGGGCGGTTGCCCTTCTCGGTTATTCTTCAAATCAGATGACCTTTAGAGCTACCCCTAAACACGGGTCGAATTTGATGGATGTTCTGTACGTTGTCAACATGTTAGAGTGTGAAAGAACTTAACAATAGAGGACATTGGTACGCTGTGGGGTAGGAGGTATTATATGTACAGAAATAATTAGAAATACACATGTGGATTGCACTGTTGTGTAAATATTCTCTCAAAGCCAGAAAACTACCGTCAACTGGGGTAACTTTGTCCCATTTTTCATGTTTATTTCCCAAGAAAAGCAAATAATAGCTGTGAGCCAATTAAAATTGGATATGGTAAGTGGTTTATATCATTTTAAACATATTTAACTGCAAGATAAACTTGTTAAAGTATACATACAAACTTTAAAAAATTTTTTAATTTTTTAAAATTTTGGGCTAATATTACCTACTTAGCACCTCCCTCAGCTAGAGAGTGGTGAAAAATAATTGCTTTACGTGAAGAAGGTAATGCTTTTTTTAAAAGAATTTTTTTTTAAATTAGTCAAGCCGCTAATTTGTTTTAAAAGACTTCTTTCAGTTGCCGAAAACAGAATTTTAAAAAATTCATTTGGAATCGCATCATTAGTAAAAGCACTTCGCCATTCACTGACATTGGATCTTACGTTAGCTTGAAATAGTAATATAAGTGAGTTATTTTTTTCTTCGGATATACCGGGAGCAGCGCGAACGCAGTCCCGACTACCAAAAATTATGCACCCCAAGCAACCGCATTTTGCGGAAGTGGCGATCTTCGGCTGCCCTATGTGCAATGGGCAACTTCTGACCGAGAGAGTCCCCTTCAGGATCAAGACATCTCAGGTGCCAAGTAAGTATGCGTAAACAACAACAAAAATCAGCTTGTATAAAAATTTCGTAAACTATTTCTGGTAACCGTTTAGCATTATTAAATAAAAAGCATTCTACCGGGTGGTTATAATTAAACTTCCCCTATAAACGGCATCCTACAGCGCAAACGGGTGAACGGAATGCAACGAAATTTTGTATGTGGGTATACACGAGATGCGCTCACGGAATTTCGAAAAAAATAATTAGTTCCAAAATGTCCACCAGATGGCGCCTTTTTGGGAAAAACATGAAATTGAACAGAATAAACGACCAAAACGGATTACAGAAACAATATTAACATTTATTGACTAGTTTCTGATCACCTTGTCATCGAACCACATTAAGTAAAGGTAAGGGAGAAACAAAAACAGTTCAGTTTGCAGAAACAAGAACGGATTAGGACGAAATTGCACAAGAGAACCACGTTCGCCGGATCTAACTCCGTGCTATTTCTGGTTATGGGGCAATTTAAAAAGTCTGGTGTATCGTGGAGGTGTTGCAATGTTGAATGACTTAAAGAACTCCATAACGCTTCATGTGCGAAGCCTCACAACTGATCAGTTACGATCTGCTGTTTAACACACTGTCCATCGACTTGAAATTTTGCAGGTGAATGAAGGTGGTCACGGGGAGCAGCTTTCCCTACATCGCCCAGGACACGATTAACAACTGCTCCTCTTGTGCATTTTCTTCCTAATCTGTTCTTGTTTCTGCAAACTGAACTGTTTTTGCTTCTCCCTTACCTTTATTTGATGTGGTTCGATGACAAGGTGATCAGAAACTAGTCAATAAATGTTAATATTGTTTCTGTATTCCGTTTTGGTTGTTTATTGTATTAAATTTCATGTTTTTCCCCAAAAGGCGCCTGTTCCGTACTGATAACGGCAATTTCCGGCGATTGTAGCGCCACCTTTTGGTTGTATGAAAAAACGCGCCAGTGTGAAACTTGTTCTAAGTGAGTAAGTCGCGTCGCTTTCAGCGGCCATGTTGCGACACCGCTTTCAATAAAATTGTTATTTATATACAGTCCTCTGCTTTCCCTCCGTTCCATTTTGGTCCTAGCGATCCGGAGGTGGAACTTTTCGCGTAACTATGGAGAAATTTACCGCTTTAAAAAGACAAAAATCAAGTTTGAAAGGAAAAGTAACGCAGATCGAAAACTTCGTGCAAAACTTTAAAAGCAGTGATAAAGCGAGCATTGAGCTCCAATTGAAACTGACGAAAGTTAAAAGGCTTCAAGATAAAACCGAAGAATTACGCAGTGAATATTATGATTTACCTGAGGATACGGATTTAACAGAAATCGAAGAAGAACTTCAAGATTTAGATTCCAGACTGGAAGAATTAGAGGTAAGCCTAAATTGCCTCAATAGTAAACTGTATGCAAGTAATAAACTTGAAAATGATCATAATAAAATAAATAATGCTGATCTGCCAACTTCATCGCCAAATGTTAAGCTCCCAGAAATCCCGCTTCCACAGTTTTCAGGAAAATACGAGGAATGGAGTCAGTTTAAACTCCAATTTTCTAATTTAATTGATAAAAATGTTGCCTTATCAGAAACGCAAAAACTATATTATTTACGCGCAGCACTAAAGGGTGAAGCAAAACAATTAGAAACTCTAGATGACACTTATAAGTCTCTGTTTAATGCATTAGATGAACGCTATCAGAACGCCAGAATGTTAGTCGAAGCACATATCCAAGCTCTAATGAATTTCGAGAAAATCACGCATGAGTCGCCAAAAGAATTACGCAATTTGGTAGATTGTATAAATCGAAACTTACGAGCCTTGAGCGTTTTAGAATATAAAAGAAACAATCTTTCAGATATTATGTTGATAAATGTTATTACGAGTAAATTGGACAGAGAAACTAGAAAACAATACGAGTTATCTCTGAATTCTAAGGAAGTTCCATCATTAGACGAATTTTTAAATTTCTTAGAAACGCGAAGTTTGATGTTAGAAGGCTTAAACAGAAATTTTTCGGTTAAGTCCAGCCCTAAAAACGTTTCAAATATCTCAAATCGTTCCAAAACTTTCATGATTAATTCCAAGGAGCATTTAAAGCTTTGTGTTTTATGTAAAAACCCACACCCTTTACATAAATGCTCACAATTTCAAAATATGAAGATCTCAAGCAGATATGAATTCGTTAAAAATCAAAAGTTATGCTATAACTGTTTAAATTTCCATACTGTATCTCAATGCAAATCGAAATACGTTTGTAGTATTTGTAAAAAGAAACACCATACATTATTGCACTTATTCGATGAAATGAAAGAAACACATGGAAATCAAAACACATTGCCTCAGAACATTAAAAGTGATGAGTCAGATAGACAAAATGGCGCGACACAGCTTGGCGCTGAAATGAGGAGTGTTTTGCTTAGTTCCAAGCTTTCAAAAAATGAAAAAGCAAATGCTGCACTTCCGCAGAATGAAAGTGTTTTATTAAATACTGTGGTTATTTATGTTAAAAATAAATACGGTCAAAGGTGCAAATTTAAAGGCTTGCTGGACAATGGAAACGAAATAAATCTCATTACTAAGCGTTGTGCAGAAAATTTGGGGTTAAGAAAAGAGAATATTAAAACTTCAATTTCAGGAATAAACAACTCAATTCATTCAGTTAAGGCTAAAGTAAATGCTAATATTTCTAACAAAGGAGAGACATTTTCGGTGAATATAGATTGCATATTGGTTCCAAGAATAACTGAAATTTTCCCAGTAGCAAAACTAGATATATCAAGTGTTAAATTTCCTAATTATGTGGAACTTGCAGATAAAGGGTTTTATCTACCCAGCCAGATCGATTTCTTGATCGGAAATCAACTTTTTTTTGATATTTTGAAAAGTGAAAGAATTTATACGGAAGATGGAAAATTAATGTTACAGAACACTAAGTTTGGTTATATAGTAATCGGATCTTTACAACACGAAAAATATAATAATTCTCGTTACTGTTGTTTACTTAATGAAACTGATTTAGATAAATCACTTAAGAATTTTTTCGAAGCAGAACTGATACCGGAAAATAACGTTGAAATGATTAAAAGTGCTGATGATAAACTATGTGAACAACATTTTTTGAATACCCACAGAAGGGACAATTCAGGCCGATACATTGTTCAAATGCCGTTTTCGAAGAATCCTGATTGTTTAGGTGATTCCAAACAAAATGCCTTACGAAAACTTGATTGTTTATGGAAAAGATTAAATCAAAATCCCAAATTCTTAAAGATGTATAAAGAATTTATTCGCGAATATTTAACCTTAGGCCATATGGAGGAAGTTTTAGAAAATGAAGAACCAGAAATTGTATATTATCTCCCTCACCACGGTGTCTACAGACCTGATAAGGAGACAACGCCTATAAGAGTAGTATTTAATGCTTCGTCTGTTACGTCTTCAGGAGAATCACTAAATTCATTACAGTTGACGGGAGGTATAATACAGGATGATCTTTTCACTGTTCTACTTAGATTTCGAAGGCACGAATATGCACTTACTGCCGATATAAGAAAAATGTTCCGGCAAATTTTGATAGACGATTCTCAACGCGATCTATTGCGCATATTTTGGAAGGAAGGGATGAACGAACCTGCAAGGACTTACAGACTGTGCACTGTTACATATGGCACGACAAGTGCTCCATTTTTAGCAACGCGATCACTTAAGCAACTCGCAATTGATGATGGAGATCAATATCCACTAGCATCTTCAGTTCTTCAATCAGATACATATATGGATGATATCTTAAGCGGAGAATCTGAATTCTGCAAGCTTAAGGAGCTTCAGTCTCAGTTAATAAAGTTTTTGAAGTCTGGAGGTATGGATTTACACAAATGGTGCACAAACCACCCTAGTTTATTAACAGATCCATCTCAAATTAATCAAGAATATGCTATTAAATCAGACTCTGAATTAGATGTAGTAAAAACATTGGGTATGTTGTGGAAACCTAAAACTGATATGTTTACTTACACGACCAAGGTAAATCCTAAATTGAATTACACTAAATCAGAAGTGCTTTCACAAATAGCCAAAATATTTGATCCTCTTGGTTTAATTGGTCCGGTCATTGCAAAGGCTAAAATCTTCTTGCAGCAACTGTGGTTACTGAAAATTGCATGGCATGAACAACTTCCAGAATCTTTAGCTAAGGAGTGGCATGATTTTTCCTTATCACTTTTGAATCTGAATAAATTAAAGATACCTAGATATTGCCTATCCAAGACACCTGTACGAATATTTCTACATGGATTCGCAGACGCCTCAGAAAATGCGTATGGTGCAGTTATCTTCATACAGTCTATAGCGTATGACAACACTGTAAAAAGTCAATTACTCTGCAGTAAATCAAGAGTAGCACCAATTCGAAAGGTAACAATCCCGAGGTTAGAATTAAATGCTTGTCTACTTGTATCTCAACTTATGAGAAAATGTTTAACATCATTACATCTACATGTTGAATCAGTGTTCTTATGGTCAGACTCAACTATCGCTCTTTCTTGGATAAAAACATCGCCTCATCAACTAAAAACTTTCGTTGGGAATAGAGTTAGTAACATTCAACAACTGACTGAAAATTTCCACTGGGGTCACGTCTCCTCCAAGCAGAATCCGGCAGACATTATTTCACGGGGACTAGATGCTAAAGACCTTTCATCAAGTGTTTTGTGGTGGAAAGGGCCTACATTCCTACAAGCGGATATTATTGTTCCAAGGGATATTCCTGAATATCATTCTACTGAAAATAAACAATATTTAAATGAATTCAAAGGGCACTCCGATAAAACTCTAATTCTTACAAGGGACAATTTTTTTGATACATTTTTAAGTTTAACTAATAATTATTTGAAGTTAATTCGCATTTTGTCATATATTTTTAGATTTTTTAGTAATTGTAAGACAGGCCACAAATTAAAAGGACCGCTCACCACCAAGGAATTGAGGTGGCCGGAGATATCTATAATTAAAGCCGTCCAGGTAAGATATTTTGAAAAGGAGATTATCAATCTTCTAAAGGGAGAACCTGTGCCCAAAGGTAGTGGATTACAAAACTTAAATCCATTTTTAGACGAAAACAACATTTTAAGAGTTGGAGGTCGCTTAGGCAATTCTGACTTAAAGTTTGATCAGAAACACCCCATTATTATTCCCAAGAGTAATAAATTGACTCGAATGATTTTTGAGCATTTTCATATTTATTATTGTATCATCTTTATTATTGTATTGTTGTATCTTATATTAGTATAGTTATAATGTGTTTATTTTTAATTTTTTTGTGTATTGAAATGTTATTTCAAGGCCGGCGGAATGTTCCGTACTGATAACGGCAATTTCCGGCGATTGTAGCGCCACCTTTTGGTTGTATGAAAAAACGCGCCAGTGTGAAACTTGTTCTAAGTGAGTAAGTCGCGTCGCTTTCAGCGGCCATTTTTCAAGCCCATGTTGCGACACCGCTTTCAATAAAATTGTTATTTATATACAGACAGTCCTCTCCTTTCCCTCCGTTCCATCGCCCTCTGGGGACATTTTGGAACTAATTTTTTTTTTCGAAATTCCGTGAGCGCATCTCGTGTATAGCCCATATACAAAATTTCGTTGCATTCCGTTCACCCGTTTGCGCTGTAGGATGCCGTTTATCGGGGAAGTTTAATTATAACCACCCGGTATATCACGTTCTATATCAGTGGTATGCAACCTTTTATTGGCTGTGCCCCACATTCTTTAAATAAAAAAATCACGCGACCCCCAATGAACATTTTTTGGTAGAAGCAATTTTTTTTTAAATAATTAGAAAAATGTTAGCCAAAAAATAGAAAAAAGAAATAAGCAAATTTACTTTGAATTTGGACAACTTTGGCCCAGCTCTTGAAAACCAAACATTTAAATTGTTGAGATAGCTTAGGTTGTGACGAATTAAAATAATTCTCACAATTAAAATATACGCAGCACATGGCTG
Source organism: Dolomedes plantarius (assembly GCA_907164885.2). Taxonomy (NCBI): domain Eukaryota; kingdom Metazoa; phylum Arthropoda; class Arachnida; order Araneae; family Dolomedidae; genus Dolomedes; species Dolomedes plantarius. The sequence goes on along the minus strand of OU015494.1, from coordinate 137,730,332 downwards.
GAATTTGTCGCAACTGACCGACACGCCCTCCTTTAACGTATAACAGGTGACAGCGAGCTAGAACGAAAGGAACACAAAGCGGTTGAAAAAACGTGACATCTTGGCGGAACAGAAATTCGCCACGGTGCTCCAGATTAATGACGCGGGACCACCATTAAATCACTAGAATTTCAACCTTGCCTGCCAGCAAATCAAAAAGTCTAGAATGACATCACGATTAGCAGAGCCAATAGGAGACGAGTTCTCTGGACGGAGCGAGAGAGTCCAAAATTAGACGGGGCGAAAAAAAGTCAGTTAGCGACCGGCTAAGCTGTGGTAGACTCCTCCGACCATCCAGGGTCAAACGAAAAAGGCTATACGCGGACTTGCGTAGTTGGCGGCTTATTTTTCACGAAGAGAACTTTTAGCTTCGGCTAGGAAGCTTGGGTACAGTTCGACGAGATCATCAAGGCCGGATCATCCTGATTCTATAAAGTTCCTCGCAGTCATCCGCCTTGTAGGGAGTGAAAATCGAGGGACTTGCTCTAATTTCAACGAACTATTCGATGATATTGAATTAGCGAAACTCCAAGTGGTAACTCCTCCTAACGGACTCAGTCGTCATTTTAGAGGACTTTCATTAACTGTGTAACGGATCTTCAATCTCCAAATTTTCTTCTCCGAATTGAAATAAATTAGTCGATTTTAATTTATTTGGCTGTGATTTTTTGTTGAGTCGATTGCTACCTCGATCAACGCGTTACAGCTTTATATTGGTGGCAGCGAAGTAGGATAAAGAATCGTCGTTTAATCAACAGCGACGGCCCACGACATTGTGCATATTATCGACGAAGATAGATGTAGGACACCCTGTCCAGGAAGCACCCCTGTTAGGACACCCCGTCCTGGAAAGTAGAAGTACCGGGAGTCTCAGCCGATGGAAACCGCCGTGTACTAATATCTGTTGCCGTGCCGACAAAATTCCGCAAAGGAGCCACAACATTGAGCTGACCGACATCGATTGCAGAACGAGGGTCGTTAGAGAAGGTAAGCCTGAGTCATTCTTAGAGGCAAAGAAATTGTGTAGTAAAAGTAATATATGCTAATTTTAAATTAAAGATTATTCTTAGTTTGCATGTATAATTGTTGAACGGTGCTGTAAGATAAATTAGTAAAGGCACTTGATTCTAATCGAAAAGTAATTGTGTTTGAATTAAAATATGTGGAAAATATTACAAGTAAAAATTTAGTAGAATTGTGTTTTTTATGTGTAGAGCAAGAGTTACGCGCAAGCATCAGTAACTGTTCAAACATTATGCAAGTCTGAATTATAAAATTAATTGAGTAAAATTTTAAGGTGGTCTTAATTGCTAAAATTCTGAGTGTATTTTTGAATTGTGTATATTACGAATTAAATTAGCCAGTGAAAGAATTGAGTTTAGTGTTGTATATGAAAAGGGTTTATTGCAACTAAGTGTAATATTGATGTTGAAATATTATTATTATTGCTAGTAATCGAATTATTGATTCTTTATGGTATGTTGTAATTTGAAAGCAAACAACGATTGTAGAGGTTAAGCTTTTCTACCCTACTCAAAAGCAGTTGCGATTGAATGGAAAAACAGCTCCTTTTCTTCTGCTAAGTCGATAAGAGAATTGTGTATTATTGTATTTCTGTGTGTATTGTATTTTGTGAAATTTTGGAAAGGGAAGCTAGGAGTGTAAAATTATCTAGTAAACTTGTGTCCAGTAAAACTGTAAGATATTAATATGGCTTTCTTAAAACGGCATAGAAAATCCGATCTTCAAAACCTCGCTAGGGAATTTCGATTGGAGGTGGTGGATGAAGAGACTATAATAGACCTCTCTAAGAAAATCGTAGGGAGCGAAGATTATGACGAAGAAAGTGCCAAATTAATGCTGGAAACAATAATTGAGGATAGACTAAAAGTTGAGGCTAGAGAATTTGAATCTCGAAAATTAAGGGAGGAACGAAATTTCGAACTTGAGAAATTACGGTTAACGCAAAGCGCCGAAATCGCTAGCGTAGCTTCTGCGAGTAATGAGAGCGCGAGACCCCGCAAAACCCTAAGAATGCAAAAATACGACCCAGAAAAGTCCGATATGGCTTTATTTCTTACATTATTTGAGCTCCAAGCTCGGAAAATAGGTATTGATCAGGATGATTGGGTAACCGACTTAATTGAATTGCTACCCCTAGAGATTGCGCAGATAATTGTTAAAGTGCCGGAAGATAAATCGGATGATTATGAGTATGTTAGATCCGTGTTGTTAGAAAGATTTAAACTTAGCTCAGAGGCATTTAGAACGAAATTTCAGACACACGGGAAACAAGAAGGGACGCTATGGCAAGATCTCATCTTTGAGTTGCGTAGCTACCTAGAAGGTTGGTTAGAGGGAATCGAGGTCATAGATTATGAGACTTTGAAAGATCTGATGATAGCGGATCAGTTGAAAAAACTCGCCTCTAATGAAATGAAAGAACATTTCATAGATGACTGGGGAAACTTAAATGATCCGGATGATCTAGCAAAGAAACTAGACCATTATGAAGCATCTAGACGCTTCTTAAAAAAACCCCAAATTTTTAAACCTACGGAAAAGAGAGTCGTAGACCGCCCGAAAACTGAAAAACCCCAGGTTGAGAAAAGAGTTGAAACTAGCGAGAGCGGGCAAAACAATGGACATAGTGCTAGGAATATAGATCCTGAATTTCGAACGAGGGAGTTTGAACGTAAGAAGGAAATCGTATGCTATAATTGTAATCAGCCAGGGCACATTAAACCAAATTGCCCAGAACCCAGGAAGGAGGTGGGAATTATAAATTATCTGGCCGTGACGAAAAATTTTGATCCCTCTTTTAAACCCTATTTAAGCCAGGCCAAGGTAAATTCGAGGGAAATGACTATTTTACGGGATACAGGTAGTAGTCTTGATTTAGCTCCAGTACTCGTGACTAAACCCGAGGATTTTACAGGGGAAAAAATATGGGTAAGGCAGCCCCTAGAAAATGAATTGAGGTGCTTACCGCTAGCTCGGATAAAATTAGAGAGCCCCGAATTTGGAACCATTTTGACGAAAGCAGCTATCGTAGGGAAATCCGTAGAGATGAACCATTATTTATTGGGGAATTCCACCCAAAAATTAATTGACTCCCGTGAAAATAATTTTCAGAAAATTAATGCGGTAGTGACGCGAGAAAGTCGACGCAAAAAGGAAACGAGTCAAGAGACTGAGTCAAAATTTAGCGAGGGTATCCTTAGGGAATTCGTAGGAGCCGAAACTCTGAGGGAACCAAATCAATTACTCTGTAAGAATAGAGAGGAATTTCGGTCAGGCGAAAGGCCGGAACTTGCTTTTTGTCACAGGATTGAAATAGGAATGGAGGGAAGTTCCCCTGCAACCGTTTTTCAGGGATCTAATTCTGACCAGAGGGAAACTGGTTTCGTGAAACCGCACTCACTTTTGACAAAGGCGAGTTCAGAGTCTTTTGTGGGCAATTATTTTCAAGTGGGGGGTTTAAGAAAAGTCATTGTTGAACCTCCAAGCCAGAGGAGGAGCGCTAATCCGCCCACCCTTGATTGTCAGGTTTCGACGGAGGTTAAGGGAAACGTTACAATAGGGTCGAGCGTGGTATATCTCCTCAAGAGAATGGAATGACCAGATGTTTCAGTAGTGACGCTCTGAAAGGGGGGGTTGCATAAGACTGAGACAGCCAAAAATGTCGAGTCCCAAGGGGTAAATGAAAAACCGATTGAGGAACTCTGTAAGCTATTTTTAGGAACTCGAGGGCGACTCGGGAAGCGTGAGGAAAAGTTGTTCTGGGCTTATGAAAGCTCAAAATTTGGAAATGAAAGTAAATTAGTCAAGAAGGCGCAGATTTGTCTAAGACTTAGGCAAAAGAGAAAGTTGAGGAAATTTTCTAAGATAAAGGGAACGGTTGACTTACCGAGACCCAGTGAAAAGTTTTCTTGGGCACTTCACAACAAGTGAGATGTGAGTCAGAAAGTTACATCCAAATTTAAATGGTGTAGAATCGAGAAATACGAACCTTTCAAACGAAATTCTTAGGGTCAAATGTAGATATAATAATCTAGGTAATCCGTGTGAATAGGAAACCTAGGAATTTAATCGTATTGATCTACTGTGTTGATTTTTTGTGTTGTTAATTGATTTTTAAATTGCTTATTTTTATGTAGGGAAGTTACTTAATAATGTGTCCAATTGTATAACTGTTCTGTTTTTGTTAAAAATAATGAGTCGGTTTTTGGAAACGCCGCTAGGCTTTCCGAAGGGAATTTAGTTTAAATGACTTATATATGGGATGTTTTACCAGAAAAGAAACATACACGAATTTTGGTTAGTGATAGATTTCTTCAACGGAAATTAGTTAAAAGGATTTGTATTTTGCTATAATTCTTTGAAAAGGAAATTGAACGCAGACTGTTTGAGCAGGATGCTGTCAGAATAAAAGAGTAATTTAATAATGTGTAATCAATTGAATAATTTAAGAATTTGTAATTAATTGACTAATTTAGTAGTGTATAATTGTATAATAGTGTTGCAAATAATGTTTCTTTTGAAAATTTTTAAGTACTTAATTTTGTAATTTTAAATATTAAATTATGATTGCCTCTAATGATGTTGTCAGGTGAGCCATGTTAACCCTTGTTTCCAGATTTTGCCTGCAAGACAAAATCTCCCCAACGGGGGAGGGATTGTGACGAATTAAAATAATTCTCACAATTAAAATATACGCAGCACATGGCTCGAATTTGTCGCAACTGACCGACACGCCCTCCTTTAACGTATAATAGGTGACAGCGAGCTAGAACGAAAGGAACACAAAGCGGTTGGAAAAACGTGACATCTTGGCGGAACAGAAATTCGACACGGTGCTCCAGATTAATGACGAGGGACCACCATGAAATCACTAGAATTTCAACCTTGCCTGCCAGCAAATCGAAAAGTCTAGAATGACATCACGATTAGCAGAGCCAATAGGAGACGAGTTCTCTGGACGGAGCGAGAGAGTCCAAAATTAGACGGGGATTAGAAAGTTACCCGCAAGGGCCAAAGTTACCCCAGTTGACGGTACTGTAAAAGCATAGGGAAATTTTTGAAATAGTGCTAAGTAGGGTTAGTTTTTATCTTCAAACTGGTAATAAAATTTCTGTGACGGATCTAAGAGGTTTTTTTTGTTTGTTTTTGTAAGATCTTTCAACTTACAGATTAATAAAATGCTATTTTTTACATAGCACAAATTTATTGTTAACTAAAAATTGCTCTGTAATAAGAAAAATATTTAGTCACTCAGCTCATTTTAATATATTTGGGTTATTCACAAATGAATACAATATATTTTAAAACTAAAATTATTTCTATAAATATATGAAGACGATAGCCGAAAATCATTAGTATTTTTTTAAAGTTTATTTTATACCGGTTTTCGACGATATACATGCACATATATACACCAGAGGAGCAGAAAGAGTGTATGTTGTGGTTAAATCCTCTCTAAGTCACCAATCTCTTTGTATAAATCTACAGTAAACCATAAAATAATTCATTGTTTATAGAATTTTTACTATATTTGATATGTTTTTAAGGTTTAATTGCATGATTTTTACGTTTAACATCATTATTTATAAAGAAAACCGTATAAAATTATACATTACAGGAAAGATTATTTTATACAAAATCTAATGCAGTTTACCGCGATATATTTTCTTTATTTCTAAATATTTATAGCTAAAGAAAGGTAGGAAGAAAACAAAACTGCCTTAAGTAAGGAGAGGGTTAAACTTAACTCAAAACTGACCGAAAGGAGTGATTGCTTTTAGAACCAATCAGGCTGGATCCAATAGAGTGTTAGCATGAGTAAACTCACGTCTTTTGCTATCAGAATTGATTGTGAAACATCTTACTTAGTTTAATTAATACTAATTTGGTCTCTATTTTTTATGTGTTTTGTGTACTATAAATTCTTTAAGTAAGTTGTGTAACTTGTTAGTATGATAAGCAAAGTAGAAAGAGTTGACTACTCACCTAGAGAGAGGTGCAAAATAATTTGCCTTACGTGAAGAAGGTAATGCTTTTTTTAAAAGAATTTTTTTTAAAAATTAGTCAAGCCGCTAATTTGTTTTAAAAGACTTCTTTCAGTTGCCGAAAACAGAATTTTAAAAAATTCATTTGGAATCGCATCATTAGTAAAAGCACTTCGCCATTCACTGACATTGGATCTTACGTTAGCTTGAAATAGTAATATAAGTGAGTTATTTTTTTCTTCGGATATACCGGGAGCAGCGCGAACGCAGTCCCGACTACCAAAAATTATGCACCCCAAGCAACCGCATTTTGCGGAAGTGGCGATCTTCGGCTGCCCTATGTGCAATGGGCAACTTCTGACCGAGAGAGTCCCCTTCAGGATCAAGACATCTCAGGTGCCAAGTAAGTATGCGTAAACAACAACAAAAATCAGCTTGTATAAAAATTTCGTAAACTATTTCTGGTAACCGTTTAGCATTATTAAATAAAAAGCATTCTACCGGGTGGTTATAATTAAACTTCCCCTATAAACGGCATCCTACAGGCGCAAACGGGTGAACGGAATGCAACGAAATTTTGTATGTGGGTATACACGAGATGCGCTCACGGAATTTCGAAAAAAATAATTAGTTCCAAAATGTCCACCAGATGGCGCCTTTTTGGGAAAAACATGAAATTGAACAGAATAAACGACCAAAACGGATTACAGAAACAATATTAACATTTATTGACTAGTTTCTGATCACCTTGTCATCGAACCACATTAAGTAAAGGTAAGGGAGAAACAAAAACAGTTCAGTTTGCAGAAACAAGAACAGATTAGGACGAAATTGCACAAGAGAACCACGTTCGCCGGATCTAACTCCGTGCTATTTCTGGTTATGGGGCAATTTAAAAAGTCTGGTGTATCGTGGAGGTGTTGCAATGTTGATTGACTTAAAGAACTCCATAACGCTTCATGTGCGAAGCCTCACAACTGATCAGTTACGATCTGCTGTTTAACACACTGTCCATCGACTTGAAATTTTGCAGGTGAATGAAGGTGGTCACGTGGAGCAGCTTTCCCTACATCGCCCAGGACACGATTAACAACTGCTCCTCTTGTGCAATTTCGTCCTAATCTGTTCTTGTTTCTGCAAACTGAACTGTTTTTGCTTCTCCCTTACCTTTATTTAATGTGGTTCGATGACAAGGTGATCAGAAACTAGTCAATAAATGCTAATATTGTTTCTGCATTCCGTTTTGGTCATTTATTGTGTTAAATTTCATGTTTTTCCCCAAAAGGCGCCCTCTGGTGGACATTTTGGAACTAATTTTTTTTTTCGAAATTCCGTGAGCGCATCTCGTGTATAGCCCATATACAAAATTTCGTCGCATTCCGTTCACCCGTTTGCGCTGTAGGATGCCGTTTATCGGGGAAGTTTAATTTATAACCACCCGGTATATCACGTTCTATATCAGTGGTATGCAACCTTTTATTGGCTGCGCCCCACATTCTTTAAATAAAAAAATCACGTGCCCCCAATGAACATTTTTTGGTAGAAGCAAATTTATTTTTAATAATTAGAAAAATGTTAGCCAAAAAATAGAAAAAAAGAAATAAGCAAATTTACCTTGAATTGGGGCAACTTTGGCCCAGCTCTTGAAAACCAAACATTCAAATTGTTGAGATAGGTTAGGTCAATAGACCATGTACAAGTATTGCCAAATTACCTATTAATAATATCTTATCTAATTCGAGTTAATCTAGAGCTTAATTTGGAAAAAAATCAACAAATCAATATTTTTTTCTATGCAAAACTGATTTTATTTTTAAATAACAAATGGAATTTTCAAAGAAAAGAAAATAATAATAGATGAACAGTAAACAGTAATTTAACAGTACTTATATGTTTTGAGGAATTGATAGTCCAAACTATGGAGAAGAAACATAATCCAATTCTGGAGCAATAAGCTGATTCCTCTTTCATTCGATTTTCGGAGGATTGATTTTCCCGCACACTTCTTCCCGCTCATTTTTAGTCTTGGTTTTCTGGCCAACGCCAAAATTTGAGATTTCTTTCCATATTTTCCATAGTCGGTCCGATATTTGTTAAACTTAAAATCTTTCCTGGATATTAACATCATCGTACTTCCAATAACAAAATCATCTACAGCATGCAAGTGCAAGTTCAGAGCATACATGTACAAATTCAGAATCCTCCTGTCTTTGAGATTTTGTTTGTAATATTTTGTTTATTACTTAAGGACGAGCTGGAGCATTGTCGTTTCCACCTCTTTGAAACTGGACCCTTTTTAGAAGTAGAAAGAGTAGTGGGAGTAACTTTCGCCCAACTGCCATGCTGGGCCAAAGTTACCCCAAGACTTGGGACAAAGTTTGCCTAATGTATTAAATATTCCTTAGTTGGCAAACCACAAAATAAATCAAGATAATGACAGTGAAAATAGTTGAAACAATTAATAACAAAATGAGGCAATTCACTTACCTGCTCTGAATCACGTACTCTATCACATTTACAAGGAAAAGTTGGAAGACAAAGCAATATACGTTTTAGTGATACCAAAGTAGAGCAGCACTGTAGTTGTGGTAACTTGAGGAACTACAAAACAAAACATGAAAAAGTCAAGGCAGCACTGCCGCCTATTGGCCCCTTGCAATAAATAAGTGATAATCTCTCCTCTTTGTCTAGATACAGCAAATACAATCTTTTTTCGTTTGTTGGACCAAAGTTACCCGCAAGGGTCAAAGTTACCCCAGTTGACGGTACTGTAAAAGCATAGGGAAATTTTTGAAATAGTGCTAAGTAGGGTTAGTTTTTATCTTCAAACAGGTAATAAAATTTCTGTGACGGATCTAAGAGGGTTTTTTTTTGTTTGTTTTTGTAAGATCTTTCAACTTACAGATTAATAAAATGTTATTTTTTACATAGCACAAATTTATTGTTAACTAAAAATTGCTCTGTAATAAGAAAAAGAGTTAGTCACTCAGCTCATTTTAATATATTTGGGTTATTCACAAGTGAATACAATATATTTTAAAACTAAAATTATTTCTATAAATATATGAAGACGATAGCTGAAAATCATTAGTATTTTTTTAAGTTTATTTTATACCGGTTTTCGACGATATACATGCACATATACACCAGAGAAGCAGAAAGAGTGTATTTTGTGGTTAAATCCTCTCTAAGTCACCAATCTCTTTGTATAAATCTACAGTAAACCATAAAATAATTCATTGTTTATAGAATTTTTAATATATTTGATATGTTTTTAAGGTTTAATTGCATGATTTTTACGTTCAACATCATTATTTATAAAGAAAACCGTATAAAATTATACATTACAGGAAAGATTATTTTATACAAAATCTAATGCAGTTTACCGCGATATATTTTCTTTATTTCTAAATATTTATAGCTAAAGAAAGGTAGGAAGAAAACAAAACTGCCTTAAGTAAGGAGAGGGTTAATCTTAACTCAAAACTGACCGAAAGGAGTGATTGCTCTTAGAACCAATCAGGCTGGATCCAATAGAGTGTTAGCATGAGTAAACTCACGTCTTTTGCTATCAGAATTGATTGTGAAACATCTTACTTAGTTTAATTAATACTAATTTGGTCTCTATTTTTTATGTGTTTTGTGTACTATAAATTCTTTAAGTAAGTTGTGTAACTTGTTAGTATGATAAGCAAAGTAGAAAGAGTTGACTACTCACCTAGAGAGAGGTGCAAAATAATTGCCTTACGTGAAGAAGGTAATGCTTTTTTTAAAAGAATTTTTTTTAAAAATTAGTCAAGCCGCTAATTTGTTTTAAAAGACTTCTTTCAGTTGCCGAAAACAGAATTTTAAAAAATTCATTTGGAATCGCATCATTAGTAAAAAGCACTTCGCCATTCACTGACATTGATCTTACGTTAGCTTGAAATACTAATATAAGTGAGTTATTTTTTTCTTCGGATTTACCGGGAGCAGCGCGAACGCAGTCCCGACTACCAAAAATTATGCACCCCAAGCAACCGCATTTTGCGGAAGTGGCGATCTTCGGCTGCCCTATGTGCAATGGGCAACTTCTGACCGAGAGAGTCCCCTTCAGGATCAAGACATCTCAGGTGCCAAGTAAGTATGCGTAAACAACAACAAAAATCAGCTTGTATAAAAATTTCGTAAACTATTTCTGGTAACGGTTTAGCATTATTAAATAAAAAGCATTCTACCGGGTGGTTATAATTAAACTTCCCCTATAAACGGCATCCTACAGCGCAAACGGGTGAACGGAATGCAACGAAATTTTGTATGTGGGTATACACGAGATGCGCTCACGGAATTTCGAAAAAAATAATTAGTTCCAAAATGTCCACCAGATGGCGCCTTTTTGGGAAAAACATGAAATTGAACAGAATAAACGACCAAAACGGATTACAGAAACAATATTAACATTTATTGACTAGTTTCTGATCACCTTGTCATCGAACCACATTAAGTAAAGGTAAGGGAGAAACAAAAACAGTTCAGTTTGCAGAAACAAGAACGGATTAGGACGAAATTGCACAAGAGAACCACGTTCGCCGGATCTAACTCCGTGCTATTTCTGGTTATGGGGCAATTTAAAAAGTCTGGTGTATCGTGGAGGTGTTGCAATGTTGATTAACTTAAAGAACTCCATATCGCTTCATGTGCGAAGCCTCACAACTGATCAGTTACGATCTGCTGTTTAACACACTGTCCATCGACTTGAAATTTTGCAGGTGAATGAAGGTGGTCACGTGGAGCAGCTTTCCCTACATCGCCCAGGACACGATTAACAACTGCTCCTCTTGTGCAATTTCGTCCTAATCTGTTCTTGTTTCTGCAAACTGAACTGTTTTTGCTTCTCCCTTACCTTTATTTAATGTGGTTCGATGACAAGGTGATCAGAAACTAGTCAATAAATGCTAATATTGTTTCTGCATTCCGTTTTGGTCATTTATTGTGTTAAATTTCATGTTTTTCCCCAAAAGGCGCCCTCTGGTGGACATTTTGGAACTAATTTTTTTTTTTTCGAAATTCCGTGAGCGCATCTCGTGTATAGCCCATATACAAAATTTCGTCACATTCCGTTCACCCGTTTGCGCTGTAGGATGCCGTTTATCGGGGAAGTTTAATTATAACCACCCGGTATATCACGTTCTATATCAGTGGTATGCAACCTTTTATTGGCTGCGCCCCACATTCTTTAAATAAAAAAATCACGTGACCCCCAATGAACATTTTTTGGTAGAAGCAAATTTATTTTAAATAATTAGAAAAATGTTAGCCAAAAAATAGAAAAAAAGAAATAAGCAAATTTACCTTGAATTGGGGCAACTTTGGCCCAGCTCTTGAAAACCAAACATTCAAATTGTTGAGATAGGTTAGGTCAATAGACCATGTACAAGTATTGCCAAATTACCTATTAATAATATCTTATCTAATTCGAGTTAATCTAGAGCTTAATTTGGAAAAAAATCAACAAATCAATATTTTTTTCTATGCAAAACTGATTTTATTTTTAAATAACAAATGGAATTTTCAAAGAAAAGAAAATAATAATAGATGAACAGTAAACAGTAATTTAACAGACTTATATGTTTTGAGGAATTGATAGTCCAAACTATGGAGAAGAAACATAATCCAATTCTGGAGCAATAAGCTGATTCCTCTTTCATTCGATTTTCGGAGGATTGATTTTCCCGCACACTTCTTCCCGCTCATTTTTAGTCTTGTTTTTCTGGCCAACGCCAAAATTTGAGATTTCTTTCCATATTTTCCATAGTCGGTCCGATATTTGTTAAACTTAAAATCTTTCCTGGATATTAACATCATCGTACTTCCAATAACAAAATCATCTACAGCATGCAAGTGCAAGTTCAGAGCATACATGTACAAATTCAGAATCCTCCTGTCTTTGAGATTTTGTTTGTAATATTTTGTTTATTACTTAAGGACGAGCTGGAGCATTGTCGTTTCCACCTCTTTGAAACTGGACCCTTTTTAGAAGTAGAAAGAGTAGTGGGAGTAACTTTCGCCCAACTGCCATGCTGGGCCAAAGTTACCCCAAGACTTGGGACAAAGTTTGCCTAATGTATTAAATATTCCTTAGTTGGCAAACCACAAAATAAATCAAGATAATGACAGTGAAAATAGTTGAAACAATTAATAACAAAATGAGGCAATTCACTTACCTGCTCTGAATCACGTACTCTATCACATTTACAAGGAAAAGTTGGAAGACAAAGCAATATACGTTTTAGTGATACCAAAGTAGAGCAGCACTGTAGTTGTGGTAACTTGAGGAACTACAAAACAAAACATGAAAAAGTCAAGGCAGCACTGCCGCCTATTGGCCCTTGCAATAAATAAGTGATAATCTCTCCTCTTTGTCTAGATACAGCAAATACAATCTTTTTTCGTTTGTTGGACCAAAGTTACCCGCAAGGGTCAAAGTTACCCCAGTTGACGGTACTGTAAAAGCATAGGGAAATTTTTGAAATAGTGCTAAGTAGGGTTAGTTTTTATCTTCAAACAGGTAATAAAATTTCTGTGACGGATCTAAGAGGGTTTTTTTTTTGTTTGTTTTTGTAAGATCTTTCAACTTACAGATTAATAAAATGTTATTTTTTACATAGCACAAATTTATTGTTAACTAAAAATTGCTCTGTAATAAGAAAAAGAGTTAGTCACTCAGCTCATTTTAATATATTTGGGTTATTCACAAGTGAATACAATATATTTTAAAACTAAAATTATTTCTAAAAATATATGAAGACGATAGCTGAAAATCATTAGTATTTTTTTTAAGTTTATTTTATACCGGTTTTCGACGATATACATGCACATATATACACCAGAGAAGCAGAAAGAGTGTATTTTGTGGTTAAATCCTCTCTAAGTCACCAATCTCTTTGTATAAATCTACAGTAAACCATAAAATAATTCATTGTTTATAGAATTTTTAATATATTTGATATGTTTTTAAGGTTTAATTGCATGATTTTTACGTTCAACATCATTATTTATAAAGAAAACCGTATAAAATTATACATTACAGGAAAGATTATTTTATACAAAATCTAATGCAGTTTACCGCGATATATTTTCTTTATTTCTAAATATTTATAGCTAAAGAAAGGTAGGAAGAAAACAAAACTGCCTTAAGTAAGGAGAGGGTTAATCTTAACTCAAAACTGACCGAAAGGAGTGATTGCTCTTAGAACCAATCAGGCTGGATCCAATAGAGTGTTAGCATGAGTAAACTCACGTCTTTTGCTATCAGAATTGATTGTGAAACATCTTACTTAGTTTAATTAATACTAATTTGGTCTCTATTTTTTATGTGTTTTGTGTACTATAAATTCTTTAAGTAAGTTGTGTAACTTGTTAGTATGATAAGCAAAGTAGAAAGAGTTGACTACTCACCTAGAGAGAGGTGCAAAATAATTGCCTTACGTGAAGAAGGTAATGCTTTTTTTAAAAGAATTTTTTTTAAAAATTAGTCAAGCCGCTAATTTGTTTTAAAAGACTTCTTTCAGTTGCCGAAAACAGAATTTTAAAAAATTCATTTGGAATCGCATCATTAGTAAAAACACTTCGCCATTCACTGACATTTGATCTTACGTTAGCTTGAAATACTAATATAAGTGAGTTATTTTTTTCTTCGGATTTACCGGGAGCAGCGCGAACGCAGTCCCGACTACCAAAAATTATGCACCCCAAGCAACCGCATTTTGCGGAAGTGGCGATCTTCGGCTGCCCTATGTGCAATGGGCAACTTCTGACCGAGAGAGTCCCCTTCAGGATCAAGACATCTCAGGTGCCAAGTAAGTATGCGTAAACAACAACAAAAATCAGCTTGTATAAAAATTTCGTAAACTATTTCTGGTAACCGTTTAGCATTATTAAATAAAAAGCATTCTATATCACGTTCTATATCAGTGGTCTGCAACCTTTTATTGGCCGCGTCACATTCTTTAAATAAAAAATCACGCGACCCCCAATGAACATTTTTTGGTAGAAGCAAATTTTTTTTAAATAATTAGAAAAATATTAGCCAAAAAATAGAAAAAAGAAATAAGCAAATGTTTACAAACTATTTTCAAAATCAATGAACTGTACATTGTGGGTATATATTTACTTTGCCCACTAACAATAAAAAAAAATGTCTTGCATATCTTCTACACTTGTCTTTGCCAAATCTTGTGTGACCAAAACATAATATTGAAATATCAATGTGTATTTTTATTTTATTTTGGTGAGAACACATGATTTCAAAATTATAAGATTTATATTGAAGCATTGTAAATTATAAAATACATTTATTTATATAAAACTAAAATAAAATTTAATTAGAAGAGTGAGCCTGGCCCACGAATAATTTATTTATTAAATATTTGCTGAAATGTTTTAGAGTGTTACTCTCGCATCATCTTCCGGGTTAAGTTTCGATCGTTGTATGGTTTTTATAGCAACTCATTTTGAAAAGCCATTCTCACACAGATAGGTAGAAACATGAAGCTAAAGAAAAATTAATATTTTTCGATCTTTTTACTGTGATTACAATAAAACCCATACTTTGTGAAAGTGCAAAAATATAGCTGATTTGTCCTTGTCAGAGTTATTTAGGGTTTTTTTTTTTTAATTCGCTGAAAAAAAATTGTATTCAGTAATTTACCAAATTGACGGTTATACCTCCAGTTTTGAAAAAGGTTAATCTGAGATGCTTTGATTTATTTTTTTCCAAAGGAAGATAATTCAAAGTACTGTGTTATTAAATACTGAAATGACCTATTTTATTAGTCCTGATTAAAATTTATTTGTGATTGATAAAAATATTGCTTTTCGTTTTAAAGGTTGTTATGTATGGTGTATTATTATGTATGGTGTATTCATACTTATCTGCAAATAAAAATATTCTTATATTACTATGTGTGTGTGTGTTTTGGTTAATCAGTAGTATTTCTCACAATTTTTCTTTTCATAAAAGATTTCCATCCCAATTCTTTTCTGTAATTTCATTTCCTTAATTATTCAATTATTACAAAATTCTGAACTCATTTATTCTTGAACTAATACACAATTATTCTGAAAAAGTTTATATAATGAAGTATGAATCTTCATGTGCCAGATGTTTAGACATTGCATACTCTGTAGCTGCAGCTAGTGTGTGCTCTTATATGTGCATGCAACTAACTAGCTCTAGAAAATGCACCATTATTTACTCATTTCCTTTGAGAATTTTAATGATGTTTAGCATAAAAGGCAGATCAAATAAACATTTTGAATGAAAATAAACAATTGTTAAGTTGAATAAATAAATTCAGATTAAATACGCATTAAAAAAAACGTGTTCCCTCTTGAAAAATATGAAAAATCCATATTAAAGCGTATGGTTTTTCCGTGTCAAAGCCCTGTGTTCGGCGCGCGCTCCACCTATTGGCGGCGACCAATTGTGAGACACGTTTTTAAACACTGGAGCTACTTCTACTTCTTTAGCTTCATGGGTAGAAAGGAGTGATACGAATTAGAACTGAATTTAAGGAATATAAGTATACCCTGTCACGACTGTTTGAAACATTATATAACAATATCATATCATGTATTTTTATATAACAATATCGTATCATATAAAACAATATAAATAAAAATATTAGGAATAGAAAATTTAAAGCATAATTTCTAAATAAGTAATTGAATGATATAAATTTACTTCTGTTGTGATGATAATTAATAGTTTTGGAAGTGATTAAAGTCAATATTAATATCGGGTATTCTGATAAATAAATTAGTAAAGTAAATTAGTAAAGTAAGTAAATTTTAGTAACGATTGTGCTTTGTTTTAATCAATTTATTAAGCCTCTGCTAAATATATGTAAGGGTTATACTTGTGGTGATCAGATATTAATTGATTTTATTAATGTCATCGCATTTAGAGAAGTGTGCGCAAGTTTCTCTAAATGTTTTGACATTGAGAAGAATTAAGTTTGAAATAGATCATCACAGGTTATACCTTATTGTTAATATTGATAAATTAATAAGCCTTATTTTGAAATAATTGTGAGGTGTCTGGTACGCTGGTATATTGTTTTTTATTAGTTTTTTTGGTGGCTGTATGTATTCAACATAGTTAATTATTAATTTTAGAGTGTTTTATTTTTGTTTTTTCAATTAATAGTAAATTTTGGATTATGAACCCAAACCCTTGTGTAAGCTGGGCTGGTAGGCAATGTAACGAGATCTCCTCCATTTTCACAGTATTTTCACAGCACATACCCAGGACTACACCGGATAAAGGGATTAACTGAAGTATCCATTTCAAGAAACAACCCCTTTTTGCAGCTGGCCAAGAGATAAGCGAAACGACCGTTTTGATGAGGGGTAGGCGCATGGATACGTCTGAGATCGCCAAACGCCGAGTTAGTCCCAGAGTTTAGAAAAAAAAATAAATCCTGAATTGATGCAAGATCAAAGTTTGAAAATAAAATACTATACTACCTATCAAATTATAATTCAAGCCCCTCAAATTCTGTTGGTCCGAATTTCCCTGTTAAAATCAAGGAGCGAGGACGCACTCATTTTCACCCACGAGTAGCCATACAAAGGGGTGAGAAGGTCGTCCAATGGAGATTTGGAGACAGAGAGGGGGAGGCCGGCCAAGAGGCTGGGAGCGGACCCGCAACCCACGATGGAGAGAGAGGTCTTGATTTTTTTTTTTGGCGGCCGGCACGCTATAGAAATGGCGCTGGCCTGGGGTGCCCCTCATGATTTTTTAAAATAATAGTTTTTTTTTTGTGCTGCAGCATTTTAATTGGGTAATATAGTTTTAATTTCCTTTTTTTTTGGTTTACTGAATTTTTCTATAGTTTTACTTTTTTTTCTTCAAATGGTACAAGTTGTGAAGACTGTTTGCAAATGAGCCATTTTTTTTTCCATTGTCCTTTCTTTCGGTGAGACGGCATGACATATTAAATTTTGGTATAGTGGAGGCTTAATTTTATTTTGGCACAGATTTTTTTAGTTCATATGATTTTTATGTGGTTATGATAATTATTATTTTTGATATTTTAAACGATGTAGATTTTAAGTTGAAATTTTTCTTTCATTCCTATAATTGGTGCATTTATTTTGAATATTGATTTTTTTACATTTTGAATTATTGAACGATATAAATGTTTTTTTGGTGTTTTACTTAAGAGTATTGTTCTGTTAGTGCATTTAAGGATACATTTTTGATTTGAATTTTTACATTCCTATATATTTAGCGTTTATATTGAATATTGAATATTTTTTTAACATCTTTAAACATTGATAGATATTTTGGGCTTATATTTTTATTGGTATTTTGTTGCTTTAACGTTTTCTATTGCTATGCTAGTGGTTTTAAGTATAATATTTGATTTGAGGTGCTAAACTGTGCATGTTTTACAATGTCTCCCATAGTATATTTGCATACTAAGTATTGATAAATTTTTAATTGCAATTCTACATGTCAGATAATTTTTTGGGTTATTTTGGGCTTCATATCACGAGTTTTTTTTTTGTCTTGCCAGGTGCTAAGTTTTTCTACTTTCCTCTTGCCATTTAGAGCTAGTCTCATGGTCAGACGGGAAGTAAAATTGGTTTGGGTTCTTGGACAGATTGAAAATTACATTAAAATTTTTCATATAATAGTAAATGATTTTTTTTTCGCACGAAGTTAGTTACAATTGGGTTTAAGATTCAAACTTCAATGTCACAGACTGGGAAATTTGAATGCTGCGGTCATTTCAGTACCTAATAAATTCAGTTTCTTATGTCGGGTATATGTTTGGACTTAATACCAGTTGGGTTTGGTTAGAAATTTAATTAAGATTGGGGTTAATATTCAACTTCAATGTCACAGGCTGGGAAATTTTGAATGTTGTGGTCTTTCAGTACCTAATAAGTTCAGTTTCTCATGTCAGGGATTTGTTGGATTTAATACCAGTTTAGTTTTTTTTTTGCAGAGTTTTAGCTTAATTTAATATTGATTAATTTCTTTTGTAAGGCATACTAAAGCGTCCGAAAATTTTGTTTATGTGTAGGGTTAATGTTAAATTTTTTTTTGGTGCTCTTGTCTACAATGTTTCATGTGCAATTAATAGTTTTGGAAGTGATTAAAGTTAATATTAATATCGGGTATTCAGATAAATAAATTAGTAAAGTAAATTAGTAAAGTAAGTAAATTTTAGTAACGATTGTGCTTTGTTTTAATCAATTTATTAAGCCTCTGCTAAATATATGTAAGGGTTATACTTGTGGTGATCAGATATTAATTGATTTTATTAATGTCATCGCATTTAGAGAAGTGTGCGCAAGTTTCTCTAAATGTTTTGACATTGAGAAGAATTAAGTTTGAAATAGATCATCACAGGTTATACCTTATTGTTAATATTGATAAATTAATAAGCCTTATTTTGAAATAATTGTGAGGTGTCTGGTACGCTGGTATATTGTTTTTTATTAGTTTTTTTGGTGGCTGTATGTATTCAACATAGTTAATTATTAATTTTAGAGTGTTTTATTTTTGTTTTTTCAATTAATAGTAAATTTTGGATTATGAACCCAAACCCTTGTGTAAGCTGGGCTGGTAGGCAATGTAACGAGATCTCCTCCATTTTCACAGTATTTTCACAGCACATACCCAGGACTACACCGGATAAAGGGATTAACTGAAGTATCCATTTCAAGAAACAACCCCTTTTTGCAGCTGGCCAAGAGATAAGCGAAACGACCGTTTTGATGAGGGGTAGGCGCATGGATACGTCTGAGATCGCCAAACGCCGAGTTAGTCCCAGAGTTTAGAAAAAAAAATAAATCCTGAATTGATGCAAGATCAAAGTTTGAAAATAAAATACTATACTACCTATCAAATTATAATTCAAGCCCCTCAAATTCTGTTGGTCCGAATTTCCCTGTTAAAATCAAGGAGCGAGGACGCACTCATTTTCACCCACGAGTAGCCATACAAAGGGGTGAGAAGGTCGTCCAATGGAGATTTGGAGACAGAGAGGGGGAGGCCGGCCAAGAGGCTGGGAGCGGACCCGCAACCCACGATGGAGAGAGAGGTCTTGATTTTTTTTTTTGGCGGCCGGCACGCTATAGAAATGGCGCTGGCCTGGGGTGCCCCTCATGATTTTTTAAAATAATAGTTTTTTTTTTGTGCTGCAGCATTTTAATTGGGTAATATAGTTTTAATTTCCTTTTTTTTTGGTTTACTGAATTTTTCTATAGTTTTACTTTTTTTTCTTCAAATGGTACAAGTTGTGAAGACTGTTTGCAAATGAGCCATTTTTTTTTCCATTGTCCTTTCTTTCGGTGAGACGGCATGACATATTAAATTTTGGTATAGTGGAGGCTTAATTTTATTTTGGCACAGATTTTTTTAGTTCATATGATTTTTATGTGGTTATGATAATTATTATTTTTGATATTTTAAACGATGTAGATTTTAAGTTGAAATTTTTCTTACATTCCTATAATTGGTGCATTTATTTTGAATATTGATTTTTTTACATTTTGAATTATTGAACGATATAAATGTTTTTTTGGTGTTTTACTTAAGAGTATTGTTCTGTTAGTGCATTTAAGGATACATTTTTGATTTGAATTTTTACATTCCTATATATTTAGCGTTTATATTGAATATTGAATATTTTTTTTAACATCTTTAAACATTGATTTTGGGCTTATATTTTTATTGGTATTTTGTTGCTTTAACGTTTTCTATTGCTATGCTAGTGGTTTTAAGTATAATATTTGATTTGAGGTGCTAAATTGTGCATGTTTTACAATGTCTCCCATAGTATATTTGCATACTAAGTATTGATAAATTTTTAATTGCAATTCTACATGTCAGATAATTTTTTGGGTTATTTTGGGCTTCATATCACGAGTTTTTTTTTGTCTTGCCAGGTGCTAAGTTTTTCTACTTTCCTCTTGCCATTTAGAGCTAGTCTCATGGTCAGACGGGAAGTAAAATTGGTTGGGTTCTTGGACAGATTGAAAATTACATTAAAATTTTTCATATAATAGTAAATGATTTTTTTTTCGCACGAAGTTAGTTACAATTGGGTTTAAGATTCAAACTTCAATGTCACAGACTGGGAAATTTGAATGCTGCGGTCATTTCAGTACCTAATAAATTCAGTTTCTTATGTCGGGTATATGTTTGGACTTAATACCAGTTGGGTTTGGTTAGAAATTTAATTAAGATTGGGGTTAATATTCAACTTCAATGTCACAGGCTGGGAAATTTTGAATGTTGTGGTCTTTCAGTACCTAATAAGTTCAGTTTCTCATGTCAGGGATTTGTTGGATTTAATACCAGTTTAGTTTTTTTTTTGCAGAGTTTTAGCTTAATTTAATATTGATTAATTTCTTTTGTAAGGCATACTAAAGCGTCCGAAAATTTTGTTTATGTGTAGGGTTAATGTTAAATTTTTTTTTGGTGCTCTTGTCTACAATGTTTCATGTGCAATTAATAGTTTTGGAAGTGATTAAAGTTAATATTAATATCGGGTATTCAGATAAATAAATTAGTAAAGTAAATTAGTAAAGTAAGTAAATTTTAGTAACGATTGTGCTTTGTTTTAATCAATTTATTAAGCCTCTGCTAAATATATGTAAGGGTTATACTTGTGGTGATCAGATATTAATTGATTTTATTAATGTCATCGCATTTAGAGAAGTGTGCGCAAGTTTCTCTAAATGTTTTGACATTGAGAAGAATTAAGTTTGAAATAGATCATCACAGGTTATACCTTATTGTTAATATTGATAAATTAATAAGCCTTATTTTGAAATAATTGTGAGGTGTCTGGTACGCTGGTATATTGTTTTTTATTAGTTTTTTTGGTGGCTGTATGTATTCAACATAGTTAAGGGGACACAGTACCCTGTCAAAAATTTTTTTTATTTTAAGTATTTCAATAAACATTGTAATTGTATTGCACTTTAGCAGTCATTTTAAAACATATTCTGAAAGGTAAAATTTATTTTAACAGTAAATTTAATTAAAATTTGAATTTTTTAATTTTTTTTTCAATTTTTAAAAATCCTTATAACTTTTTCAAATATTAATATTTTTGCTCCAATTTTTTATAGGTAATGTATTTATGTCTACTATATAAAAATTGGCATGGGTTTTTTAGATACTTTTAAAATTACATTTTATATAAATTTTTTTCTATCATTTGCAGTGAAAAACGATGAAAACTGGCACTTTGTTGTATATTTTTGAATATAAAAAGAGAAACAAGCATGTTATTGCATAATTCCATGCGAATTTTTATGCTATACATAATAGAAAACCTGTATAAAAAGTTTAATACTTGTGTCTTAAATACAAAAAAAGTTTTAGCACTTTTACTGCATGAATGTCAAGAAAAAACAAACATGGAGAAAAAGCCATTTAAAGTTTTCATTTGTTAAAAAAAGTCCCTTGAAATGAAATGATATACAAATTTTGTGGGTATTTATAATAGTCAATTAATATAATATATATATATAAAACATTTTATCCATCCAACTTCAATATAAAATATTTTATGCAATTTTAAAAACATGTCAGTGAACTATAGAAAATAGAGTCGACAACAACTGCTCTTGGTTTAAATTTTTTTCAAATTCAACAAATAAATCTTAATGTTAATTCCATGTGAAGTTTCATTAAGCGTATAATAAAGAATATGTATAAAAACTTTTATATCTCTATCTGAATTATTAAAAAAATTATAACGTTCTCAATATATGACAGTTAAGAAAAGATACCATTAAGAAAAAATAAATCATGCTACTTGAGAAAGTCATACCTGAAATTAGTATAAAATTAATGTGGAACTAGATTTGATGTACAAAGTAATGCATATGTAAAGCATTTCAACCATGTTTTAACATAAAAAATTTCCTTTAGGGTTGTAAAAGTATGAAAATTTTAAAAAAAATAAGAAAAATCGATGTAATTTTTATTCATGAAACATACCATTTACTACCACATTTTCTGAGAAAATTTTAAAAACATACTTATTTTACAAAATTAAAATCCCCAGGTTTATAGGTAACAAATATAACGAATAGAAATATAGCGTAAAGTTCAAGCAAAAGCTTAAAAATATACACTTCAGGAAGAAAAAAAAAGCTGATTACAATTTTTGAACCGAAAATAAATAGCTACGTGCAGAACTACCATTACCATGTGTAAAAAATCCAAACAGTTACTTGTAACGGTTACTTGTTTTGCTCTGGTGAACAAAAAAAATAGTTAATTAATTATTAATTTGAGTTTTTAGGCTAGTGGAAAAAAATGCCACGCCCACTTTAATTGGTCACTTGTCCCTTTAATTTTCTCACAACCTTATAAAAATCTAAATAACTTTTAAAGTATTCAAGATACAGCTTTGAAATTTGGTGATCATATATAGAAAGGTGGGGACAATAATTTGAGTAAATAAAAAAAAAATCGATATTTTGACGATTTTTAGGGTACTGTGTCCCCTTAATTATTAATTTTAGAGTGTTTTATTTTTGTTTTTTCAATTAATAGTAAATTTTGGATTATGAACCCAAACCCTTGTGTAAGCTGGGCTGGTAGGCAATGTAACGAGATCTCCTCCATTTTCACAGTATTTTCACAGCACATACCCAGGACTACACCGGATAAAGGGATTAACTGAAGTATCCATTTCAAGAAACAACCCCTTTTTTGCAGCTGGCCAAGAGATAAGCGAAACGACCGTTTTGATGAGGGGTAGGCGCATGGATACGTCTGAGATCGCCAAACGCCGAGTTAGTCCCAGAGTTTAGAAAAAAAAAATAAATCCTGAATTGATGCAAGATCAAAGTTTGAAAATAAAATACTATACTACCTATCAAATTATAATTCAAGCCCCTCAAATTCTGTTGGTCCGAATTTCCCTGTTAAAATCAAGGAGCGAGGACGCACTCATTTTCACCCACGAGTAGCCATACAAAGGGGTGAGAAGGTCGTCCAATGGAGATTTGGAGACAGAGAGGGGGAGGCCGGCCAAGAGGCTGGGAGCGGACCCGCAACCCACGATGGAGAGAGAGGTCTTGATTTTTTTTTTTGGCGGCCGGCACGCTATAGAAATGGCGCTGGCCTGGGGTGCCCCTCATGATTTTTTAAAATAATAGTTTTTTTTTTGTGCTGCAGCATTTTAATTGGGTAATATAGTTTTAATTTCCTTTTTTTTTGGTTTACTGAATTTTTCTATAGTTTTACTTTTTTTTCTTCAAATGGTACAAGTTGTGAAGACTGTTTGCAAATGAGCCATTTTTTTTTTCCATTGTCCTTTCTTTCGGTGAGACGGCATGACATATTAAATTTTGGTATAGTGGAGGCTTAATTTTATTTTGGCACAGATTTTTTTAGTTCATATGATTTTTATGTGGTTATGATAATTATTATTTTTGATATTTTAAACGATGTAGATTTTAAGTTGAAATTTTTCTTACATTCCTATAATTGGTGCATTTATTTTGAATATTGATTTTTTTACATTTTGAATTATTGAACGATATAAATGTTTTTTTGGTGTTTTACTTAAGAGTATTGTTCTGTTAGTGCATTTAAGGATACATTTTTGATTTGAATTTTTACATTCCTATATATTTAGCGTTTATATTGAATATTGAATATTTTTTTTAACATCTTTAAACATTGATTTTGGGCTTATATTTTTATTGGTATTTTGTTGCTTTAACGTTTTCTATTGCTATGCTAGTGGTTTTAAGTATAATATTTGATTTGAGGTGCTAAATTGTGCATGTTTTACAATGTCTCCCATAGTATATTTGCATACTAAGTATTGATAAATTTTTAATTGCAATTCTACATGTCAGATAATTTTTTGGGTTATTTTGGGCTTCATATCACGAGTTTTTTTTGTCTTGCCAGGTGCTAAGTTTTTCTACTTTCCTCTTGCCATTTAGAGCTAGTCTCATGGTCAGACGGGAAGTAAAATTGGTTGGGTTCTTGGACAGATTGAAAATTACATTAAAATTTTTCATATAATAGTAAATGATTTTTTTTTTCGCACGAAGTTAGTTACAATTGGGTTTAAGATTCAAACTTCAATGTCACAGACTGGGAAATTTGAATGCTGCGGTCATTTCAGTACCTAATAAATTCAGTTTCTTATGTCGGGTATATGTTTGGACTTAATACCAGTTGGGTTTGGTTAGAAATTTAATTAAGATTGGGGTTAATATTCAACTTCAATGTCACAGGCTGGGAAATTTTGAATGTTGTGGTCTTTCAGTACCTAATAAGTTCAGTTTCTCATGTCAGGGATTTGTTGGATTTAATACCAGTTTAGTTTTTTTTTGCAGAGTTTTAGCTTAATTTAATATTGATTAATTTCTTTTGTAAGGCATACTAAAGCGTCCGAAAATTTTGTTTATGTGTAGGGTTAATGTTAAATTTTTTTTTGGTGCTCTTGTCTACAATGTTTCATGTGCAATTAATAGTTTTGGAAGTGATTAAAGTTAATATTAATATCGGGTATTCAGATAAATAAATTAGTAAAGTAAATTAGTAAAGTAAGTAAATTTTAGTAACGATTGTGCTTTGTTTTAATCAATTTATTAAGCCTCTGCTAAATATATGTAAGGGTTATACTTGTGTTGATCAGATATTAATTGATTTTATTAATGTCATCGCATTTAGAGAAGTGTGCGCAAGTTTCTCTAAATGTTTTGACATTGAGAAGAATTAAGTTTGAAATAGATCATCACAGGTTATACCTTATTGTTAATATTGATAAATTAATAAGCCTTATTTTGAAATAATTGTGAGGTGTCTGGTACGCTGGTATATTGTTTTTTATTAGTTTTTTTGGTGGCTGTATGTATTCAACATAGTTAATTATTAATTTTAGAGTGTTTTATTTTTGTTTTTTCAATTAATAGTAAATTTTGGATTATGAACCCAAACCCTTGTGTAAGCTGGGCTGGTAGGCAATGTAACGAGATCTCCTCCATTTTCACAGTATTTTCACAGCACATACCCAGGACTACACCGGATAAAGGGATTAACTGAAGTATCCATTTCAAGAAACAACCCCTTTTTGCAGCTGGCCAAGAGATAAGCGAAACGACCGTTTTGATGAGGGGTAGGCGCATGGATACGTCTGAGATCGCCAAACGCCGAGTTAGTCCCAGAGTTTAGAAAAAAAAATAAATCCTGAATTGATGCAAGATCAAAGTTTGAAAATAAAATACTATACTACCTATCAAATTATAATTCAAGCCCCTCAAATTCTGTTGGTCCGAATTTCCCTGTTAAAATCAAGGAGCGAGGACGCACTCATTTTCACCCACGAGTAGCCATACAAAGGGGTGAGAAGGTCGTCCAATGGAGATTTGGAGACAGAGAGGGGGAGGCCGGCCAAGAGGCTGGGAGCGGACCCTCAACCCACGATGGAGAGAGAGGTCTTGATTTTTTTTTTTTGGCGGCCGGCACGCTATAGAAATGGCGCTGGCCTGGGGTGCCCCTCATGATTTTTTAAAATAATAGTTTTTTTTTTGTGCTGCAGCATTTTAATTGGGTAATATAGTTTTAATTTCCTTTTTTTTTGGTTTACTGAATTTTTCTATAGTTTTACTTTTTTTTCTTCAAATGGTACAAGTTGTGAAGACTGTTTGCAAATGAGCCATTTTTTTTTCCATTGTCCTTTCTTTCGGTGAGACGGCATGACATATTAAATTTTGGTATAGTGGAGGCTTAATTTTATTTTGGCACAGATTTTTTTAGTTCATATGATTTTTATGTGGTTATGATAATTATTATTTTTGATATTTTAAACGATGTAGATTTTAAGTTGAAATTTTTCTTTCATTCCTATAATTGATGCATTTATTTTGAATATTGATTTTTTTACATTTTGAATTATTGAACGATATAAATGTTTTTTTGGTGTTTTACTTAAGAGTATTGTTCTGTTAGTGCATTTAAGGATACATTTTTGATTTGAATTTTTACATTCCTATATATTTAGCGTTTATATTGAATATTGAATATTTTTTTTAACATCTTTAAACATTGATAGATATTTTGGGCTTATATTTTTATTGGTATTTTGTTGCTTTAACGTTTTCTATTGCTATGCTAGTGGTTTTAAGTATAATATTTGATTTGAGGTGCTAAACTGTGCATGTTTTACAATGTCTCCCATAGTATATTTGCATACTAAGTATTGATAAATTTTTAATTGCAATTCTACATGTCAGATAATTTTTTGGGTTATTTTGGGCTTCATATCACGAGTTTTTTTTTTGTCTTGCCAGGTGCTAAGTTTTTCTACTTTCCTCTTGCCATTTAGAGCTAGTCTCATGGTCAGACGGGAAGTAAAATTGGTTTGGGTTCTTGGACAGATTGAAAATTACATTAAAATTTTTCATATAATAGTAAATGATTTTTTTTTCGCACGAAGTTAGTTACAATTGGGTTTAAGATTCAAACTTCAATGTCACAGACTGGGAAATTTGAATGCTGCGGTCATTTCAGTACCTAATAAATTCAGTTTCTTATGTCGGGTATATGTTTGGACTTAATACCAGTTGGGTTTGGTTAGAAATTTAATTAAGATTGGGGTTAATATTCAACTTCAATGTCACAGGCTGGGAAATTTTGAATGTTGTGGTCTTTCAGTACCTAATAAGTTCAGTTTCTCATGTCAGGGATTTGTTGGATTTAATACCAGTTTAGTTTTTTTTTTGCAGAGTTTTAGCTTAATTTAATATTGATTAATTTCTTTTGTAAGGCATACTAAAGCGTCCGAAAATTTTGTTTATGTGTAGGGTTAATGTTAAATTTTTTTTTGGTGCTCTTGTCTACAATGTTTCATGTGCAATTAATAGTTTTGGAAGTGATTAAAGTTAATATTAATATCGGGTATTCAGATAAATAAATTAGTAAAGTAAATTAGTAAAGTAAGTAAATTTTAGTAACGATTGTGCTTTGTTTTAATCAATTTATTAAGCCTCTGCTAAATATATGTAAGGGTTATACTTGTGGTGATCAGATATTAATTGATTTTATTAATGTCATCGCATTTAGAGAAGTGTGCGCAAGTTTCTCTAAATGTTTTGACATTGAGAAGAATTAAGTTTGAAATAGATCATCACAGGTTATACCTTATTGTTAATATTGATAAATTAATAAGCCTTATTTTGAAATAATTGTGAGGTGTCTGGTACGCTGGTATATTGTTTTTTATTAGTTTTTTTGGTGGCTGTATGTATTCAACATAGTTAATTACTAATTTTAGAGTGTTTTATTTTTGTTTTTTCAATTAATAGTAAATTTTGGATTATGAACCCAAACCCTTGTGTAAGCTGGGCTGGTAGGCAATGTAACGAGATCTCCTCCATTTTCACAGTATTTTCACAGCACATACCCAGGACTACACCGGATAAAGGGATTAACTGAAGTATCCATTTCAAGAAACAACCCCTTTTTGCAGCTGGCCAAGAGATAAGCGAAACGACCGTTTTGATGAGGGGTAGGCGCATGGATACGTCTGAGATCGCCAAACGCCGAGTTAGTCCCAGAGTTTAGAAAAAAAAATAAATCCTGAATTGATGCAAGATCAAAGTTTGAAAATAAAATACTATACTACCTATCAAATTATAATTCAAGCCCCTCAAATTCTGTTGGTCCGAATTTCCCTGTTAAAATCAAGGAGCGAGGACGCACTCATTTTCACCCACGAGTAGCCATACAAAGGGGTGAGAAGGTCGTCCAATGGAGATTTGGAGACAGAGAGGGGGAGGCCGGCCAAGAGGCTGGGAGCGGACCCGCAACCCACGATGGAGAGAGAGGTCTTGATTTTTTTTTTTGGCGGCCGGCACGCTATAGAAATGGCGCTGGCCTGGGGTGCCCCTCATGATTTTTTAAAATAATAGTTTTTTTTTTGTGCTGCAGCATTTTAATTGGGTAATATAGTTTTAATTTCCTTTTTTTTTGGTTTACTGAATTTTTCTATAGTTTTACTTTTTTTTCTTCAAATGGTACAAGTTGTGAAGACTGTTTGCAAATGAGCCATTTTTTTTTTCCATTGTCCTTTCTTTCGGTGAGACGGCATGACATATTAAATTTTGGTATAGTGGAGGCTTAATTTTATTTTGGCACAGATTTTTTTAGTTCATATGATTTTTATGTGGTTATGATAATTATTATTTTTGATATTTTAAACGATGTAGATTTTAAGTTGAAATTTTTCTTACATTCCTATAATTGGTGCATTTATTTTGAATATTGATTTTTTTACATTTTGAATTATTGAACGATATAAATGTTTTTTTGGTGTTTTACTTAAGAGTATTGTTCTGTTAGTGCATTTAAGGATACATTTTTGATTTGAATTTTTACATTCCTATATATTTAGCGTTTATATTGAATATTGAATATTTTTTTTAACATCTTTAAACATTGATTTTGGGCTTATATTTTTATTGGTATTTTGTTGCTTTAACGTTTTCTATTGCTATGCTAGTGGTTTTAAGTATAATATTTGATTTGAGGTGCTAAATTGTGCATGTTTTACAATGTCTCCCATAGTATATTTGCATACTAAGTATTGATAAATTTTTAATTGCAATTCTACATGTCAGATAATTTTTTGGGTTATTTTGGGCTTCATATCACGAGTTTTTTTTTGTCTTGCCAGGTGCTAAGTTTTTCTACTTTCCTCTTGCCATTTAGAGCTAGTCTCATGGTCAGACGGGAAGTAAAATTGGTTGGGTTCTTGGACAGATTGAAAATTACATTAAAATTTTTCATATAATAGTAAATGATTTTTTTTTCGCACGAAGTTAGTTACAATTGGGTTTAAGATTCAAACTTCAATGTCACAGACTGGGAAATTTGAATGCTGCGGTCATTTCAGTACCTAATAAATTCAGTTTCTTATGTCGGGTATATGTTTGGACTTAATACCAGTTGGGTTTGGTTAGAAATTTAATTAAGATTGGGGTTAATATTCAACTTCAATGTCACAGGCTGGGAAATTTTGAATGTTGTGGTCTTTCAGTACCTAATAAGTTCAGTTTCTCATGTCAGGGATTTGTTGGATTTAATACCAGTTTAGTTTTTTTTTTGCAGAGTTTTAGCTTAATTTAATATTGATTAATTTCTTTTGTAAGGCATACTAAAGCGTCCGAAAATTTTGTTTATGTGTAGGGTTAATGTTAAATTTTTTTTTGGTGCTCTTGTCTACAATGTTTCATGTGCAATTAATAGTTTTGGAAGTGATTAAAGTTAATATTAATATCGGGTATTCAGATAAATAAATTAGTAAAGTAAATTAGTAAAGTAAGTAAATTTTAGTAACGATTGTGCTTTGTTTTAATCAATTTATTAAGCCTCTGCTAAATATATGTAAGGGTTATACTTGTGGTGATCAGATATTAATTGATTTTATTAATGTCATCGCATTTAGAGAAGTGTGCGCAAGTTTCTCTAAATGTTTTGACATTGAGAAGAATTAAGTTTGAAATAGATCATCACAAGTTATACCTTATTGTTAATATTGATAAATTAATAAGCCTTATTTTGAAATAATTGTGAGGTGTCTGGTACGCTGGTATATTGTTTTTTATTAGTTTTTTTGGTGGCTGTATGTATTCAACATAGTTAATTATTAATTTTAGAGTGTTTTATTTTTGTTTTTTCAATTAATAGTAAATTTTGGATTATGAACCCAAACCCTTGTGTAAGCTGGGCTGGTAGGCAATGTAACGAGATCTCCTCCATTTTCACAGTATTTTCACAGCACATACCCAGGACTACACCGGATAAAGGGATTAACTGAAGTATCCATTTCAAGAAACAACCCCTTTTTGCAGCTGGCCAAGAGATAAGCGAAACGACCGTTTTGATGAGGGGTAGGCGCATGGATACGTCTGAGATCGCCAAACGCCGAGTTAGTCCCAGAGTTTAGAAAAAAAAATAAATCCTGAATTGATGCAAGATCAAAGTTTGAAAATAAAATACTATACTACCTATCAAATTATAATTCAAGCCCCTCAAATTCTGTTGGTCCGAATTTCCCTGTTAAAATCAAGGAGCGAGGACGCACTCATTTTCACCCACGAGTAGCCATACAAAGGGGTGAGAAGGTCGTCCAATGGAGATTTGGAGACAGAGAGGGGGAGGCCGGCCAAGAGGCTGGGAGCGGACCCGCAACCCACGATGGAGAGAGAGGTCTTGATTTTTTTTTTTTGGCGGCCGGCACGCTATAGAAATGGCGCTGGCCTGGGGTGCCCCTCATGATTTTTTAAAATAATAGTTTTTTTTTGTGCTGCAGCATTTTAATTGGGTAATATAGTTTTAATTTCCTTTTTTTTGGTTTACTGAATTTTTCTATAGTTTTACTTTTTTTTCTTCAAATGGTACAAGTTGTGAAGACTGTTTGCAAATGAGCCATTTTTTTTTCCATTGTCCTTTCTTTCGGTGAGACGGCATGACATATTAAATTTTGGTATAGTGGAGGCTTAATTTTATTTTGGCACAGATTTTTTTAGTTCATATGATTTTTATGTGGTTATGATAATTATTATTTTTGATATTTTAAACGATGTAGATTTTAAGTTGATATTTTTCTTACATTCCTATAATTGGTGCATTTATTTTGAATATTGATTTTTTTACATTTTGAATTATTGAACGATATAAATGTTTTTTTGGTGTTTTACTTAAGAGTATTGTTCTGTTAGTGCATTTAAGGATACATTTTTGATTTGAATTTTTACATTCCTATATATTTAGCGTTTATATTGAATATTGAATATTTTTTTAACATCTTTAAACATTGATAGATATTTTGGGCTTATATTTTTATTGGTATTTTGTTGCTTTAACGTTTTCTATTGCTATGCTAGTGGTTTTAAGTATAATATTTGATTTGAGGTGCTAAATTGTGCATGTTTTACAATGTCTCCCATAGTATATTTGCATACTAAGTATTGATAAATTTTTAATTGCAATTCTACATGTCAGATAATTTTTTGGGTTATTTTGGGCTTCATATCACGAGTTTTTTTTTGTCTTGCCAGGTGCTAAGTTTTTCTACTTTCCTCTTGCCATTTAGAGCTAGTCTCATGGTCAGACGGGAAGTAAAATTGGTTTGGGTTCTTGGACAGATTGAAAATTACATTAAAATTTTTCATATAATAGTAAATGATTTTTTTTCGCACGAAGTTAGTTACAATTGGGTTTAAGATTCAAACTTCAATGTCACAGACTGGGAAATTTGAATGCTGCGGTCATTTCAGTACCTAATAAATTCAGTTTCTTATGTCGGGTATATGTTTGGACTTAATACCAGTTGGGTTTGGTTAGAAATTTAATTAAGATTGGGGTTAATATTCAACTTCAATGTCACAGGCTGGGAAATTTTGAATGTTGTGGTCTTTCAGTACCTAATAAGTTCAGTTTCTCATGTCAGGGATTTGTTGGATTTAATACCAGTTTAGTTTTTTTTTGCAGAGTTTTAGCTTAATTTAATATTGATTAATTTCTTTTGTAAGGCATACTAAAGCGTCCGAAAATTTTGTTTATGTGTAGGGTTAATGTTAAATTTTTTTTTGGTGCTCTTGTCTACAATGTTTCATGTGCAATTAATAGTTTTGGAAGTGATTAAAGTTAATATTAATATCGGGTATTCAGATAAATAAATTAGTAAAGTAAATTAGTAAAGTAAGTAAATTTTAGTAACGATTGTGCTTTGTTTTAATCAATTTATTAAGCCTCTGCTAAATATATGTAAGGGTTATACTTGTGGTGATCAGATATTAATTGATTTTATTAATGTCATCGCATTTAGAGAAGTGTGCGCAAGTTTCTCTAAATGTTTTGACATTGAGAAGAATTAAGTTTGAAATAGATCATCACAGGTTATACCTTATTGTTAATATTGATAAATTAATAAGCCTTATTTTGAAATAATTGTGAGGTGTCTGGTACGCTGGTATATTGTTTTTTATTAGTTTTTTTGGTGGCTGTATGTATTCAACATAGTTAATTATTAATTTTAGAGTGTTTTATTTTTGTTTTTTCAATTAATAGTAAATTTTGGATTATGAACCCAAACCCTTGTGTAAGCTGGGCTGGTAGGCAATGTAACGAGATCTCCTCCATTTTCACAGTATTTTCACAGCACATACCCAGGACTACACCGGATAAAGGGATTAACTGAAGTATCCATTTCAAGAAACAACCCCTTTTTGCAGCTGGCCAAGAGATAAGCGAAACGACCGTTTTGATGAGGGGTAGGCGCATGGATACGTCTGAGATCGCCAAACGCCGAGTTAGTCCCAGAGTTTAGAAAAAAAAATAAATCCTGAATTGATGCAAGATCAAAGTTTGAAAATAAAATACTATACTACCTATCAAATTATAATTCAAGCCCCTCAAATTCTGTTGGTCCGAATTTCCCTGTTAAAATCAAGGAGCGAGGACGCACTCATTTTCACCCACGAGTAGCCATACAAAGGGGTGAGAAGGTCGTCCAATGGAGATTTGGAGACAGAGAGGGGGAGGCCGGCCAAGAGGCTGGGAGCGGACCCGCAACCCACGATGGAGAGAGAGGTCTTGATTTTTTTTTTTTGGCGGCCGGCACGCTATAGAAATGGCGCTGGCCTGGGGTGCCCCTCATGATTTTTTAAAATAATAGTTTTTTTTGTGCTGCAGCATTTTAATTGGGTAATATAGTTTTAATTTCCTTTTTTTTTGGTTTACTGAATTTTTCTATAGTTTTACTTTTTTTTTCTTCAAATGGTACAAGTTGTGAAGACTGTTTGCAAATGAGCCATTTTTTTTTCCATTGTCCTTTCTTTCGGTGAGACGGCATGACATATTAAATTTTGGTATAGTGGAGGCTTAATTTTATTTTGGCACAGATTTTTTTAGTTCATATGATTTTTATGTGGTTATGATAATTATTATTTTTGATATTTTAAACGATGTAGATTTTAAGTTGAAATTTTTCTTACATTCCTATAATTGGTGCATTTATTTTGAATATTGATTTTTTTACATTTTGAATTATTGAACGATATAAATGTTTTTTTGGTGTTTTACTTAAGAGTATTGTTCTGTTAGTGCATTTAAGGATACATTTTTGATTTGAATTTTTACATTCCTATATATTTAGCGTTTATATTGAATATTGAATATTTTTTTTAACATCTTTAAACATTGATAGATATTTTGGGCTTATATTTTTATTGGTATTTTGTTGCTTTAACGTTTTCTATTGCTATGCTAGTGGTTTTAAGTATAATATTTGATTTGAGGTGCTAAATTGTGCATGTTTTACAATGTCTCCCATAGTATATTTGCATACTAAGTATTGATAAATTTTTAATTGCAATTCTACATGTCAGATAATTTTTTGGGTTATTTTGGGCTTCATATCACGAGTTTTTTTTTTGTCTTGCCAGGTGCTAAGTTTTTCTACTTTCCTCTTGCCATTTAGAGCTAGTCTCATGGTCAGACGGGAAGTAAAATTGGTTTGGGTTCTTGGACAGATTGAAAATTACATTAAAATTTTTCATATAATAGTAAATGATTTTTTTTTTCGCACGAAGTTAGTTACAATTGGGTTTAAGATTCAAACTTCAATGTCACAGACTGGGAAATTTGAATGCTGCGGTCATTTCAGTACCTAATAAATTCAGTTTCTTATGTCGGGTATATGTTTGGACTTAATACCAGTTGGGTTTGGTTAGAAATTTAATTAAGATTGGGGTTAATATTCAACTTCAATGTCACAGGCTGGGAAATTTTGAATGTTGTGGTCTTTCAGTACCTAATAAGTTCAGTTTCTCATGTCAGGGATTTGTTGGATTTAATACCAGTTTAGTTTTTTTTTTGCAGAGTTTTAGCTTAATTTAATATTGATTAATTTCTTTTGTAAGGCATACTAAAGCGTCCGAAAATTTTGTTTATGTGTAGGGTTAATGTTAAATTTTTTTTTGGTGCTCTTGTCTACAATGTTTCATGTGCAATTAATAGTTTTGGAAGTGATTAAAGTTAATATTAATATCGGGTATTCAGATAAATAAATTAGTAAAGTAAATTAGTAAAGTAAGTAAATTTTAGTAACGATTGTGCTTTGTTTTAATCAATTTATTAAGCCTCTGCTAAATATATGTAAGGGTTATACTTGTGGTGATCAGATATTAATTGATTTTATTAATGTCATCGCATTTAGAGAAGTGTGCGCAAGTTTCTCTAAATGTTTTGACATTGAGAAGAATTAAGTTTGAAATAGATCATCACAGGTTATACCTTATTGTTAATATTGATAAATTAATAAGCCTTATTTTGAAATAATTGTGAGGTGTCTGGTACGCTGGTATATTGTTTTTTATTAGTTTTTTTGGTGGCTGTATGTATTCAACATAGTTAATTATTAATTTTAGAGTGTTTTATTTTTGTTTTTTCAATTAATAGTAAATTTTGGATTATGAACCCAAACCCTTGTGTAAGCTGGGCTGGTAGGCAATGTAACGAGATCTCCTCCATTTTCACAGTATTTTCACAGCACATACCCAGGACAACACCGGATAAAGGGATTAACTGAAGTATCCATTTCAAGAAACAATCCCTTTTTGCAGCTGGCCAAGAGATAAGCGAAACGACCGTTTTGATGAGGGGTAGGCGCATGGATACGTCTGAGATCGCCAAACGCCGAGTTAGTCCCAGAGTTTAGAAAAAAAAATAAATCCTGAATTGATGCAAGATCAAAGTTTGAAAATAAAATACTATACTACCTATCAAATTATAATTCAAGCCCCTCAAATTCTGTTGGTCCGAATTTCCCTGTTAAAATCAAGGAGCGAGGACGCACTCATTTTCACCCACGA
Source organism: Dolomedes plantarius (assembly GCA_907164885.2). Lineage (NCBI taxonomy): Eukaryota > Metazoa > Arthropoda > Arachnida > Araneae > Dolomedidae > Dolomedes > Dolomedes plantarius. The sequence goes on along the minus strand of OU015494.1, from coordinate 137,695,362 downwards.
GTAGCCATACAAAGGGGTGAGAAGGTCGTCCAATGGAGATTTGGAGACAGAGAGGGGGAGGCCGGCCAAGAGGCTGGGAGCGGACCCGCAACCCACGATGGAGAGAGAGGTCTTGATTTTTTTTTTTTTTGGCGGCCGGCACGCTATAGAAATGGCGCTGGCCTGGGGTGCCCCTCATGATTTTTTAAAATAATAGTTTTTTTTTGTGCTGCAGCATTTTAATTGGGTAATATAGTTTTAATTTCCTTTTTTTTTGGTTTACTGAATTTTTCTATAGTTTTACTTTTTTTTTCTTCAAATGGTACAAGTTGTGAAGACTGTTTGCAAATGAGCCATTTTTTTTTCCATTGTCCTTTCTTTCGGTGAGACGGCATGACATATTAAATTTTGGTATAGTGGAGGCTTAATTTTATTTTGGCACAGATTTTTTTATTTCATATGATTTTTATGTGGTTATGATAATTATTATTTTTGATATTTTAAACGATGTAGATTTTAAGTTGAAATTTTTCTTACATTCCTATAATTGGTGCATTTATTTTGAATATTGATTTTTTTACATTTTGAATTATTGAACGATATAAATGTTTTTTTGGTGTTTTACTTAAGAGTATTGTTCTGTTAGTGCATTTAAGGATACATTTTTGATTTGAATTTTTACATTCCTATATATTTAGCGTTTATATTGAATATTGAATATTTTTTTTAACATCTTTAAACATTGATAGATATTTTGGGCTTATATTTTTTATTGGTATTTTGTTGCTTTAACATTTTCTATTGCTATGCTAGTGGTTTTAAGTATAATATTTGATTTGAGGTGCTAAATTGTGCATGTTTTACAATGTCTCCCATAGTATATTTGCATACTAAGTATTGATAAATTTTTAATTGCAATTCTACATGTCAGATAATTTTTTGGGTTATTTTGGGCTTCATATCACGAGTTTTTTTTGTCTTGCCAGGTGCTAAGTTTTTCTACTTTCCTCTTGCCATTTAGAGCTAGTCTCATGGTCAGACGGGAAGTAAAATTGGTTTGGGTTCTTGGACAGATTGAAAATTACATTAAAATTTTTCATATAATAGTAAATGATTTTTTTTTCGCACGAAGTTAGTTACAATTGGGTTTAAGATTCAAACTTCAATGTCACAGACTGGGAAATTTGAATGCTGCGGTCATTTCAGTACCTAATAAATTCAGTTTCTTATGTCGGGTATATGTTTGGACTTAATACCAGTTGGGTTTGGTTAGAAATTTAATTAAGATTGGGGTTAATATTCAACTTCAATGTCACAGGCTGGGAAATTTTGAATGTTGTGGTCTTTCAGTACCTAATAAGTTCAGTTTCTCATGTCAGGGATTTGTTGGATTTAATACCAGTTTAGTTTTTTTTTTGCAGAGTTTTAGCTTAATTTAATATTGATTAATTTCTTTTGTAAGGCATACTAAAGCGTCCGAAAATTTTGTTTATGTGTAGGGTTAATGTTAAATTTTTTTTTGGTGCTCTTGTCTACAATGTTTCATGTGCAATTAATAGTTTTGGAAGTGATTAAAGTTAATATTAATATCGGGTATTCAGATAAATAAATTAGTAAAGTAAGTAAATTTTAGTAACGATTGTGCTTTGTTTTAATCAATTTATTAAGCCTCTGCTAAATATATGTAAGGGTTATACTTGTGGTGATCAGATATTAATTGATTTTATTAATGTCATCGCATTTAGAGAAGTGTGCGCAAGTTTCTCTAAATGTTTTGACATTGAGAAGAATTAAGTTTGAAATAGATCATCACAGGTTATACCTTATTGTTAATATTGATAAATTAATAAGCCTTATTTTGAAATAATTGTGAGGTGTCTGGTACGCTGGTATATTGTTTTTTATTAGTTTTTTTGGTGGCTGTATGTATTCAACATAGTTAATTATTAATTTTAGAGTGTTTTATTTTTGTTTTTTCAATTAATAGTAAATTTTGGATTATGAACCCAAACCCTTGTGTAAGCTGGGCTGGTAGGCAATGTAACGAGATCTCCTCCATTTTCACAGTATTTTCACAGCACATACCCAGGACTACACCGGATAAAGGGATTAACTGAAGTATCCATTTCAAGAAACAACCCCTTTTTGCAGCTGGCCAAGAGATAAGCGAAACGACCGTTTTGATGAGGGGTAGGCGCATGGATACGTCTGAGATCGCCAAACGCCGAGTTAGTCCCAGAGTTTAGAAAAAAAATAAATCCTGAATTGATGCAAGATCAAAGTTTGAAAATAAAATACTATACTACCTATCAAATTATAATTCAAGCCCCTCAAATTCTGTTGGTCCGAATTTCCCTGTTGAAATCAAGGAGCGAGGACGCACTCATTTTCACCCACGAGTAGCCATACAAAGGGGTGAGAAGGTCGTCCAATGGAGATTTGGAGACAGAGAGGGGGAGGCCGGCCAAGAGGCTGGGAGCGGACCCGCAACCCACGATGGAGAGAGAGGTCTTGATTTTTTTTTTTGGCGGCCGGCACGCTATAGAAATGGCGCTGGCCTGGGGTGCCCCTCATGATTTTTTAAAATAATAGTTTTTTTTGTGCTGCAGCATTTTAATTGGGTAATATAGTTTTAATTTCCTTTTTTTTGGTTTACTGAATTTTTCTATAGTTTTACTTTTGTTTTTTTCTCATCACTTTTTCATTTAGAAGTTTTTTTTTGATTCGCCAGCCACTTCACTTATTTGCATTGTTTTATTGATAATTATTTGTATTATGGAGAGTAGAACTCATTTAAACGAAATTGTATTTATTCAATTGAATTTGGTTGTCAGAATAATGTTAAGAAGATCTGGAGTTAATGAGTTTGTTTGTTATAATGTCAGGGAAATTCTTAAATAAATTGTTATGTTAGTTTGTAAAGTGGTGTCATGTCGGTCCTTGCCTTTTTAGTAAATTTTCTGATTTTCAGCTTTAGGTTTTATTTTTTATTTCAGCAGAATTGAAGCTTTTTCTTTTAGGTGAAATAATTTTATTTTCTTGGTGCTCTCCAAGGTTAAGTAATTTTATTAGATTTAATTTCATTTTTCTTTTGGCTCATTATTCACCACAGTGAAGCATTCGGTTCGAACCAGTGTTAATTATAATTATTAATTGTTTATGGGTTATTGCATTTAAAAATAACACAACGCAACTTACCATCTATCTTAAAATGTACTAACCACTAACGGCCAAATGGCAACTCTTGAAGTAAATTGATTTTAAAGATAGTAAAGAGTAATTCTAACTTTAATTAATAAGTAATATAATATATAAGCTTTTAAATACACCCCAATACAAAACTTCAACGCTACACTTCAAACTATCCACGACCTCTTCAATTTTTTTCGTGACCCCTCGGTGGGTCCCGACCCAGAGTTTGTGCACCACTGTTCTATATGATCAAAAAAATCACAACAGGATCTTGAACTGCAAATCAACGTTTCTAAATTTCAAAATATTACTGTTAATGCAGCCGAAAGCATTGAGAATAAACTTACATAATCATTTTCCTCTAGGAAAAGAGGATATGATTGTAAAATTTAATGGAATACACAACTTACTGCAGATTTATACACGCATACGCCATTGTTCAATAAATCGAAACTAGTTATTCAGAAATTCAGATGAAGCCTAATTTTGCTTTTAGCTTTTTAAATGTTTCAATGAATTTGAAACGTGCTATTGTTGCAAACCGATTAAATATAGAAAATGCTTCATAAAGTTCCCTAAATTGTTAAAAAAATTTAGAGAGTGGTAACCACAAAAAGTTCAGTTTCACGCCAACCTGATTTTCCCAAAACTTTAGTTTGAGACCTTACAGACCTTGACTTATTTCTGCCAGCTCATTTACCAGGATCAGCGAGAGCGCAGGTCCGGCTACCAAAAATTATGCGCCCCAAGCAACTGCAATTAGCGGAAGTGGCAACCGCCCGCTGCCCGATGTACAATGGGCAACTTCCGACCGAGAGAGCCCTTTCATGATCAGGGTATCTGAGGCGCCAAGTATGTATGCTTAAACACCGACAAAAATCACCCTGTATAAAAAAATTTCGTAAAATATCAATGGTAGTCCTATAGCGCTATTAAGTAAAAAGCATTCAATAAATGGATAAAGGAAAGGTTATTTTTTTTAATTTTACGTCCTAGCTAGTGTTTAATTTATTACTGCCAACCCTTAGTTAATTGCAGCAGTGTTTAAATGACCCTTCAATCTGTTGCACCGCTAGAACCATAAACATGCAAAGTCTAGGAGCATGTTGAGTTGATCGATATGTTCCTATACTTTGTGAAGAGCATTGCAATGAAATATCAGATGAAAATGCTAATAGGTGAGAGGAATTTTTCATAATTTTGATGGATTGCTAACTGATACATCTTGGGTATCTGAAATTTCATAGAATTCCTGCTTGTCGCAGTTGCGTCGAAATGAATATTGAGATTATCTGCTTGTGAGAAGAGGACTAGAATCTGATATTCGTAATCTTTAGTGTTAATGAGTTAATTTTGACGAGTTAAGTTAATTTTGAAAACTATTCGGTGCGGAACAAAGAGGTCTCCCGATCTCGAAATCCGCTTTAAAAATCAGTACCACTACCTGTCTAGATGAGGTCAGTGGCGCACCCAGGGAGGGCCCAAGGGGCCTTGCCCCCCCCCCCCCAAAGAGATAGAAATTGCATTATGAATATTGTTTTTGCATTATAAATATTTTTATCCGTTCATCTCGCCCCCCCCCCCCAAGAAAAAATACTGGGTGCGCCACTGGTTGAGGTATATTCACAATGGGCTCTTGCATGTCTATTCAATGTTGCTAATACAAAACAAACCATTCAGATTTTTTTTCTGAGAACAGGGGACTTCATTTTTAAATTTTATAGAATAAACAACTTAATCCGAAGGAACAAACATTGTGTCTTATGTTGTTTGGAAGAATTACGAATGCACACGTACGTAGGATTGAATTTTAGTGCAGTATTGTTGCCATATAATACTTAAACATAGGTAGTGAAGTTCATTTCTGTCACAAGTAAATACCAATTTAGTTTCTATATATTTTTTTCATATGAATAAACAGCAGAACTCTGATACTATCAGTGAAGCATTACGAAGATCCTGATGGAGACGTCCATTGAGAACTCTTCATTTCACCCTTCAAAGCTCTGACCAAAAAACTCTCCCTTTCACTTCCGTGTTGCAATTTACGCTTCCGAAGATTTCTAAAAAGGAACATTCCTTTTCGTATTTCGGTGGAACTTTCGCTCTCCGTTGTCAATCTCATGAAAAATCTGTGTTAGAAGGTGTTGGCCTAGGTAACACAGTTAATCACTTGTTCCTATGATCCTATGGTCTGATACTATTCTCCTACAGTGGGGTGCCCGGCCTATATACTTGAACTCCCACTACTCTTTCTGAAGGTCTTAGATTATTCTAATAACTGCTTGCATTAGTCGTTTTAACTTAATTATACTCTAAACCTTGGCATTTTGTCTGTGGATTCGAGTCCTATTGTTGACATGGATGTTTGTAGTCGTTCGAAATCGGCTTTAAGCAGTAGGTCCCAGTCTAATGAGCCCTCGTGTATCAAAATATGACTATAACGCTGTCAACCAACCAACCAACTAATCATCATGCAACATATGTCATGATTGTTCCAGTGTTGTTGGAGGGGGAGAACGTGATCGAACCTTTCTCTCCTAATGTTTCCACTAATGTTTAATAACGTCAAGGCAGGCAATTGAGGTTGCCAGGATAGATACTGTTCTTCCTCCTTATACTCTGCAAACCACATGTTAACACGTATCGTATGACGCACAGGTGCGTTATTGTCATGGATACCCTGACGGTCATTAGTGAATAAGACATCACCATAGGATGCATGTGATCCGCTAGAATGGTTTTGTAGGCTTTTGATGTCACAGTACGCTGAAGAACTATTGAAGATCCTGGGGAATGCAAAGAATAGCACCCCACAGTATCAGACAGCCACCGCCATGCTTGACAGTGGACATCAAGCAGTCAGGACGGTTGCCCCGGAAAGTATTCGCTAAGCCTATACTCTACCAGTGACAGCTAACAAAATGAAGCTCGATTTATCAGACCAGATAATAAGTTGCAATTAATGAACTCCAGTTTTTATGTTCGCAGCTCCATCTGATATGTTGTCTTGCATTGGTATCAGTAATGAGAGGCATCTGGATTGTAACTTGTCCATATATGCCAGCCTTATGCAGTTCCTAACGAACTGTTATTACTGAAATAGGGTCATTAAGATTTATATTAACCTTTGCTGTTATTTGTTGTCTTAAGTTTTCGTTATATAATCTTTTCAAAGTTTTGCTTTGTCTCGGTGACATCTTCACGTGACGTCACCCTTTTTACGTTTCGAGACAACCTCTTATTAATTTCTGTACCATGTCATAATCTTTCATACTGCGCCTCGGGATAATCCGGCTATGTATGTCGTCTAAGTTAGGGTCTGTTCACATAGGAGTCCGTTGCGTAGCGTTAAGGGAAAGATGACGTTGAGACGAAAATAAACCAATCATAGGCGTTAAAAATTTCATTGCTAATCGTTTGGAGGCCTATGATTGGTTTATTTTCGTCTCAACGTCATCTTTTCCTTAACGCAACGCAACGGACTCCTATGTGAACAGGCCCTTACAGAGGCTCCGCGGGGCCCCAGGTTGCCCCAATTGGTCGGCAGATCTGTACTGTCCGTCCGGCGCCCAAGCCCACAACAGAGAACTGCTCCGATCTTGGGAAATTAACCCTCGACTGCGTATACAGGAATTGCTGCGCAGCGCCGGACTTCAGTTTGTCAATGTCGGGTGGACAAACGTTCGGGACGATGTAATCAGATGTATTACAGAGGCTCCGTGAGACGCGCGTCGATTATCCCATCTTCCAAGTCAATGACATCCGACGTTTTGCTCATTTAATCCAGAGCGGCTAAATCTCTATTCATTCTACTATTAGTGCGTGATAGCTGATACTCGTACTTCCCCGAATTATATATCTCTGCTCACCAATGATGTCGTCGTCGTGATTGCCCAAATGAAAAGAGGACACGTGCGATTGCATCAGAATGACTGCAGCTATAACAGCGCCACCGAACAGGGATATAAAGGGCGGTAGGGAGTAGGGCGGGAGATGTGCACCGCATACGGCATTCAACAGTGAAACCGCGGTAGTACGGTTTCTGATTGCGGAGCGTGAGCGTAATGCGGATATCCATCGGCGACACAATACTGCAGTACTCTGACGAAACTACGGAAAGCAATCAAAAGCAAACGGCCAGGCTTCTCACACAACAAATGATCCTTCTCCATGACAATGCCCGTCCAACGTCTTGCGTGAAACCCAGACAACCTTAAACAAATTCCGTTGGGAAGTGTTGGAACATCTGCCATACCGTCCCGATTTGTCACCCTGTGACTTTCACATCTTTGGGCCACTTAAAATAGCATTACAGGGGAATCGTTTCCATTCGGACGACGAAGTGAAGGAAGCTGTGCAGAACTTTCTCAAGAATCAACCACGATTTTTCTACAGCAAAGGCACAGACCTTCTGTCGAAACAATGGGACCTGTGTTAGAACGTCCAAGGCGATTTCTTTAGATTTCCAATAAAGGTATTCTTTTCATTCAACTTGTCCACTTTTCATTTGGACAACCCTCATATATATATATATATATATATATATATATATATATATACTGCTCAAAAAAATTAGGGGAGCAAGCAAAGAAGTTAAGAAAACCGTGCGAGACAGCCACGTATTGGCATAAAATGGATAGTACACGCGTATCAATGCGCAATACAGAAAAAAAGACGTAAAACAAATTTGTAATTAAGCTTTAATTCTTTGAAAATATGATTTAGGGCAACAATTTGGTTACATGTAAACGATAAAAAAAGTATTGTTTAGAAATGATGCAAGATTTTTAATATGGCATGTGGTCTCCTCGAACAGCTAAGACTGCTGCACACCTGTTTTGCATGGATACGATGATGTTATCGATAAGACTTTGGGGAATACTGTTCCACTCCTCAAGAAGTGCGATCTCCAAGTCTCGGAGAGTAAAAGGAGGCCTTGGTCTCGCAGCAATGCGTCGTCCGAGCATGTCCCAAACATGCTCGATTGGATTCAGGTCAGGAGAGCACGCTGACCATTCCATACGCTGTATTGTTTCAGCTTCAAGCATGTTCTCCACAAGACGAGCTGTATGCGGTCTGGTATTATCATGCTGGAAAACAAAGGAATCTCCAATGGTTGCAGCGTAAGGTATGACATGAGGTCTCAGTATCTCGTCTGCATACCTTCGGGCCGTCAAAGTACCATTCCGAATGATATGCAGGTCCGTACGTCCACCTATGCTGATTCCACCCCATACCATAAAACCAGCTTGTCTTTATTGTGACCTTTCATGAACGAATGTGGGGTTATTTCGAGTGCCCCTTTCCCTCAGATTTTGTTTTCATCTAAAATATAAATTTTAGAAGGTATAGAGCAATTTCCAAGCAAACTTAAAAAAGTGTTACATTCATTTTAAGTTACTGACTAGTTATTAATTAAAAGAAAAGTTTGAATAAGGACACTTAAAAATGTTGGTGCAAAACAGTTGAACTAACGAGCTAAAAACAATATAAAAGCAAAATTCTCATATCTGTATTAATTGACATAAAAATAACTATATGGAATAAAAATAATTTATATTAAAAAATAGCAACTAGCACACCAATAAAAGTTCAAAATTTAAAAAAAGTTAAATAGTTCTCTTTTAAAAAATATTTTTAACTTTTACATTTAGACGAAAAGTATAAAAGACCCTTAGCTTAAAATGGCTAAAAATTTAACTATTTAAACAAACATAATGTACTTTTAATAACACTCGTATCTAGTTCTAGATTATTTTTTCTCTACTAGAGCCTCCTGTAACACCGAACGCCAGACTTTTCAGTCAAAAGATATTTCATCCCTTTTCATAACGAAAAGTTTAGAGACCCCAGCCCAGGTTTAGCTTTACTTAACCAAATTAAAATCAAGTACACTCATTAAAAAATTAAGCAAAATAATAATTATAATTATAATATTAATAATAAAACATTTTTCAAAGCAAATCAAGTTAATATTAAAAATAAATTAAAACTAAACTCACCTTATAACTGTTAATATTGAAGACTTTAGATCTGGAAATTACACGATAGAAAAGGTGTTTGTTTAAAATAGCAAGAAATGTTCATAGGTCCAGATGAAAAAACTAACTGAAAAAGTAAGCTCACAACAACAATTCATGTTTTGTATACTGCAAAAGGTTGACAAAGCACTCAGCCAAAATGAGCTTGCAGATCACACTCTAACGGAAAAACAAGTCTCTTTTCGTATCAAAACCAGCCCTTTAACCCCTTGAGGCTCCATCCGTCCTCTCCTTCCTTTTAATTCCCTCTCAACCGGGATTGGTACGCGGTTCCCATAGATGTTCACTTTTGGGAACTCTGATTTTCCCAACTTATGGCTCCTCCCAGGGAAAAATTTAGAAGAAAAGAACCGACAAATATATCGGTTCCCTTTGACAAAATTAACTGTATCTTTTCTAAGACGACTCATTCAGGTTGCAGACACTCTGGCGGTTTCCATATAATAGTCCATTTTACTTGAAAGAAACACCTTGCACAGAAAGACACCCTAGTTCGGTGTTCACACAATGATTCTTTCACCTTGAAACAGTTTCTAAACGTGGAGGGTGCCATCGTTCGTTATACCACTCTCCTTTGACAACGGGACGGCAATTACTGGACAGATGACGATGGGTTGGGAGTTTAAAAACCATTAGTCTTCTTATCGGACTGCCCCTGGTCTGAAATCTGTTTTTGGAGGAAAAAGCGAGGGCTGTTTGCTCTTTGTCAAATGTATCGAAAGATACAGCGGAAGTTGTCTTTTGTGAGGTTCAAGTCCGACTGCTCTCTGCAATCATTATCCTTCCAAATTGCAAGAATTCTTAACTGTTTCTCCTTAACTCATAATGGATGTTTGGGAAAAGAATGAAAGAAAAAGAAGGAAAAATTAATTAGTCAGTTGACGAAAAAGTTATTTCAAAATATATTGCAAATAATATTTTTAGCGATACTAAGAATATATAAATAAAAATCAAAAAGAAAAAAATTGAACTTTCTCGTTTTATATCGATAAAAATTTTATAATTTGGTTGTTACTTCCTCTAAATTTACGCCCTCTTAACGGCTGCGCCCTAGGCCATGGCCTAGGTTGGCCTTATGGGAAATCCGTCCCTGAAAAGGAACCTATCTTTAGTGGAAAATACAGCATGAGTCCAAGAATAAAATAATGCACAACATGCCTCTCTGGTAGCAGCGGGAAGACTAAAGTTTTATTCATACATTACATACAAGGATAGTAGATGATTGGTGGTGCCATCTATTGGCAATATGCATAAGTTTAAACTAACATTTCAACACTCCCACTTTAGTTTAAATAGTTAACAAAATCAAGTTTTCATGTAATCAGTGAGATATTCTGTCATAAAATAAGATAAATCAAAGTGAACAAATAAAAATATAGCAGTTGAATAAAAGTTCACATTACAGATTTAGTCCCATAGATTTTGCATATAGTTCATGTTTCATTCTGTTGACAGTTTTAGTCAAATAATTGGGTTTCATATTTGATGTGGAAACAGTTTGTACATCTATATGTCCAAGCTTCAAAGCTTCACGCACAAAATGATGCCGAATATCAATATGTTTTGATTTACCGTGGTAGATATTGTTTTTGCATAGAGCAATAGCTCCTCTGTTATAAAAAAAATCACAATGGGTTTTACATCTGTAAGACCCAATTCCTTCACAATCTTATTAAGCCATATGGCTTCCTTTGCAGCTGCTGATAAAGCCATATATTCGGCTTCAGTCATGCTTGTTGCTATCGTAGGTTGGCGCTTACTGCACCAAGATACTGCTTCTCCTCCAATTGTAAATACATAGCCAGTGGTTGAACGTCGATCTCCTACATCACCTCCATAGTTGGAATCACAGTGTCCAACAATATCACTGCTATGTTCCTTTGAGTAGTTGTGAGTAGCTCCAGTTGTTCCATGTAGGTACCTCATGATTCGCTTCACACATGTCCAATGGACTTTTCCAGGATTGTTGCAGAACTGACATACTGGGTTTACTGCATGGGATATATCAGGCCGTGTCGCCTGAGATGCATAAAGCAAACTCCCAACCGCAGCTTGATATGGTACTTTAATTTTGCATTCTGGTGTACCATTCTGAAGCTTTGATAGAATTTGATTTGGATCAAGAGGTGTTGTAACACTATGGGACTCATGCATGTTATATTTATGTAAGGTGCTCTCCACATATTGTGTTTGGTTCAGTCTAATGGACCCAGCAGGTCTATTACGTTCAATTTTAATACCTAAACAATAATTTTCTGGTCCAAGATCTTTCATTTCAAACCGTTTACTTAGTTGTTCTTTTATCGAATTTTTAAGATTCACTGAATTACTAAAGATCAACAAATCGTCTACATAAATAGTAACAATTACAAGGTCATTATTTTCACTTAAGTTGATAAATACACAACTATCAAAAGAACTTTGCCACAAACCCATTTCCTTTAGCCCCTCTTCCAGCATAAGATACCAAAGTCTACCACTTTGTTTTAAGCCGTCTAACGCTTTATTGAGTTTTAGAACCTTCCCCTTCAAATTTTCATGATAATATTCGTTAAAACCCTCAGGGATTTTCATGTAAATTTCCTCATTTAGTTTTCCTTGAACAAATGCCATGACTGCATCCATTTGGTCTATCTCCCAATCATATATAGCTGCATATGCTAACAAAACACGTAAGGTGACATATCGTACTACAGGTGAAAATGTTTCATCATAATCTATTCCTTCAATTTGTGAAAAGCCTTTTGCCACCAAACGAGTTTTGTACCTTTCAATTTCCCCAATTGAGTTATATTTAATTTTGAAAACCCACTTACAGTCAACTATATTTTTATTTTTAGGTTTATTTACTATATCCCAAGTTTTATTCTTAATGTGGCCTGATATAGGTTCAGCTATTGATTCTTTCCAATGATTTGCATTAGCACTATTAAGTGCTTCATCAGTGGTTTTAGGTTCAGAAAGAATATCACTAATCATTGATTTAACATAGCATACATGGACTATATTTGGCATTTATAAATCTGTCATACCTTTAGTCTAAAAATCCTGATATCGATTCAGAAGCCTAACTTCCCTATGTGGGCGTGCCAAAGTAGGTGCATTATTAACCCCATTACTTACATTTAAACCATTATCGTTATCATCCCTATCATTTATGGCAACTGTGCTCTCTGGTCTAACTCTATCCTCATTATTATCAACTACCTCATGTTGTATATTGCTAATTGGGTTATTTATTGTTTCCTCACTGCCTGAAGAATTACTTCTAACCCTACGTCTCCCACTGAATAAAGACTCATCAAAGAATTTTGATGTTTTACATTCCTTTTGAAAATACATGTCATTTTCCAAAAATGAACATCTCGTGCATTAGTTATCTCATAAGTTGTAGGATCAATCAAACGATACCCTTTTCTGTCTTGACAATAACCAATAAACATTAGCTCTCTAGCCTTGACATCCCATTTTAAACGTTTTTGTTTCGGTGCATGTACAAATGCACGACACCCAAACACTCTAAGATACTCAAGATTTGGTGTTTCCCCACTCCATTTTTCAAAAGGAGTCATATCTGAAACTGCAATGGTAGGAGATATATTTTTGCAATGAGTTACTGTTTGGATTGCCTCTGCCCAATAAATTTGATCGATGAGCATCAGCTAACATTGATCTTGCCCTTTCCACTAAGGTCCTTTTTGATCTCTCCACTACCCCCATTTGTTCTGGTGTGTAAGGAATGGACTTCTGATGTTGGATACCTTTAGAAATTAAATAACTATCCATTTCCCCACTTATATATTCTCCTCCATTATCTGAACGTAACACCTTAATAGATTTTTCTGTCTGCCTCTCAACATGTGCTTGAAAATCTTTGAATTTTCCAAAGACCTCTTGTTCCTTAAGAAATAGACAAAAGTCATTCTGGAAAAATCGTCAATTAGTGTTAAAAAATATCGAGATGCCCCAATGGATGCAATACTCATGGGCCCGCATAAATCCGTATGCACTATTCGCAATAATCCCTTTGCACGCTTAGTTTTTCCCTTTGGAAATGGCATTCTGTGCATTTTGCCTTTAATACATGGTATGCAATCATTAATTTTTCCACTAAAAGGAAAACCTTTTACCATATCCTTTAACCTTATCATGCCCCCTTCACTTAAGTGACTCACTCTTTTATGTAATAACTCATTAGATGTGCTCCTGGTATTAATTAAAGCCATTTCAGTATGCAAGTCTAAAGAATATAAGTTATCACTAACACCTGTTCCAGTAGCTACTAAGTGATCATCTTTATAGATAAAACACCTTTCACCTGTAAAGGTGGTGATCATTCCAAAATTTTTATTTAGGTACTTAATAGACAATAAATTTGTTGTTAACTGTGGAACACGCAAAACATTTCTGAAAGTCACATTTACTTTCTCTCCATTTCTAGATAAAGCAAAAGCTACATTACCTTCTCCCTCAACTTCTATAACAGAGCTCCCTGTTTTTATTTGATGGATTTTAGGTTCTCGATAGTTGCTAATTAACTCTTTATATGGGGTCATGTGATATGAGGCACAGGAATCTATATACCAGGTATTTGGGTTTGGATTTGAGCTTACAACATACATTTCTGCTACATAAGTTTCTTCTCCCTTACTATTTTTAGCTGTGCTATTCCCCTTTTTACTGGATTTGTTATCATACCCGTTTTGTCGAGGCGGTTTTTGACAATCTGAACTTTTATGGCCAAAAAAGTTGTACCGAAAGCATTTTCTCTTAAATGATTTCTTTCCTCTAAATTTTTCATTAACAAAAGCTTGCTCCTTATTATTATCCACAAAAGGTTTAACCTCCTCAGCCATTAAATGGGTTTTAACATTGTCTACAGTTATATCCTCACCACAATTTTTTAGTGCCATTATAAGAGGTTCAAAACGTTTTGGTAAATTTTCTAGAATTATCCCAGCAATTAACTCTTCATCGGCTTTAACACCTGTTTACTTTAACTGTTGATATGCTGATATCACCTTGTGTAAATAATCAGACATATCTTTGCTGTCAACATAACGTGTATTAACTAATTCTTTGATAATTGAAACCTTTCTAGTAATCCCTTTATCATCATATGTTTTGGTTAAAACTTTCCAAGCTTCCTTTTCACTATTTAATTCCCTCAAATCATTAAAAATGGTCTCACTAACCCCTTCTACAATGTAGGACAAGGTTTTGGCATCATTTGCTGGATCTTCCTTAGTTCCATCAACATATACCCCATAAATCCTTTTTTATTAAATGCATTTTCATTGCAAATTGCCAATCTATAAAATTAGCCCTACCAATTAACTGCTTATGGCAAAATGAGTCTCCTCCAGGCATGTTTAATTTTAACTTCAGTTACAAATCTATCAGTCAAAAAATTGAAGTTTGAGATTAATTACAATAAATTTTTCTTATTGAAATATATTACTCTCAATCTAGAATTGCCTGATAAATATTAAATTCTATTCCCAAAGTTAAAAATAACTTTTATAACACTGTCACATGTATTTTATTACTTAGGCCTAACAATGCCATGTGACATTTAAGTATATTAATTCTAAAAGTTAGTATAGAAATAAATAGCTTAAACATAAATAATTAAACATTAAAAATATATTATTCTTGAACCTTTCTGGGCCCATAACCTAAAGGAACCTATCTTTAGTAGAAAATACAGCATGAGTCCAAGAATAAAATAATACTCAATATAGCTCTCTGGTAGCAGCGGGAAGACTAAAGTTTTATTCATACCATGAAGCTACAGAAGGAGCGGAAGCTTCAATGGGGAATTTTTCGAAAAATGAACCGATTGTTGTCGCTCACCGGTAGAGGGCGCGACATGCAATCGTAGTGACTATTTTACATTGAGTTATACGGCGTGGTGGTGAAAGTTGTTTTATAAATTTTTAAATTTATTATGCGTGGAGAAATATGCCACACACGTGTTTTGCTCCGGGTTGTTCTACTGGCTATAGATCAGTTTTAAAAAGAAATAAAGAAACTGGACAGAGAAATCCTAGTATATTTGCTGCTCCTAAGGTAAGAACATTATTATTGTTTTGTGTTAATATAAGATGTATAATAATGAGAGAAAAGTACAGCTGCTGTGTTTTAAGTGAACGCAAAGTTAAGACATCTTAAGTTCTGCTGGAAATAAGCGTGTTTTATTTTTCAATCATCCCTATATCCCATCAAAAATAATTCATGACGTGTTCACAAAGCTCTATTGTATGTAAAAAGATGTAAATAATTACTCATACTATTGCTCTAAAGGAAATAGCTCATCAATAAAAGATGTACGATACTTACGTATATAATGAAGCATTAGTTTTTGATGGTTTTCAAATTTTTAATTACAAATTTACCTTCATTAGCGATTGTAATTCATTTGATATGTTTGTGGTATGCAACAAGTTATCAGAGAGTTAATTTTATACCAAGCATACAATTTTCATTTTATAAATATATATTGATTTTGTTTGTTGTTCATTTCAATTCTACTCATTCCAGGATAGTGAACTTTTGGAGAAATGGCAAAAAGCCATCCCCAGAAAAGACAAAGTTTTCAGTAATCGTGACAGGCTCTGTGAGTTGCATTTTGAAAAAGAGTGTATAGAAAGGTCATATGTGACTAAACTCACTGATGGAACAATATTTACTCTTGAGAGAGGGTCACCTCTTTTAAAAGCAGGTTCTATACCAACATTATTCCCAAATTTACCAAAATATCTGTCTGTTAGAACGTGCAAGAGAAAAGCTCCAGCTCCTCGTCATTCTTCATTTGAAAAAAACAAAAGGCCTAATATAAGTACAGATGTTGAATCTCATACAGAAGCTGAACAACAGCAAAATTATTATTCTACATTTTTGATTCATTTAGAAAATATACAAAAACCAGATTCATGGTGGACAGTAGCATCTACTCAAGAGTATCTGATATGTTCAAAATGGAATTCTAAATATTCTTGTGAGCGACGAGTCATTATTTGTCAGGATTCATCTGTAAAAGTATGTACAGAATATTATTGTTTAAAAAAGTTGAAATTGCAAAATGGTTAATGGTTAATTTTAAAATGTTAAATGGTGTAAAATAATGTTCTAAGTATATTACTTCCACCTTAACTATTAGATATAAAAGTAATGAACAGTTGTTTCCAATTGTTGTGTTGATTAATGTAATCATAAGTACTTTTTAAACAGATTTCTTTACTTTAAGAATACATGACATAATGAATTAATGCATATTGATTTTAATCATTAAATATTGCTAATAATAGAAATTGAAGTACACTGCTTTTCGAATTTCAGATTTTTTTGGGAAATATAGAAATATCACTGGATGTTGATGTGCATGATATTGAAAGCCTGTCATTTTTACTACAGCGTGTTAATGATTTAGTAATTTGCAAAAATGCTGAATCAGTGTAAGTTTAATTTTAATCTGTTTCATTGGGTGGTAACATTTGTTCTTGAACTTTACTTATTGTTTCATTTTATTTTAGGATGTCTATTAGTTGTCTTGGGTATCTCTCTAAGAAAAATAAGCAAACACTGTGTAGTGTGTGCTGTCTATCTATGAAGAGAAAAAATGACTTGAAAAGAAAAAAAGAATTGCGGCTTGCAGCAAAGAAAAAATTTAAAATTGCGTTACGGATGAAATATATTACACAAATGAATTCTCGTTTGAAGAAGAAGGTTAACCTTAAAGGAAAAATTTTAAATATAACATTTGAAATTTATTTTTAATTTGATGGTGTATTTATTTTTAACTATTTCTTTACATAGGTTTTGCTGTTAAGAAATGATCTCTTGAGATCTAAACGTTTATGTGCTGAAGTGAAGGAAAAGGTTTTGCAAACAGCCATTGCTCATTTGCCATCCCAACAACAAATGGCTATAAAAACATGTGTTTCAGCTGCAAAGGCAACATGTAGTGCGGCCGTGAGATACCCAAGGCAGTGGATTTATGAGTGCCTGCTGCTGAGAATAAAAAGCAGCAAAGCATACAAACATCTAAGGGAACATAATATACTTTCTTTGCCTTCCCCGCGTACCCTTATGAATTATATTCAGTCTGTTAAGGGGGTGTATGGGTTTCAGAAAAGTATATTCGTGTGTATGAAAAAGAAAGCTGGTGACATGGAGGTATCTGACCGCCGAGGTAATGCTTGTGCAAAATTTAATATGATGTATCATGGCTGCAAAAATCTTTCTTAATTTCTTTATTGTGCTTCTTTTTAGGAACGCTGCTCATTGATGAGATGAAGCTGTCCCCTGCTCTTGTGTTTGATCAGAGAGAACTTTCAGTAAAGGGCTTTACTGATTTAGGAAAGTTTACTCCGGATCATCAAAAATATGAGAAGGGGGACCATGCTTTAGTGTTCATGTATCAGCCCTTTAAAGGTAAATGGGTCCAAACGCTCGCATGCTTTCTGAGCACAGGAGCTGCATCTGGAACAGTGCTCCATCATCTGATTATAGAATGCATCATTCTGCTGGAGCATTCTGGATTTTTTGTGGATGCTGTCGTCAGTGATGGAGCAACATGGAACAGGAACATGTGGACCCTATTTGGTATCAGTGCAGAAAATTTAAGCTGCAATCATATTTGTGATCCTGAGAGAAGATTATGGTTCATTTCTGACTTCCCGCATCTTGTTAAGAACATGCGTAATTTCATATCTTGTAATAAACAAATAATGGTATATTATAAATTTTCTTATATTTTGTCTGCTTTAAATTTTCTGTATTTAAAAGATAAGACTTCTATATTCTGTGATTCTTTCAGACTCATGAAGGTCTTATTGATACAAGATGTTGGGAAGCGGTTATGGAAATGGATAACCCTAAGGGTTTCAATTTGAAAGTTTGTCCTAATCTCTCTTGGGATTCAATTTATCCCAAATTTTTCCAGAAGATGAATGTGAAAATGGCATTTCAAGTATGTTTTAAATTGATCTTAAGGGTTTACTTTAGATGACTGCAATTCACCTGTTTGGTATAGTTCTTTACAATTAAGATAATTTTTTTCATTTAGTTCTTCAGTAACAGCATTGCTGCAGCCATGGAGATGTATAAAGATGAGCATTTGTCACTGGAAAACTGTGGGCATTGTATACAGTTTATTAAAATTGTGGATGCAGCCATTGATGCAATGAATTCAAGAGATATACCTGCAGCATTGAAGTTAAACTCTCCTGGACATAAGGTGATCAAATAGAATATCTGTTTTGTGCAAAATGACTAAAATTAATTTTAATTATAAATGTAATTTTGCATTTCTTCTATGTCTTACATTTATAACTGACAGTATATGTTTAACATTTTAGGCAATTGAAGATCTTCTAAATTATGTAATAAAGTGGGAGGAGTACACTAAAGAGAGAGATTTCAAATTCTTATCGCATTCAACATCAACAGGTCTAAAAGTAACCTTAAAAGGCACACTGGAGATTACGTCGTATCTAACTAAAGAATGTGGTTTTTCCTATTTAATGACATCTAGGCTGAACCAAGATGCTTTAGAGGTTGGTTTTTTTTATGTTAAAGTTTTTAATTTTGGCTTATATGTTATATTTGTGATTCCTTATCAGTATTTTAAAATTATTTTAACATGTTAAAATTTTTTAGTATGAAACCAAATTATAGAACTTAAAAAATAGGAAACAATGATTTAAAAAAATTCAATGCAATTCTTGTATAATTTATTGGTTCTCATGTTACAAAGTTTTTATTTTTTCAGAGATTCTTTAGTATGATGCGTCATGCTTGTGGAAGTAACGACCATCCCGACTCCTCTACGTTTCTCCAGTTATACAGCCTTTTAAGTACATACTCTTTAGTGAAGCCCCCTAAAGGATCCAATGTTGCAGGGGAAGAATACATAACAGCCCTACTGAATTTAAGAGATTCTGGTGAATCTTCAGATAAGAAGATAGAATGGGCTGAATGGCTGGATAAAATTATTGACAAGGGACTTACAGATGAAGTCATACCTGCCGTAGTCAATAAGATTGATGATCATGATTATTTAATGATTTCATCATCAGATTTTGTAATAAATTATGTTGCTGGTTATGTTGTTAGGAGGATCAGCAGATTTTCTAAATGTGACCAATGCATACAACAATTAATCTCTACAAACATTAATACTGATCAAAATAAATTAATTTTTTTAAAAAGTAAAGGTTCCTTAATATACCCTTCAGATTTGTTTTTAAAAGTCATTAATATTCTCGAAATGGCAATAATCAAAACTCTAAATTTTAATAAATTAAATGATAAACTAATTTTTCAAGTGATAAAAGAGATTTATACTGGTCCTCCTATGCCAGTAATTGGTTGCACTGAGCAGCATAACTTTGATTTAGTCCAAAAGGTTATCAATTTTTTTCTCATTACGCGCATGCATTTTATATGCAAACAAGAGAATAAAAATGCTCAACTATGCGCTGATGTTAAAAGATTGAGAAAACAATCTAAATTATAATTCTGTATTATTAAATTTAAGCTTTCATTTATATTACTTTCGAATTGAATTATTCTCTTGTCTGAAGTTATTCCCTTGTCAATATCAATGAAGAATGTTATCAATATCTGCAAAACCTGTCATGTATAATTTTTTGATCAAATTTATCTATAGTAAATTGTATATCACACATTTAATTTTTATTTTATAATAATGTATTAATAGTGTATGTTGTTAATTTCAGTTCTTTATAATTATGAAATACTTTTCTTCTATTCAATATATTTTGTGGTTATGGCAAATTGAGCTACACGTCTGAACTAAAGCCATCATTTTTTTTAATTGAGCACAGAAATAAAATATTTCCAGTTAACTTTTCTTAATATTGAATTTTATCACTATTAAGTTAGTTGATAAGTAAATAAGTTTTCATTGTGTGATAAATAATGTTGTTACTATAAATGCTTATGCAAAATCTGTTGAGTATAATTTTTAAAAAAATTAATATTTTCCTATCTTTTTACTGTGACTACAATGAAACCCATACTTTGTGAAAATGCGAAAATATAGCTGATATGTACTTATGAATGTTATTTGGGGATTTTTTCTTTTTAATTTGCTGAAAATATTTGTAATCGATAATTTACCAACTTGAAGGCAATTCCTGACAATGCTGGAACCATAATATTGAATTTAATCACTATTTAAGTTAGTTGATAAGTAAATAATTTTTCATTGTATGATAAACAATGTTACTATAAATGCTTATGCAAAATCTGCGTACAAAATCTGCTTATGCAATTAAATGCGTACTTTGTGAAAATTCAAAAATATAGCTGATTTGTCCTAGTCAAAGTTATTTGTTTTTTTCTTTTTAATTTGCTGAAAAAATTTGTATTCTGTAATTTACCAACTTGACGATTATACCTCCAGTTTTTAAAAGTGTAATCTGAGATGCTTTGACTGATTTTTTTTTTCCCAAAGGAAGATATTTTAAAGTATTGTCTGATTAAATACTGAATTGACTTCCTATTTTATTAGTCCTGATAAGAATTTATTTGGGATTGATAGAAAATGTTGCTTTTTTTTTTTAAAGGCCTGTTATATATGATGTATTATTCATACTTATCTGCAAATAAAAATATTCTTATATTACTATGTGTGTGTGTGTGTTTTGGTTAATCAGTATTATTTCTCACAATTTTTTTTCCATAAGAGATTATGAACAATGATAAAAAACTTTCTTCACAATTCTTTTCTGTAATTTCATTTCCTTAATTATTAAATTATTACAAAATTCTGAACTAATTTATTCTGAAACCAATACACAATTATTCTGAAAAAGTTTATTTACTCATTTCCTTTAAGAATTTTATTGAATTGTAGCAAAAAAAACACTTGAAATAAAGATTTTGAATGAAAATAAAAAATTGTTTAATTGAATAAATAAATTCATATTAAATACGCACTAAAATAAAACAACTTGTTTTCGCTAGGAAAAATACGAAAAATCCATATTAAAGCATATGGTTGTCCGTGTCTAAGCCGCCCTTCAGAGCACGCGAGCGCCGGCGACAAAAAGGGAGACACATTTTTAACACTAAAAATGCGCCTCCTTCTGTAGCTTCATGATTCATACATTACATACAAGGATAGTAGCTGATTGGTGGTGCCATCTATTGGCAATATGCATAAGTTTAAACTAACATTTCAACAGAAGAACGATGTATATATTGCACAACAAAGCAAAATAGGAAAATAAAGCAAATATGTCGGAAATATTGTTCATACATATATATGCAAAGAACATTCATTTAACATATGTGTGAAAAAAAACTATTAACTGTTAACTTTTCAACAAATATATTATTTATTTACATTTAATTTATAAATATATAAAACTGTATCGTTGGTATCATCTTCTTTATATACCCGGCGTTGCACAGGCGTACACTTAATAAGGCTGACTTGTATATTATGTAAACTTGTAATTTTATGCCAATCGATACCTCTCCCCACTTCTCAGCAACCCATCACCCTATTATAATCCCCCCCCCCCGCCCTCCATGCTGATGTCAGCATTAAAATGTTTCTTTCAATTTTGATATCCCACTGGATCCCGGCCCTTCGAGGAGATTGAGGGCTTCCCCATAAACCCCTGTGAAAATCGCCGGTTTCATAAACAAAGAATAACCTGGCATTGGCCAAGGTAATTAAAATGAATGGAGTTAACCTGAGGTCTAGATGCATACGTACAAACAACCGAAATATCTAAAATCCACACACACACACACACACACACTTCCACGCTTCATTTAATTTAGGTTGATCTCTCTCTTTTCCCCTACTACCAATTTGGTGTTCAAATATATATACATATATAAAAAAAAATACAAATTATTGCATTGTTTCTAGCAATTTTTACAAAATCCAAGCGAATGTCGAAAAATCGTCGCATTGATCGTGTTTGTTCCAATTAATCCTGTTTTGTTGCATTTTAAATCAAGAAACTTATGGATATCAATTTCCTTCTTTGAGATATGAAGGAATATGTAAAAAACACGTTTTGCGCCCCCTCCCATCCTTGGGGGGCGAATTTTGAAAAATCCTGAAACTGATTTTTCGGTATTCGCCTTCCTTTCATTTTAAAGCAAGAATCTTATGGCTATCCGTTTCCTACTTTGAGAAATGAAGGTATATGTGAAAAACACGTTTTACCCCCCTCCCCCTCCCCGGGGCCGAATTTTGAAAAATCCTGAAATCGATTTTAGGTAATCAAGTTCCTTACATTTTAAAGCAAGTATCTTATGGATATCTGTTTTATTTCTTTGAAATATCAGGGAATATGGGAAAAACACGTTTTGCCCCCCCCCCTCATGGGGGCCGAATATTGAAAAATCCTGAAATTGATTTTTAGGTATTCGTGTTCCTTTCATTTTAAAGCAAGAATCTTATGGATATCTGTTTTCTTCTTCGAGATATGAAAGAAACACGTAAAAACACATTTAGCCCCCCTTCCCCCCTTGGGGGCCAAATTTTAAAAAATCCTGAAATTTGTTTTTGGGTATTCATGTTCCTTACATTTTAAAGCAAGAATCTTATGGATATCAATTTCCTTCTTTGAGATACGAAGGAATATGTAAAAAACACGTTTTCCCCCCCTCCCCCTTGGGGAGCGAATTTTGAAAAATCGCTTTAAATGACGCCTTCAGCACAAAAGTAATAATCTCCTAAAATTTGATATCTATATCTACGATAGTTTTTCTGGGCGTTGATACGTGAATAAGTCACGACTTCTTCATGTATATACAGAGGCTGTTCACACATTTTTTAGACGATGTATATTGTATTCACAAAACTAAATTACATAAAATTCTTGTGTTTTAAATGTTCTATTTGCCATCCCTTATTCTGAACTATCTTTCGACACCGCAATTTCCAGGATAATAATGCCTTTTGAAGTGTCAGAAGAGGTATTCTATTCCATTCCTCCTGAACAGCTTTCCAGAGTCCTGTAAGGGTTTTGGGACGACGTTTGGATAATGCAGATTTTAAATGTCCGAAAGCACAAAAATCCATAGGTGATACATCGGGAGATTTAGTAGGGATATCAGTGAAGGGTATGGCCTTGATACCAGTTTTTTGTTCCATTTCTTTTAGGAAATTTACAGTGGATTTTGATGTGTGACTGCAAGCTTTGTCCTGATGGAGTCTCACAGATTGATGGCACTGTGGGTAAAGCGATGGTATTTCATTCAGAAAAAATGGCGATAAAATATGTTCCTGATAGTATTTGGAGTTAATCTTGACATTTTTTTCCACTCTCTTTATTTTTAGCTTGCCATTATAAGAAAAACCAGCAACAATCATGAATCCCTTAGAAAAACTTTCTTTCGATTCTCTGAACCATGTACTTAAATTTTTTTCTCCCCTTTTATGATAATAAATAATGGCTCTTTTTTTGTTGCAATCATTTAAATACACCCATGATTCATCTATTGTGACAATTGTTTTCCATTTTTCTTTGGATAAGTGTTTCTCATATAGAATTCTGCAGCGTGTCCTGCGTTCAGCGATATGATTTGGAAGAAGACGATGCACATTGCGTTTTTTCGCTTTCTTAAGATTTAAATCAACGTTTATCATTTTGTTTACAGTGGACACCGAACATTTTAATGATTTTGCAACTGTCCTTTGACTAGGGGGATTTTCTTTTAACGTTAAACAACGTACCTTTCCAATAGTCGAAAATGTCCGTTTTTTCCTTGGATACTTGTTTGGAATTTTTGTCCAACTTGAGGCTCCAATTTGACGTTTTTTTTCTTTTCTTGTTGACGATATAACCTATCGACGCTTTAGATATCACAAAACCATGACTCTCACATCGTTTTTGGATAACGGAGTATGCATATTTCTCTTCGGAAAGAGCATAAATGTAGCCTTCGAACCACTGCTTTGTTAAAAACGCCATTTTGAATAAAAACAAAACTTTCTTGTCGCAGACGATAATTTTGACTTTTAAAAACATAGTACAGTTGCAATTATTTCTTTTTCAGCAAACGATTTTTTATTACCACTTACCAAAATCGTCCTAAAAATGTGCGAACAGCCTCTGTATATATATATATATATATATATATATATATATATATATATATATATATATATATATATATATATATTGTGAAGAATCCATTGATTCCCACAATCTTAAGAAACTAGACACTTTCTTTTCATTCACGTTCCAGGAAAAAAGCGCAACAATGTAAGTCCGGAGGTGACCTCCCAGCTAGACCAGCTAAGTCAACAAAGGAGTATGCAGCACAAAAGGTTTTTACAAACAGCGCCAGACGCTAGTGCTGCATGTCTGAAAATTCAGACGTAAAGTTGAAAAGAATTAGTCGCGGACCCTCCTCCTGGTCGATGATGATCGGGGAAAAGATTAACCTGCGTGCGGACTAAGCAGCTGTTGACGCGGGACGTACCGGCCAACCAAACTCTAGAGAAGTGATGTCACTTTAAAAGGCGCCAATTAGAGCCCTTTTAAAATTTTGAGTGATAGCAGCGCCAAATTAAAAGAGATAAATATTTCAGTTAGCTCTAAGTTCTCAAGCTGAGACGTGCTACTCCGGCAATTGCAGCCGTGACTTCGTTATAAGTCCTCTGTGAGGCAAAGTGCTCTACTTACGTTCGGAGAAGAATTGTTCGACACCCGGTCGACTTACTCCTAGCAGAAGTATTTTGAAGGCTGAGTTACGATCTCAAGCTGAGACGCGCTACTCAAGCCTTGCAGCCAAGAATTAAAATTCTCTATAAGTCCTTGTGATAAGCGAAGAGTTTTGTCGACTGCCTGTCGACCTACAGCTATTAGACATAGCCGGATTTTTTTTATCCCAGAAGGAATGACAAATGACGAGTTTCTACGAACGTGAATTTTCGCAGAAGTGATAGTGACGCATCCGGAGTTCCAGTGTACGGGATAAAGAACTTTCGCGTAACCCGAGTGCAGTTAGTCTTCTAATATAAACTGAGGTGTGGTAGCTGACTTGTATATCCGCACATCATTAGAGAGCATCTCTCCTGTAATTTTCATAATCTTCATCTACTCCATTAACTTGTAAATAAATTGTTCATTTTAAATATTATTAAATTGTATCGCTGATTTTTTGGCTATCCAGTGAATGTTTTACAATCTAGTATTAAAAATGGTGGCAGCGGTTCGACTACCTTGCTACTCCAGAAAACAGTAGTAGCCCACGTCGTATAGTGAAAACTAGAGTATTGTGAAAGAACAATTGTGTTTAGTGAACAATCGTGTTATACAGATCAACAGTGTGAAAGAATCCACTAAGAGTCATCGCGTATGCTGTACAAGTCATCAGACAAAGGTAAGCCTGATTTTCATTTAGAGGCCATTTTAAATAATTGTGTTGTTAATGTGTGTCAAGATTAAATTTAAAATTCATAAGAACATGTATATAAATTGCAAATGGGCATAAATTAAGGATTAAAAATTAGAGTTGTTAGTAAAATTATAACTGATATTTCAAGAGTGTTTTTAAAAAATTGAGAATTTAAAGCCAAGTATTAATGGCTCGAATAGAAAGAGTTCTGTGAATGATCTTGGTTTGAAATTAAAATTTATTAAGAACCCGTTAAAATTTTCTTTTATAAATGTAAGACGTTAACTGAAAGTTCATAAATTATAATAGCCTATTGAAAAGTGTATTTATTGAAGTTGTACTAGCAAAGTGTTTTTTAAAATTGCATTGAATTTACATGTTAAAAGTGTTGCATTGTGTATAGTGTTAACATAAATGTTATAGAATATCGGTAAGAATATTTGAATTGATTAGTAACTGGATAATAAAAATTTAAAATTGGTTCAGTACAATCCAGTTGATACTTATTGTGTAAGGTACGTGTTGTTAGTATATATATTCTGTTTTGTGTGTGTAAATTGGGTTGAGCATTGAGCAGGAATTGGTATCAATATTTTCTTGTTAAAAGTGTAGAATTTAAAATGGTGTTCTTATACAACTATAGAAAACCTGATTTACGGAAGCTAGCATACGAACTGGCAATACCGTTTGAGGATTCAGATAGAATCCCAGATTTGGTTGAGAAAATCGTTGCGAGCGATAATTTTGAGGAAGAAAGCATGAAGGGTATGTTGCGAATAACCGTAGAGGACCGACAAATTGAGGAAACCAGACAAAAGGCAGAATTAGACAGACAAAAGGCAGAGAAAAAAGAGGAATTAACCAGACAAAGGGCAGAATTAGACAGACAAAAGGCAGAGGAAAAGAGTAATTAATTAGACAAAGGGAGGAAGAGAAAGAGATTCGGGATAAAGAATTTGAGTTAGAAAACTTAAAATCACACAAGCGGGTGAAACTCTAAGCGTAGCGTCCACAAGCCAAGAAAACGCGAGACCCGCGAAAAACATTAAATCGGTCATGCAGAGGTATGACTCTGATAAAACTGATATGGCGTTATATTTAATTCTTTTTGAGAGACAGGCCAAGAAACTAAATATTGATGAGAGTGAATGGGTATCTCAATTATTGAGCCTAATGCCCATCGACGTGAGATAGCGGTGAAACAACCCGAAGAGAAGAGTGATTGTTACACTCACATAAAATCTGTTCTGCTTAGCCGGTTCAAGCTTAGCTCAGAAGCTTTTCGGACCAAATTTCAAACGCATCAGCGTAAACCAGACGTGCTATGGCAAGACTTAGTCTTTGACTTACAGAGCTGTTTAAGCGGATGGCTCGACGGAGTAGGAATAAAAGATTTTGTAAAACTTAAAGATTTAATGACGGCAGACCAGTTAAAAAAACGTGTTCCTACGGAAATTAAAGAACATTTTATAGACCAATGGGGAAATTTTAATAACCCTAAAGAATTGGCAGAAAAACTAGACGCGTTTGAGGCTTCCCGCCGATTCATAAAAAACCCCTACACCCGAAATCTTCCGAAAACAAATTTGTAGACAAGTCGAAATTCAAGAGCAAAACTAAGGTAGAGGAGAAAGTTGAGAATGAGAAGAACAGGTTTAAAAACAAATTGAAACCTAACGCGAGTAATTCTAATTGGCGAACAGAGGAATTTAAAAGAAAACGAGATCCCGTCTGTTTTCACTGTAATCTCCCGGGTCACATTAGACCAAACTGTCCAGAGTTAATCAAATCAAATGAGCTAGTTAATAACCTCATGACTGACGTGAATTTTGCCCTTTGATTTGAGCCGTATCTGAGTAAAGCTAAGATTAACGGGGTAGAAACTATAGTTAAGAGACAGCGGTAGTAGCGTTGATCTGGGGACAATGAGTTTAGTCAAGCCAGAAGACTTTACGGGGAAACATGTTTGGCTTAAACAGCCCCTTGATAACCATTTCCGATGCTTACCGTTAGCTATGATTGAGATCGAGAGTCCGGAATTTGGTATCCTCAAAACCAAGGCAGCGATAGTTGACCAATCGGTGAGCATGTCCCATTACTTGCTAGGAAACGCGACGCAATAACTCATCGAAGGAGTTAAAAGACACCCAGAGAGGGTAAATGCTGTGCAAACTAGGAGTCGAACTAAAGAGACTCGGGGAGCCCTCGAAAATCGCGTAAGACAACCAGACCCGAAAGCGCAGGTAAAGAGAGACGAAGAAAACAATAATGATATTGGCTTAATCCGAAATGAGAACGAGGAGTAACCACAGATCGAATTGCCCGCCTCCGAAGGTGATTGTGGACAGGAATTAATTGGCATTCATGCCGCAGAATTCCGGAGACAACAGCAAAGTTGTCCTGAATTAAAATCCCTTTGGGGAAAGGTTGGAGAAAAGAAAACTTCAGAGTTTGAAGTAGAAAAAGGGTTACTTTTCCGCAAGACAAAAGATCATAGAGGCGAGATGCGCAGGTAATTGTTAGTTCCCGCTAAATATACCGGTAAAATTATGAGTCTGTGTCATGACGGTTTTGGTTCACATTTAGGGGAACTCAAAACCAAAGACAAGATATTACGATACTATTTTTGGCCTCAGGGCATTAAGCAAATTGAAGAGTTCGTGAAAACTTGCGATGCTTGTCAGAGAGTAGGGAAACCCTCTGAACAAAAGAAGGCGCCTCTGAAGTTAGTGCCTGTAAATTCTGAGGTATTCGCGAAATTGAATATTGACACGGTCGGACCCTTACCGACGTCTCACATGGGGAAAAGGTATCTATTAACAGCTATTTGCCTCGCTTCCAAATACCCCGAAGCAATCCCGCTTAAAAACATTAACTCAGAAAGTGTCACCTATGCGTTACTTACGATTTTCAGTAGAATAGGTTTTCCGAAAGAGTTCCAGTGTGATAACGGATCCTATTTCACCACCAATTTAACAACCACCTTTTTTGAGAAATTTGGGATAAAAGTTTTTCTCAGCTCAATTCATCATCCGCAAACTAATTCAGTTGAAAGGTTCCACAGAACCATTAAGCGCTTATTGAAAGCCGCATGTTTGTAAACAGGTGAACAATGGGAAAAGCATCTCCCTTTAGCTTTGTTAGCTTTAAGAAACGTTCCCAGTATCTCCACTGGATCCAGCCCCTCAGAGTTGTATGGGCAGACCGTGCGCGTGCCTGAAACTATTCTGTTCGAACAATGGTGTGAGGTAGAGGGTAAGGATCATGTAGTGACAGAGTACGTGTATAACCTGATAAATCGATTGCGGAAATGTCAGGAACTCGCCGCATCTAAGGAGACGGAACTCAAGCAAAGAAGGAAAACTTATTACGATAAAGGGTCCATTAGACGAGAATTTAAAGTAGGAGAAAAGGTGTTAGTTCTTTCGTCCTATCAACCGAATAGATTTGCCGTTAAATGGGTAGGGTCCGGTCTAATAGAGAAAAAACTGTCCGAGACAAATTACGTTGTTAAAATGCCAGGTAAGGCGAACAAAACGTCAGTGTATCACGGGAATCTTTTAAAACCCTATCATCAGAGAGTTGAGATTGTAAATATTCTAATCAGTGAAGAAACTAGCAAAGAAAGCTTGGAATCAGATTTAGACATTCCCTATCCAAACGCTAGTCCAAATATATTCGATATTGGGGATGTAGTCAGGGATAGCGCGTTGGAAGAAAGGTGTTCACCGGATCAAATTAATGAATTAGGAGAATTATTAAAATCCCATAGTCTCTCAAACTCGTCTTAATTATCCTACTAAAAATGTTTAGACCAGCACGCCTATACCTGTTGGTAAAGCAAATTTCTCAACTACAGCTAATGATTTTTGGAGTGGATAAGAACCGCGACCACTTACTCGTTCTACATGAATCATGATCTATATGAGGATTGTCTAACCTTTTAGCTTCCTTCGGCCACATTGAAAGAAGACGAATTTTTTTGAGTCACACAAAAATATACCTAATATTAAAAATAGTTGAATAGTAAAAAAGTATAATATATAGTTAACATATTTATTTCATTACAAATTTTATTTTTAATTATAAAGATAACAGTAGGAGTCATAAAATTGATGTGATATTTGGCATTGAATTTGAGAGACTAATGCAACAATATCTAGGTCGATTGAAGTAGTTGCAATTCTCAGGGAACTCTCAAGATTTTCATCCGATATTTTTGTTCTAATTTTACTCTTAGTGTGCTTCACTCGTGAAAATAGTTTTTCACACATGTACATGCTTCCAAACAATTATGACATGAATAACGCATGACTATGCAGTGAGAGATATTTATCTTTGGGCAGGTATGATTTACAAAGGTCCAACAAAGATATTGATTGAATTTCTCTTTAAGTTGGATATCAGAATGCAACTCTTTGCATTCCATTTGAAAACTTGCTGGCAGCATATCTACGAGGGCCATTCTGAAAGTAAAGAACGTTTTGATCTGACGAGCCGCGTAATTCACCCACCACCCCCCGCTGCCGTGAAATTTACTTACCAAATTATTCCCACCAGTTTGACGCTAACAGCGAGTAGCTGCGGTCATTTGCTACTTATTTTTGCGATTTTAAAAGTGTGACAAAATTAAGGATCCTGCCAAGTGTGCGGTTCGTAGCGTAATACGCTTCCTGAATGCAAAACACGTCCGCCCTATTGAAATTTACAGACAGATAACTGAAGTTTATGGATATGTTATGAATGAAGCTTCAGTTCGAAAATGGTGCATTATGTTTAAATGCTGCAACTACCAGACCCTTCACCGACTACGCCGTGCCATTCAAAACAAACGGCGTGGATTGTTGTCCAGCGGCATTGTGCTTCTTCAGGATAAGGGCCTGTTCACATGGGAGTCCGATGCGTTGCGTTAAGGAAAAGATGACGTTGAGACGAAAATAAACCAATCATAGGCCTCCAAACGATTAGTAATGAAGTTTTTAACGCCTATGATTGGTTTATTTTCGTCTCAACGTCATCTTTCCCTTAACGCTACGCAACGGACTCCTATGTGAACAGGTCCTAACGCTCATCCGCATGCTGCTGCGTTGACGAAGGAATTGCTTCAGCAATTTAACTGGGAAGTTTTTGAACACCCGCCTTATAGACCGGACTTGGTATCCAGTGATTACTTTCTTTTTACCAAATTGAAGGATTTTTTGGGCAGAAACCACTATGGAAATGTTGATGAACTGAAAGAGGAAGTTAGTGGCTGGTTCAAAAACTTGGCGGCAAGTGAGTATGCAGAAGGCATAGGAAATCTGGTACAGCGCTATGACAAATGTTTCAATTTGAACGGCGACTACGTAGAAAAATTGGTAAGATATCAAAATTTGTTGTAAAAACAAGTTTTCTTTCATTATCTTGAATAAAAATGACTGGAGAAACAAACGTTCTTTACTTGTAGAATGACCCTTGTTTATCGACTGTAAATGAAGTAGCAATGATACAAAATAACTGTTTATTTTTCAACAAAGCGGGATCTGTAATGGCCGCCTGACATCATCGCCGAGGAGGGCTATTGATATTTTTTTCGCTTTTAGCTCTCTTTCTGGGCCGCACTAATACTTGCTTTGGGCCGCATGCGGCTCGCGGGCCGCGGTTTGGACACCAGTACCGGCCTTCTCTAGAAAGGGGCCTGGGTGCAAGAAACCATTTGGGGCCCTAAATTATTTGTAAAGTAAAAAAAAATTACAAACACGAACATACATATTACTAATGCATGTTTTTTTATGCGT
The DNA here is from genome assembly GCA_907164885.2 of Dolomedes plantarius. Taxonomy (NCBI): domain Eukaryota; kingdom Metazoa; phylum Arthropoda; class Arachnida; order Araneae; family Dolomedidae; genus Dolomedes; species Dolomedes plantarius. The sequence continues at coordinate 137,663,966 of OU015494.1, read as the reverse complement.
GATTTTGTTTTTGCTAATGCATTAATTACTTCAGAAAAATTACAATTTTTTGCAATTTATTTTTTGATGCTTAATATAGCAAGTGCATTTCAGCGTTCTGCACACATGTTTGACCGAAGATAATTCTTTATTAAATTTAATTTGCTGAAAGAGCGCTCAGGACTTGTTATTGTAACTGGCAACGTAAGAAAAGTTTTAACACAGTTAATACATTTAGAAATAACTCATTATTATTATTATTAGTTAGTATGTATTGCAATATGTCTTGTGCGTTATTTAGATTCCTTTTATTCAAAATCAATTCATGTGCAAGAGTACATCATTTTAGTTCTTGATCATGTTGGGCCCCCTCAATCGCGGGGTCCCGGTGCATAACATTCGCCGCACCCCCCCCCCCCCCCCCCGATGGCTGGCCCTGTTGAACACCCCTGATCTATATGGTCCAGGAAACTTAAAGACCATCCAAAAGCTGTACTATGGATCCATGGTACAGACAATTTCTATACTGTTAAAGTTTTTGGAATTCTAGAAGTGGTAAGAGGTTATTATTTCCTTTTTCGGAGCTCCATAAACCAAATTATCTTGACCTTAAACATTACATATAGCACTTATAAATGGACTTACAATATGAAAAGATTGGGGTTATGGGGATGTTGGGAATATCCCCCTAGGGAGCGGGTAAAAGACCTGAGAACAAAGAATATAAATACTTGTGAGCCCGGTATGAGTATCTTATCCTGGCCTAGTGATGTTTCTCGACACCAAGCAGATCAAGCAATTTCTCTAACGAGAGACGTCAAACATTCGTTATCAGAATTTCCTAGACCGCAGCTTTTCCTCTGGTAAATATAATGTTATTAACTTGTAACTCTTATTTATGTTAAAAATAATGATGAATGAATGATCTGAACGGTCGATTATTGCTGCAAGTAATCAGTGGCTTCATTTACAGGTAACGCTCAAAGAGTCCAAATCAGAATATTATAAACTTTTTGGCCGTTGAATAAAAAGTGATACAGTTGTAACTCTTTTTTATAACACATGTAATGGTGAGTCAAAACTTTGAAAATGAAGAAAGTGAGCACGCAAGAGAATCCAAAATTTGAAGTTTAAAAGTTGGCAACAGGAATCCATATCTTTTCACGTTTTTGACGTTCAAAGTGTTAAGGAACACGATTTGAAATCCTGTTAGATGAAAATGGGTTTTGATACCATTAAATTAATCTCATTAAATTGCTATTCATTGAAATAATGTTTTAGTATATTCATACATGTTTCTTTATCTTTTGTTTGTGTTTTTGTTCTCTTCGAATCGTACGAAAATTTTATTTGTAATAATTCTATTTATTTCGATGAAGAAATGACATGTAATTTAATATTATCTAGCAAATTTTGTAACAAATTTTCGTGAAAATTCTTTCACTGCTTTATGGGATAGTTCCTGCTGTATCTCCAACTTTGCCAGGATATTTATAGAAAATATTAGAAGACTCATCAGAGTGAGTGAATAATTTACTAATTTCAGTATTTTTGAAATTATGTAAGACTTTTGTACATAATGGATACCCAAGAATGAATCTTAAGTTGTTTAACCTTGAAGTTTGTAAGAATTTTGAGGCTGTGTACCGTGATGCGGAAAGGATTTTTTAAAATTTTGGGTGTTTGTGTGTGTGAGCTTTAATCATTTAAACTTTTTTTTTTTAAATATTATTCTTCAAGAAAATGCTGTTACATTTGTTTGTATACTGTGTGTTTTGTGAAGTTTATTACGCCAGAAGGATCTTTTTTTTTTTTTTTCTCCTGTGAAATTATACTTTCATTTATGCAGCAGAAAAGCATATTGCTTATCAACTTGTAATTTAAGCCATTGTATGTAAGCTTCAATAATGAAGTATCAAAAGTAATAGCCAGAAAGATTTTTGAAGTTTCTCACAGTATTGTTGTGTTTGAGATGTTCCGATATGTAGATATATTCAGTTCTCCTTGAAATAGATTTAATTTGGTTAATATGAAGAACATGATACGGTTGCCAACCTGTAGCGATATATTGTCAGTGTAGCATTATAAATTTAAGAAACATGCAAAAATTGACAGTACTCTTGGAAAATACAAGATTCATGTGTGATTAAAATCTATAAAATGCTGTTTTCATTTGCATAGTTAGTGTTTCAAAACTATGTGTTGAATGTTATATATTCTTTAAGTTTTCTTTGTAGTATGAGAAAGTATGTTTGATGTAATAAGATAAAAATCAAAACTATTCTTCAAGTTTTATTTCAAATGTATTACAATATATTGTAAGTGTTAGTTTAAAAGATAAATGGGTTAAAACTGGTGAATATGAGCAACTACTTATGGTATGTCACAGAAATTACAAAGGGTTTGATTTCATTTTGAAGTATGTCTAGCCTTGTCAATATTTTGTCAAGTTTGTTTCAAGAGAAATTCCAATTCACTTTAATACCATTTGTGATTTTTAATTATTAATAGTCTTCAGTTTAGCATTATAAGCATGTAAAATATTCTTCCTCCTGTAACTAATTTGATTAAAATCATTTTGATTTTAAAAGTCTTGGATTTTTCATTGTCTGTCTTTATCCCTTAAAATTGAATTTCGTTATCATGAGTCTTTCTCATTCAGCTTTTGCTAGCTTTTCATGTAAGGAGATTCACTCTGTGGATTTTTTAAGCTAGAAATGGGGGTTAGGTTTAAAACACTTTTTGCTCCCTGGAGGAGCAAAAAGAAAATTGATAAGTTATTCCTGTATTACACTATTAAATATGATTTACAATGGTATTCTATTAATTTTTTTCCTTTCCTCCCAAAAAAAAAAGATTGCTCTCTTAAGCTTCCTTTGTCTGTAGCTGTATGTATCTTTTTATCCACTGCTATATCTTTTTCGTCATAAATGGATAAAATTTGTAAGTCTGTTTTATAGTCAGCAGATTTCATTTTTCAGTTATAAATTTTTGTGTTGTAGGTTTTTTACATATATATGTATACTGTGACTCAAATATCTGCTTTATAGAAATGTTGTAATTAGATATACTCATAGTGTATATTTCTTATTTATACATTATTTATTTTTTAGTTTATTTTTATATTTTGTGAGTATAAGGATAGTTCCCTTTTATGCATTTAAATAATGCATGAAAATTATAATCAAGACAATAATTTATAAGATAAGTAACATGGAACTGATGAATATCATCAACTTGTTGCAGTATCTCCTGAACTCTGCTAAATATGGTATCATCCTGTAACACTCGAGTACAAACTATCCTTTTTTGGTGATATTGATACTCTTACTACATTCTCAGTACAACTATATGCACCAAAAAAATAAACCTAGAACAAAATAGAAGCACTGTGAGATCTTAAAATTTTAGTGTAAGATTTTTGTGTGTTTTGAAATACAGATCACTGGTTAAATGCTTATTTTTTCTATGTTAATTTCTTTAAATAAATTTTTTATATAGGAGAAAAAAAACTTTAGAGTGTTTAGAAGAAAATGCCTTGGAACTTTTTTCATTCTGTGGAATCTTAGATTCATTATTTTCAGTACCTCTGTTTACTTTCTGTTGTAATTAGAAATTATAATCTGGTACTTACACTAGTTTATGCTTTGTTAATTATTAATTTTTCTTCATAAAGTTCAAGTAAGTTGTGTTGAAATCATAGAATCATTCATATAAATATACATACATATATGTATATATATTTAAAAACTGAGAGTACTATTATTTATTGAGAAAGAAATATAATTATAAAATGTTAGACATCAGTTTGTACTAATGTAGCAAGAACTGAAGTCTAATAGACTAACGAATGAGTTGCCTGACTATAAGCTCCTGGTTGAATAGTGCGATCGGTTCCTCATGATCATTTTAAAATTTTTGATTCTTTGTGTAGCTACAGGGATATTAATTACATTTCTTCAGAAACATTGATATTTTGTTCATTTATACTTGCAGTGAATAATAAGAATACTATTTTAGTTAGTAAAATTGTCCTTTATTCATATAGGTTACTAGGCTTAATGACCTGTAATTCCTTTTCTTAAAAAAAGAAATGAATGATATTAATAGAGACTGGATATTTATAATCTCTGCTATAGTAGAATGAAGAGTTCAGTATTACATTAATCACTTACCTCATTATTATAATAATATTCTGTTAAAAAGTATGCTGATTTATGAGCATTTAATTCTTGTGTGTCTATGGTAGTAACGAAAAAGAAATGGAAATTAATGTATTAAAAAAAAATTCTGGGATTTCATAATTTTATAATATCAAGTGAAAGATTAAGTAACTTATGGAGATGAATAAGAGCTCTTTCTGATATAATTCTCCCCTGTTCGACTAATGAATATTTGTGTGTTTGGTATATGAATTAAATTGAAAATTTTTTGAGCCTATCAATGACATAATTATAAAATTAGATAAACTTAAAATTTGTTCATAAGTGTATTTTTCTTAATATAGATGTTGGCCATGCTATAATTTCCATTTTGCTGAGTGAAAGGAGCTTTATGATTAAAATTAGATGAATTCAAGGTGTGGCCATTTCCTTGGGTAAGTTTAAAGTGATTTAAATTAACATGAATGTGATAGAGAAAGTATATGATCAATTCCTAAATGTTATTCAGCATTGTAAATCATTACATTTTAATTTGGTAATTACATTGTAAATAATTACATTTTAAATGGAAAAGTTTTCATATTTTAGCTTTTACTGATGGATCTACTGCATATCTTGAAGATACTATGCTGAGAATAACTCTGTTCTGTTTAAAAAAACAAGAAGTTAGTGAGAGGAAGAATAATGGTCAAACATCCTGATGTTAAAAAATGTAAGTGTATAAGTATTTTTTTAAAAATGATATTAGTTTGCTGTTCAAGCATGTATCCCATGCCCAAAATGTTGTATTATATATATGGAAATGTATCAAAATTTATCTTATCTAAGGCATTTTGGATAAGCAATACTAAACCTGTGTAAAAATGGTCTGTTTGACTTTTCTAATACAATACAACCTCCCAAATCTGGAATCGTTCAGGACATAGCAATTCCGGATTTGGGAATTTTCCATATTTGAAAGGTTTTTAAATAACACTATAAAATTTTAGGAAAAAAATAAACACTTAAAAAACATGTAAAATGGTTTAATTATTGAATAAACTTGAATACAGAACATATAATTGCATTATAATTTAAACATTTCAGTCATTAATTTCTGTTGCTTTAGTTTTGGCTTATTAGGAATTATTTTTTCTTGAATCCTATATACTGCCAAAATTTCATGTTCTGAGATAAAATTTGCTGTTCTAAGCCTAATAATGTTTCATCTAATGATTTATCAGGTCTTCTTTGACATTCCTTTGTTTTCAGGGCATTCTGAATTACTTTCAGGATTGCTGACATCATAACCTTTGTTATTTTCCACACTATCAATAATTTCAGAATCGTCCAGAGAACTGACGATCGGCATATTTTTGTTGATGTCTAAAACTTCTTGTATGCCCGATTTATCCAAGTTTATGTTGCCTTTATTTGCACATTCTACTAATTCTGCTGTTTCAACTTCTTTCCCAGAAACTTGAAAGCCTTCAAAATTGCTGCTGTCACTTCCTTGAAAGAAAAGGGATTTTTTAACCGATCATTTTTGTAGTGACATTTATCGGTAAAATGGAAAAGTAAAATTGGCCATTTATTAAAACGTTCCGGATTTGGGAGGTTGTACTGTATTTATATTTATTGTTTGTAGGGATACAACTATATTTTTCTGGCTGTATCTAATTCTAGAAAGAATTGAGAATAGTCTGTAGATCAAGTTGCATTTCTTTGTAATTGTTGCATCTTGGGATTATAATGGAAATGAACCAGGCACAAAATGAGTATTTCTAAGAGTACTGGTGATGATTAATATAACAAAATTAAGTACATCTGAAGACAAAAGCACAAAGACTCGACCCCCAAATTTTTTGTTTGTAAATATTAAAGATAAGCATTAAAAATCTATTAAAATAAAAAAGCTTTATATGTTATAATACATTTTTGGGCATCGCTTATCAAATTTCTCGAAGTTTCCTATCACCCCTTCTGAGCTGTTTTATTCCATTATGCCTTTGTACCTTTGTTAGAATCTTTTTTTTTTTTTTTTTGGCTATTCCCAGTTTTTTGTGTTAAAGTTGATATTGTATTGAGAATAGTTTATTTATTAGATATTAAAACAAATATGTTGATAAAAGCTTCTCTACTTGTGATTATACACAAAGTGTATGTTTTGACAACAAAAAATTTTAATTGCTTGTATTTTCTGTAACTTTCTTTCACTTTAATATCTGTTGGCTTTTCCAAATATGCATTGCTATAATGCAAAATTTTTTCCTCATTAGGTTTATATTAGCTATTATAACTGTGTGTACTTTGATTTATGACTGTAGGTTCTGTCATTTCGATCCCTCTTTTAAAATTCCCTTTTTTGAATATGGTGTTTATCACAGTTTTTTTTAAACTTGTAAAATTTGATGAGCAATGTAAAACTCACATGTGTGAAAGATGGTTGCATTTTTCATAGAAAGGGGTGGAATAGAAATATATGATGAGGTTCCTGTTTGTACTTTATGCTGGGAAGTGAATCAAAATATTTGATACACAGCATGCACAATTTTGTTTGAGATTGTTCAATAATTCTGTTCTAATCAGTCTAGTTCATTTTTGAATAATCATCATATTGAAGTATTGGTAGGAATAATTAACAAAATTAATGATGCAGTGTTTATCTGGTGATAAATCTGTTTCTAAAGGGTATCTCACTTAGAAATTCCCTCTGATATTTATGCGATGAAGATTGACATGTTCCTAATTCAAGAAAAGAATTAAATCCATCTAATGGTAATTCTATCATTCATACAAGAGAAATCATACAGAATTTAGTCCTGAGAGTAAAGAAGTAAGTTCATCTGCTTCTTGCAGTAATTCTAAGAGGAAAATCACAGCAAAAGGAAGAAAAACAGAAGGATGTGATAGAACAGAAAGATGTTTTAGAAGTAATAGAAATCAATGAAGCTTTGTAAAAACAGAAGGTGATGGTAAAGTTTTGGGAATAGATTTTTCTGTAGATGCTACAGGATGATCTGGTCCTTAACAAAATATTGTCAAGGGTCATCAGTGGTCATGAAGCCTGTAAAAGTTACCACTTGAGAAGTTAAATGCTTTTTAGCTCTCTTTGCCAAACTATGTGTCAAGAATGTTATAACTCATGTTTTTTCGAAATACAATAAATTTGTGTATGGCCCCAGTGCTGTAAAAAGTTCTAAAGGTAAATTAATAGTATGAATGGCAAATAGGTATGATATTCTTTTCATCATTTCTAATTCAATTCTATTCAGAAACTCATTTGTAAGGCAGTTTATAGAATAGTAAATTGAGAACATTTAGATGAGTCTGATAAGTCATGAATGTTTTACTCAGTTTTAAGATCCATTCTACTTTGTGTTAAATTACCCATTATGTTTCTTAACTTTGGAATAAAGTAAAAATTATAAGCAATTATGCTAACATGAGTAAATATGTTTTGAAAATCAAATATAATATTTTAATTTTATGTATTGTTATGGACAGAAATGTTATTCTTTCTATTCAAAACAAGTGGTCAAAATGACTGCCTACCATAATTTTAGGTGTGACAGAAATGTCTTGTGTTAATGATCTGAAAGTTATATTAATTTCCCATTCATAGAGTATAACCATATTCATGGCTACTACAATTATAATTTTTTTTTTCTTTGAAAATATTACACTTTCGGAAATTATTATATTTTGGGGTTATTTTAATAAATTCGATTTCCACAAATTTTGAGTAAAATTTTATCTGCAAATTAAGTTGTCTGGAAGTTGGCTTACCTACAAGTTTAAAAATAATGGAAAAGATATTAATGTGAATCAGTTTTTATATATATTAGGTATTATAATCACTAAACCAAATTTAATATCATCAGCTATTCTTGATTTGATATCTTTTTCATGATATTAATTTTTTTGATCTGTGTTTAGTAAATTTAAACTTTATGTATGTAATATCGCTGTAATAATTCTGAATAACAATATTTTAGCATGTAATATAGTTTGTTACTGTTTATTTGTATTTGAAGTTATGCACTAAAGAAAATGTTGAATTTAATTATTTATTTATTTATTACAAATGCCCGGAAGATTGGCTATGATGCCATTTGTTCACAGCAAAGGGCAAGACTGCTGGCCATTCATTTAAGGGGCACTGTATAGGTGGCCAGCATTACCCCCTACAAGCTGGTCCCATAATTGTGAACTGAGTCAAATGACGAGAGTGGAACACTTGAGCCCCATCTCCAGATGTAAATTTGAGAACTTGGAGGACATTGCAGCCATGACAGATTTTACATGCACCAGCTACCATTAGTGAATACCGCGGTGAATTAAATGTTTTTTTTTTTTTTTTTTTTTTTTTTTTTTTTTTTTTTGTCTTGTCAGCGACCAGTATCCAACCCACAACCTTCAGATCACTTGTTTGATGCATTTGCCAACCGGGCCCTTTGAATTTGTTTACAGAATGTATAAATTGTTTACTTTTATCCAGGATAATTTACATATTCAGTAACTTCTGATTAGCTAGTTAGTCAGTTTAATCTTTTTGTTGTAAAAGATTCCTGTTTTGCTACTTTTAATTGAAAATTCTCTCTTTTGGGGGGTTCTTGGCGCTTGATGTTAAATTTTATTTTGTTTTGAAGCTCATTCTGTTATGCCATATATGTTTATGATGTTACAATATTTCAAACTATCTGAAATCGTTACTGATTTTTATTTAGTTTTATGGATTTGTGCATTAATGTATAAAATATAATGGAAAAATAGTTGGTTAAATTCCACTTTGATTCTAAATCAAATTTTTATTTCTAATTTAATAACTATGATTTGAGTAGAATCTGTTATATTTTGAATATTTATTTTTGTGCTTTTAAAATTTAAGTATTTCACGCAATCTAAAATATTTTTAGAATTTTGAACTATTGACATAATTTATTCACTTTGGTTACATTAAATTCATTTTATTTTTAATGGTTAATTTACTGGTTATTTTAAATTTCATTTTTTATGGTTTTAAAATTTTGATTATAACAGCATGCAATCAAATATAGTTTAATTGTATTGTTTAAATCACCTTACACTAATAGTAGATAAGTATGTATACATAGTGAGTTAGACTATTAGGTTATATGGAACAGCTTTTTCAGACGCACTGCCTTCGACGACAAATTGGTGCCAAAAGTTTTTGTCGCCAAGGAAGTTTCCGCAGACATGTTAGGCTTAAAGTGCGAAATGTAAACAAAATATGGAACAGATGTAGTAAACGTAATAAATTGGAAAACAAACTTACTGCTGGCTTTATTAAACTTGTAGGTGCACACAGGACCTTAAAAACACATAAATACAAAATAAAAGCTTAAAAATGAGAAATTTATTAGGTTTTTTTGGGGGGGGGGCGGGAGGGCCCCCAACCCCCCGCTAAAAATAGTCAGTATAATGCAACTAATAATAACTCATTTAAAAAAACATAAAATACACCTTGGTTAAATATATATTTCTTCATTAAACATAAATTACAGCACACATTCAATTGAAAAAATGTGTGTTCACAATAAAATATAAAAAAAAGGATCTATTTGCATTATATCTTCTCTATTTTAGACACTAAAATCCCTTGATATTTCTCAATTACACTAAATACTGCAGGCATAATAAATAAAAGAGCAAAAATAAATTTAAATATACAACCAGATAATTTGTATCCATGCTACTTCCAAGCTCACAGTTAAATGCCAAATTCCAACTTAGAACACAAAATTCAAAAACTGTTGCCACAACATATTACTACACTAAAGAACGTAAAAAAACCATTCACAGCGCCTGTAAATGACGCAAAACACAAGGCAAAACCGAATCTGGCAACAACAAAATCCTAAAAGCAGCAAAAACACAAATTGGCAACACCAAAGTGAAAACCGGCATCCCTAAAAAACCTGCCAAACAACCAACAGATTTAGTTTTAAAAAATTCCCCTTGGCGTTTGTTGTGTATACTACATCTGTACCCCACTGCATTTTAAATCAACCACAATGTTTTCAAAAACTCAAACGTAGAAAAGCATAACAAAACCAACATGTAAATCCATCTAACCACATCTAAATTAACATTTAATTTCAAATAAACTGCAAAAAACCTCATTTAGCCACTCGGATTATATTCCTAACAACCCCAACAATACGCATATCTCTCAAAAATCTACATCTAATAGTATTCAAAATACGTTATAATATTTCGCAACATGGCCGCCATATTATATCACGTTAACAAACGCACACAACTAGCCATTCAAACTGGGTTGCCACAAAATAACAAAATCTAGCCAAAATATCATGGTTACCATGCCATACACAAAATCGTCAAACTTGGCAGTGCGGTGCATCTGTAAAAGCTGTACCGTTTATATTTTTTACTTATTTTTTGTTTTTCATGTTGAGTTCAGTAAGATCAATAGTAACTTGCATAATACTCACTCTGTAGGGAAATGGCTAAATGAAACTGATGTTTTTCATAAAAATTTTATAATTTTATTTTTGTGTATTATCTTCAGAGGAAATAATTAAAGTCTTCCCCCCCCTTTTCCTTTTTTTTTTGGTCATAGATGTGAGAATATGGCGATGTATTGACAATGTGAAATGGGAATCCTTCATTTGATCGACTTGCTCTCTCTCTCTTAGAGGTAAATATTCCTTTTTGAAATTTGAGAATAGCTTAAAATGTTTACATTTACTATTACTTATAGAAAATACTATTAACCTTTAGCTTACAGGGTCCATTTTTCTGATTTCCTCTTTATAATGGGAAACTTCATACCCCTTTGTAAGAAATGCTATAAAGTGGGATATATATACAGTAGGATGGAACGAAAAAAACAAATTTTATAATTTCAATATGCTCTAGTTTTCAAAAGTTGCCTTTTAACAAAATAAAGACGGAAATTAAATATTAGCGTAATTGGTGCGTGTTTTCAGTTCGCGCAAGAAGGGCAAACTTTTGGTTTTTATTAAATTTTTGACAAATTTCGCAATTATTTTGAAATTGAATACACTTGTAGTACATAAAAGTAGCAAAATATGTAATTTAAACATTCCTTTTAGTCAGGAGACCTGCTAAACTGATTATATAATACGTTTTACTTCATAAAAATAGTTCACATAAAGGCACATAAGGACGAGGCACTTAAAAGACACTCGGACATCATGGTGGAACGAAATTTTTTTTTTTCTGAATTTCAATATGCTCTAGTTTCCAAAAGTTGTCTTTTAAAATTAAAATTAAGAATATAAAATCTTTTTGCTCTGCTAAAATATTTTCAAGTGCCGCAAAGGGGTTTCAAAATGGATATTTTTATGAAAAAGTGATTATATTTGTATTTTTGTTAATTTCTTTTATAGTATATTAAAATGTGTGTTTTCTGTAAATAAAATATTCAAAATATGATATTTTGACAGAAAACTTGCATATTCTAAGTATTTCTAATTTTTAGATGCCATAACAGAGCAACTGATTTTGTGGAATTTCACGATTTTCATCATTAATTTTACAGTAGCATATTCTTATAATACACATTGGAATAAAAGAAAAACAATTTTTAATTGATGGACCTTAGTTAAAATAAACAAATCACACTTATTTAGAAAAATATTAATGTAATGTCTATAAAGGCAAAACGTTATTTTGAAAAAAATATTCATGCTTTTCAAAAGTCCATAGTAATCACACATGGTTTCCATTACTTATTTCACTGACACATTGAATTGTTTTATTGTTTCAAATTTTGGCACTATCTTTTGTGAATGTATTTTTGTTTTTATCAATGCATCTCTTGCAGAAGTACCATGAACGGGCAAGGATGGCCCGGTAACTAATTTAACAATCCTTTCTACTACTTGTGTGTGACATGGAATGTTGTTGAAGTCAATAATTTGTTTCTCGTGATCAGATTCTTTTGCTTCCTTTATAAACTGTTTTAGTTTGTCATCAGAAACATGCCACGTCATAGGAGGTTCTGTTACTTTAACATCATTCCATTCAATCATATCAATATAATCCTTGGCATCATTGTTTATACTTGAAACTAAATTCTTTCTGATGCCTGCTTCATTTTCCGCCCTTGCTTTTAGAATCCGGCATAATCCAAGCTCTCTTACATGACTGCAACCCTCTAATATACAAAGGGGGAGATTTTTAGAAGCGGCAAAGTATGCATTTCTTTGAATGACAGAGTCAATTACATTTTTAAGAGTCTGATTGAGGTAAGGTGAATATCTTACAAGTTTCCACAAGTGCTTCGATCCATGGATACAAGATGGTTTCAGCTTTATGTTAAACCAAATTGGTGCATAAACTTTCAAAACGTACTCAGTCAGTATTCGGAGATTTTTTGAAGGACATTCTATTTCCACATACAAGAGAAGTATTCTGTTTGCTAATGTAAGCCATCGTGAATGACAAAATTTTCCTGGTTTTCTCATGGACAAATCAGAAGAGCACTTTCCTACAGAGATTGCATTAAACATTTCTAACAAATATTTTGGGTCCACACATAAATCATCTTTAATTTCTAGTAATGGAATGTTATTTTCAATAGGTGAAAATTCAATCACTGGAAGTTCATAGCAGTTTTCTAGTTGTTTACCTATTTCTCCTCCAAATTCATTTGGACCTTTAGTTTTTCCATCTAGGAAACAAAATAGGTGACGTAGGGGCAGTTCATTTAAATTATTGACTTCAACAGCATTCCATGTCACACACAAGTAGTAGAAAGGATTGTTAAATTAGTTACCGGGTCATCCTTGTCCGTTCATGGTAGTTCTGCAAGAGATGAATTGATAAAAACAAAAATACATTCACAAAAGATAGTGCCAAAATTTGAAACAATAAAACAATTCAATGTGTCAGTGAAATAAGTAATGAAAACCATGTGTGATTACTATGGACTTTTGAAAAGCATGAATATTTTTTTTCAAAATAACGTTTTGCCTTTATAGACATTACATTAATATTTTTCTAAATAAGTGATTTGTTTATTTTAACTAAGGTCTGTCAATTAAAAATTGTTTTTCTTTTATTCCAATGTATATTATAAGAATATGCTACTGTAAAATTAATATGATGAAAATCGCGAAATTCCACAAAATCAGTTGTTCTGTTATGGCATCTAAAAATTAGAAATACTTAGAATATGCAAGTTTTCTGTCAAAATATCATATTTTGAATATTTTATTTTCAGAAAACATACATTATTTTAATATACTATAAAAGAATTTAACAAAAAATACAAATATAATCAATTTTTCATAAAAATATCCATTTTGAAACCACTTTGCAGCACTTGAAAATATTTTAGTAGAGCAAAAAGATTTTATATTCTTAATTTTAAAAGACAACTTTTGGAAAATAAAGCATATTGAAATTCAGAAAAAAAAAATTTCGTTCCACCGTGATGTCAGGGTGTCTTTTAAGTGCCTCGTCCTTATGTGCCTTTATGTGAACTATTTTTATGAAGTAAAATGTATTATATAATCAGTTTAGCAGGTCTCCTGACTAAAAGGAATGTTTAAATTACATATTTTGCTACTTTTTTGTACTACAAGTGTATTCAATTTCAAAATAATTGCGAAATCCGTCAAAAATTTATTAAAAACCAAAAGTTTGTCCTTACACGAACTGAAAACATGCACCAATTATGCTAATATTTAATTTCCGTCTTTATTTTGTTAAAAGGCACTTTTGTAAACTAGAGCATATTGAAATTCAAAAAAGTTTTTTTCGTTCCACCCTAATATACAGTGGCTCCGAAAAGTGTTCGTACACTTACGATTTTCCATTAAATAGGGGTCTATCCATTAATTAAAATTAATATTTCAGAGTGGGTATTTAATAATAAGATCTATAATCTATTCTTAACGAAACTACATGAAATATTTTGAAAACATGATAAAACTTACTTTTTAATTACTGGTTTCTTAAAAATAAACAAAAACTTTATCTCACAAATGTCATCGTACACTGAAATATTTTCGGATAAATTCATAATTAAAATTATCGTCTGGTGCTTTATTTTTATTTTGGAATTGTGGTGGCATTTAAAATATCGTGTGGCTTTAATTTTTGCTTGCTTACTCCGTAATATTCTATTTATTATTTAAAAATGGCTCATAGTCATAAAGAAACAACAAACAGCATTCGAAAATTGATTATTTTTCATCATTGTAGTGGTACATCAGTTTGGAATATTGCTAAATCACTTAATTGATCCCATTCTACTGTGCAGTATGTGATAAATCGCTTTAAAGAAGAAAATCAGATCAAAAACGAGGTAAGAAAGGGTCGTCCAGCAAAGTTAACAAAATGTGATCACAGATTTATAATTAGAAAATTTGTGAAAAATCCACGTTTGAGTGCAGTAAAAGTTTCTGCGGAATTTCATGAAACATTTTCTACAATTTCATCTGAAACTGTTCAATGAGTTCTCAGAGCAGCTGGATTACATTTGCATTCTGCCCATAGAACATTTTTTGTGAGTGAGAAAAACAGAAAGCTTAGGCTTTCCTTCGCACTATCAATGATAAATAAGCCCCAAACGTATTGGGATAATGTCTTATTTGCCGATGACAAGTTTAATATTTTTGGTTTCGATGGAGGTATAAGCCCATCGGAACTTAGTAGGAACAGTTAAGCATGACAGTGGAGGTGTCCTTGTGTGGGGGTGCATGTCAGCATCAGTACTAGGTAATTTGGTATTTATTGATGGCATAATGAATCATGCTATTTATATAAATATTTTAAGAGACAATTTAAAATTATCAGCCCAAAATTCGGGTATTGGAAGCAACTTTGTTTTTTTATCAAGATAACAATCCTCAACGTTCGCCTCTGGTGTCTCTATAATTGTCCACAAGTTTTGAAAACACCACCTCAATCTCCAGATTTCAACCCAATAGAACATATTTGGAGAGAACTGGAAGTTCAAGTATGAAAACACGACATTCACACGAAAAGCGAACTAAAAACAATTATGATCGTAGAATGGATGAACATTGATGCAGAAATTACAAAAGAACTAGTGCAATCTATTCCCAGACGTTTAAAAGCTGTTATGGATGCTAAAGGATAGCCTTCTAAATATTAATTTAAAGAAAAATTAGAATATTTACTAATATGTAGAGATTTTTTACAAGTGTACAATGACTTATGTGAGATGAAGTTTTTGTTACTTTTTGATTATTGGTTTCTAAAAAATAAAGTTTTACTATGTTTTTAAAATATTTCATGTAGTTTTGTTAAGAATAGATTATAGATCTTATTATTAAATATCCATTCTGAAATATTCATTTTAATTAATGGATAGACCCCTATTTCATCAAAAATCGTAAGTATACGAACACTTTTGGGAGCCACTGTATGTATATATACATGAATGTGTATATATATATATATATGAATGTGTATATATATGAATATATATTTATACATGAATGTGTATATATGAATATATATATACACATGAATGTGTATATATGAATATATATATATACACATGAATGTGTATATATATATGAATGTGTATATATATATATGAATGTGTATATATATATATGAATATATATATATATATACATGAATGTGTATATATATATATATATACATGAATGTATATATATATATACATGAATGTGTATATATATATACATTAATGTATATATATATATATGAATACATATATATACATGAATGTGTATATATATATGTATTCATTCTTGGGCCCATATTCTTGGGATACATGCTGTCCCCTACCCTGTAAGGAAAAGGTTAATAAATACCCCCCAAAAAATGCATTTGCTGTTTGCCCATAACAGTTATGAACACATGTTTTGTTCTTATTTTTGGCTTTTCAGCATGGCTTAAATTTTTATTGGCGATTGAATTTATCAGTCTTATCCACACTACAAAAAGAATTAAATATTTCAAGCTTATGGTGCAAAGTTTTGATAGCAATTGCATTACTAATCCTGAAAAATTTTCTTTCCTCTCTAAATTTACTGACTGGAATAAAGTCAATCTCTAGTAAAATTATAGAGTAATTCTGCCAATGAAATATATTACATCTTAAGAATTCTGATTAGATGTGTCATACTGAGGAGCCCCAAATGCAAACTTTATGAAATCTTCGGTGACTACTGTAGGGTAGTATGGGGGATGCATAATTTTAAACCTTCAGTTGCTTGTGTGATGTATTTTTTTATTATTGTGTTGTTAATTTAAATTTTTGTTGTCATCTGAATATTCCAGACATTTTTGCAATTAAAAAAGCGAAGTGTCACATGTATTTGGATTATTAAGTCATTGCCTATTACAATTTGCTTATTAATTAATATGTAAAAAAAAAGATTTTTAGTGTGAAGCAAAAATGTCAAACATTTCAGTTAAAATATTCCAGTCTTTTCATACAAGCTACCCTATGTAGCCACATGTAATTCCATTATATTTTAAAATATCTAATAGCTCCATTTGGAACTATGAAAATCAGAAAATTGCTGTTCATGTTTGAGGAGGGATGGGGGGGGGATGAAGTCATATATATATATATATATATATGTATATAATTCTTAAGCATTTTATTTGTTCTTATCAAAATTTGTATGTCTGTAATCATTAATTCACACAAAATAGTAAATTATGAATTGAAGTTTTGAAACTTAATAACTTTAATCTTATTGAACTTAAGTTAAGGGAAGGATTTTTTATTGTTAAAACACCTGTAAAGCATTTCAGGTATTTTGTTCAGTATCTTATCAAACATTATTAGAAACAGTTGTGGAATTTGATTTTCAGATATCATTGCGTAATTTCATAATTGAAGATAAAAGTTCTCTACAAAATTTTGTACAGAAGTGATGCTGTTGAGATAAGACTAGATTACTGTGTTTGGTGGTCATTTAGACATAATGAAATAGGCTGGAAACTGTTTTTTTCTATTTGCTCTAAAATACTGAAGATTTTTTTTTTACACTTAAATTTTTCAGTGTCTTCTTAAAAGTAATTTTCTCTAAATTATGTACATGCTACATTTTAAATTTAGTACTTTGTTGCTGAAGCAAAAACATTTTTATTTTTTGAGTAATTGTTTGAAATATTATCGAGTAAAAGTTTATCTGCCAACATTCACAAATTATATATTTGTCTGAAAAGAAAAGATAAGGTTTAACTTTTAGTAAGAATGTTTGCCAAATTCAGTTTTCTAAATGTTTGAGAATATACAAAAATTCTCTTGAGGATATCACAAATAATGAGGTGGCATAATTAAATGAGGAAATGGACAGTTCTTTGTGTTAAGTCTACAGTTAGTTATGCACAGTATCTAATCTTATTATTGTTGGATATAAGTAAATATTTAGGTTGTAATATGTTGTAAGTGAAGTCGGGAAAAAGAATGTGAAGCTTTGAAAGGAATGATTTTGTGTAGGTAAAATTGGAAAAATAATCTTAATATGCAAGACATTTCATTGTTTCAACTTGCATTATCAAATTTTTATAAACCAAAAATTAAGTGATGTATTTATTGCTAGTCACATTGAATATTTGGTTTTTTCCCTTATAAATAATGATTCAATCATTATTTATAAGGTATATGATTAATACTTTTTTTGTATAAGTGTTGCAAGATTGATATGAAAACTATGGAGTAAGAAATTATTATAGAGGAGATTGATATTGTAGGAATTTCTATGAAAAATTATTAAATTCTTATCCTTGTAAAATAAAAATTGTGACTGTAATTTGGAGTAATTATGATAGCTTTTAAGGAATTTGAAATTCTGTTTCTTTATTAGCCACTAGCTAAAAACCTGCACTTCACTACAGAGTACATTCAAATTAAATACAACGGTCAATGTATGCAATTAAGGCCAAAATATATATATTTATAATATATACGATGATCAATGTATAAAATGATCAATGTATACAATTGATGTAAACGAAAGACAGAAAAATATATTTATAAAAAAATAGTAAGGGATATTTTTATAGACAAAATAATGTAGAAGAAAATATTCAAATTAAATGTAATAGGACATACTAAAAAATATAGTACAGTTTGAGGAACATAATATCTTTTATTGTATTTTAATATTTTTTTGGGTGATGTCCAATCATCTGTCGCATTAGCAAGAGAAAAATTTTTTTTTTTTGTTTATTTAGTTGTTATGCACGTGCAATAAATTTATTTAAAGTACCAGAAAAGAAATCATGCGATCAGAATTTAATAAATTAAATTCTAAAAATTAATCTTTAAAAATTCACCAAAAATCTGAAAATGGAGGTAAAGATTCGAAAAAGATCTCATTTTAAAGGAATTTTTAAGATCTTTCTCGTGATATAAATTTTATAACCCTCAAATTATCATTTTAAACGCAAACTTAAAAAAATTTCTAAAACAGCTTAAGAATTTTATTTTTAAAAAATCTAAGAATTTTTCAAAAATCTTTCTTAGTGCACCCCTACACTATAAGAAGAATCGCCATGCACAATTTCAGCCCTTTAGGTTCAGCGGTTTGGTCTGTGCGCCGTATGTCAGTCAGTCAGTCAGTCATGGAACTGTTTTATATATATAGACTAATGCTTAGATAATTCAGGGTTTTCTTTTTTAAATATCGGGTAGTTAATTATTCATGTAATCCTCATTACTTTTGATGAGAATATGTAAAACTTATAGAACACTTTTTTTTAAGATGAATGATTGGGTTATTGTTTTAATTACCGTTGATTTTTGCCCGAGAAAGATATTATTAAACTGAAAGTAGTTATTTTACTGTAACAAATTTTTTATAAAAATTGTTTGAAATATAATCTTATCTTTTTTTTTTTTGGGGGGGGGGGAATTATTCATTTAGCACATAATGTAATGTCATACTACTATACCTAAATAATTTTTTTAGTTTTTGCTAGCAGTTTGATCATTTCATTCCTAGCTAAATGATTGATAATGCCTAAAAAGTTTAATTACATTTATTGCTGACAAAATGAAAATATTCCATCTAACACTTAGTTTTTTTTTCAGAAAACCTTATCTTGTATATGACTTGGATTTAATTTTTTTTTTTAGGGGTATTATTATATACTTTTACACAACTGTCTATGATTTACATTTTTGTAGTTCATTTAAATTTGAGGATAAATTAAATATTTTTTCAAATTTTGTGGATTAACTTTTGTGTGAATATATTTGAGATTTTATTTTCATTAAGGGTATAATTGGTACACGATAAATATGACTTTCTTCCTCCCTATTGTTTTACTGTGCTATTACTTAAAATATTGATTGCATTGGTAAAAGCTATCTGTATCATTTCCTGCGTTACCAATATTTGTGTTAAAAATGAAAGTAGTATTTGATTCATAAATTTAATTATCTTATTTTTGTATCTTATGTTTATATAAAGCAATTTGTTTTTCAGATTTATTATACAGATTATTTTGATATATTATAATTGATTATTTTCAGATTATAATTTGACTTTGCTCTTTAATCATTTATAAAAGTTACATTTTGTATTTTAAAGAATTGTTTTGTTATTTGTAGCAGAGATGAAATCCTAGGGGGGGAAAAAACCTTTAGGAGCTTATTATTAATTTTTTTTTCTGGTGTAACAAAATTTGTTAGTTTTTTTAATTATAACTGCATTCTGTATCACTATTTTTCTGATTCATACAGGTACTTAGTAATTTGTTTTTAATTCCAAGGTTCTGAGTTATTTTTCTTTTAAATATATTTTTCAGCTGATTACTTCTACTAAATTATATGAATTGTATTTTCTCTTTTAACACTTTAGGTAAAATTTCTTAAATGCTTATTAGTGTCTTTGAAAATTTATATTGTTTTTATATTTGTATTATAATATGTACTTTTTCTTTTGTTAGGTATGACTATTTTATTTAAATGTATCAAGTAATTGTATTTACTCTGTATTTTTTTCTTAAGCTTTGGGACTTTAAGGGCAAGAAAGTTGATAAATCTTTTGATGATTTAAACATGATTTGATTTAAACATGATTTGATTTTAAGATCCTTATAATTAATGTGTAACATTCATCTTAAAAATATAGATTTTTTTAGCTTAAAATCTTGAATGACAATGGGAATAACTTCTTTGAAATGTGTAGTTAAGAAATTTCTAAGTTACTCCTTCAGTTAAAGTAAATGCATATATGAATGATACATATTTTTTTGAAATCTTGTCAAATTAGAGCTGGTTAATTGGTGTATCTGAAATTTTATTGAATTTTTCATTTACGATATATATATAACATTGTATTTCACTTCATTTATAACCAAATATTATAATCAAAATTAAAACTTAAATCTTTTCTAATATTCTTGCATTTTTTCCCCTAATGAATTACATGCAGATTGTGTCATCACAGGTTGATCCCAGTGTTTTAATTTGAGATTTGGAAATGATGGTTGTTTTCAACCCTTCATTATAACTGTTGAGCTGTGGTCAGCTAAATGATGGAAAATACAGTTTTAAACTGGTGCCATATATTTTACCAAGTCTGCCCCTACCTAAAATGTATCTATTTAATTCCTATATTTGTCGTGGGCATGGCCGATTGGTTAAGGGCCCTGGACTTTGGTACCAAAATTTGAGTTCAAATCCCATTCCTGGCATAGACATTAGTAGCCATTCGGAATCGGCATCAAGCAGTATTTGCGGGTCTAATTAGCCCTTGTGTAGCAAAAATTGACTGCAGAGCTCCAAAACAAACTTTAAAAAAAATCATTTCTCAAAGTATTTCTTTGTTTTTGTTAAAAGGAATAGATAAGATAACATTTTTTTCATCGGAACAATAGACATTAACATTTTCTCTAATTTAGATTGATAATAGTGCAGGTCAGGGATGTCCAACCCACAGCCTGCGGGCCATATGTGGCCAAAAGCAAGTATTAGTGCGGCCCAGAAAGAGAGCTCAAAGCGAAAATAAAATATCAATAGTCTGACTCAGCGATGATGGCAGGCAGTCATTACAGATCCCGCTTTGTTCATTCAACAAATTCATACAGCATTTGAAATATCTTTAATTCTATACAAAATTCCGTATGCAATTTCTGTACATTAATTTCATTACAAAAATTAAATATGAAATTTTTACCCATTTAACATTTCATATTTGTAATGATATTTAATTTAGTATAAAAAAAATTAAACACCAGGAAAACACAATCTCCATGATCTCATGAATATATTCATGAACAGGGCCATTATAAATATTGTTAGAGAGCATAGTCGCGCATTTTGTCTCATCAAATTATTACCAGGAGACTGACAAACTTTGGAAATATATTGAAAACATTTTAAAAAGTAAAGCTTCTAGTTTTAAGTTTTACTCTTCAGTACTTTCCTCCCCTTTTATCAATGGATGAAAGTACTGGTGCTACTGATACAGCTCAAATTGTCATTTTTATTAGAGGTATAAATGGTGAGTTCATTGTAACTGAAGAAATGACTTAATTAGTACTGTTAAAAGACAAGAAAACCTCGAGAGATTTATATGAAGCAGGGTAGAAAATGTTGATGTGTGCATGTGCGATTCTCATTATCTCTTGCCAACATATCTGGTATAGTAACTGGTGCCCCAGCTATGATAGGCAAAAAAGAGGGACTTGTAGGATTAACACTAAAACCACGGCACTTTTGGCAAAAATAAACAATTCATTTCCATTTTTGCTATTCCATTTACAGTCGATATGCTGCCAGAAAATTGCTAAATGGAATGCATCGAGTTACAGTCTGACATCCAACTTAAAAAGAAATTCAATCAAGTCTCTTTGTTGGACTTTTATAAATCATACATGCCCAGAGATAAATATCCCTAACTGCATAGTCATGCATTATTCGTGTCATCATTGTTTGGAAGCACGTGCATCTGTGAACAACCATTTTCAAGAGTGAAGCACAAGAGTCAAATTAGAACCAAAACATCATATGAACATCTTGAAAACTCCCTGAGAATTGAAACCACTTCAACTGACCCAGATATTGATGCTAGTATGACTCCTATAGTTATCTTTATAATTATAAATAATATTTATAATGAAATATGTTAACTATATATTATACTTTTTTACTCATTAACTATTTTAAATGTTACATTCATTTTTGTGTGGCACAAAACAATTCGTCTTCTTTCAATGTGGCCCAAGGAAGCTAAAAGGTTAGACACCCCTGGTGTAGCTATTTTAATGACTTGAGCTTCTATAACATCAGGCAGATAGGGTTTCATGGATACTTGGTTTCATAAGCTTTAAAATCATATGTGTAGCCAAACAGCTTCAGAAAAATACATAACTTGAGAAAAATTCTGGGTGCCCATATATATATATTTTTTCTCCTGTTTAATATTTTTCCATTTTATGATTTTGAAACTGCATTATCTTCCCTAGGTATACCTTTATAATACCTTTATAGTTGTGAAGTTACTTCAATAGTCTGATGCCTCTACTAAATGTGAATGCTCATTAAAATTAACTTAAAGACATTGTTTTTAAACATAATTATTCACGCATAGATAAACAAGAAAACATATCCAGTGAATATTTTTGCATGATTAAAGGTAAGGATTTTTCAAGCTCTGATGGTACTGATAATATTTTAGTCATAAATATCTCACTTTTTTCCTAAATTTACCATAAATTTTTTCTTATATGATTAAATATTAAAACTAAATGTGATTTAAATTTTTATGTTTAAAAACACATAAATTTGATATAGCAGTTCTTGATTGATATACAAGGTGCTATCTATCCTTGATATACACTGGTGTAAGAAATTAAGCGAATTTGAAGACTTGGTCAATTATCTCTAGAACTAATGTACCGATCTTAATGAAATTTGATATGTACATACATTGATACAATACAAAACAAATGACCATTCAATAATTTAATACACACACATGATCGTGCATAACACTCTTTGAGTCGGAAGGTATCAAACAACGGTTGCAGAATAAACAAAAAATGGGTTAATAGGGGGTATGGTCCCCTGTTACAGATATACAGGTCTTGCAGCGTGATTTCATACTTGAAATAAGGCAGTTTATCATTTCCTGTGGCAATTGGTCCCACATGTTCAGCAACGCTGTTTTCATTCCCTGGATGGTTCTCGGAGGGGGGTTGCAAGTTACAATTGCCTTCCCCAGAGCGTCCCAGACATGCTCTATAGGGTTAAGGTCTGGAGATCTGGCTGGCCAATCCATCCGGCAAATATCTTCACTCTCTAGAAATTTGTCGACCAGAAGAGCTCTAAGTGACCTTACGTTATCGTCCATTAAAATGAACTCGGGGCTAACTGCACCCCTGAAAAGGTGAACATAGGGCTCCAAGACCTCATCCCTATACCTCACACCAGTCACAGTGCCTCTTTCAAAGACATAGAGAGGTGTGCAGCCATCCAACATGATGCCTGCCCAGACCATTAAACCTCCTCCGCCATAATGGTCAATTTTGCGGACATTGGGGGGTAGGTAGTGGGTCCCTGGTTCTCTCCATATGAACGTACGGCGATAATTTGTGTTTAGGCTGAACCAGGACTCATCAGTGAAGAGAACGGTCACCCATTGATTCATACTCCAATCTCTATGCTCTCTGCACCATCATAAACGGATTCTCCTGTTCGTAGAAGTGAGCCGGAAGCAAACAGCAGGTCTTCTTGCAAACAACCCTTCATGAAGTCTTTTGGAAACAGTCATCCTTGATACACGGGTTCCTGTTTCTGCATACAAATCACGAGAGAGCTGAGAAGCTGTAGCACTCCTGTTACGCCTTGCTATAATCGACAAATGGCGATCTTCTCTGGCCGTCATGACTCTTGGAGAACCTTGCTCAGGCTTTCTCTCGATGGATCCTGTAACCTGGAACTGTTTCCATAAGTTACACACGACGCTGGGCGTTAAATTGAACTCTCTACAAATTTGGACTTGAGATTGGCCTTCTTCTAGCCTTCCACAATTCGCCACCTCATTCCATCATCTAAACGTTGGTGGTTACTCATTTTTACTGTTACAATTTGAAATTAACCGATTGCTGCAAAATAACACCAAGAAATTCACCGAGGTGTGCTAGCGAACGAAATGCGTCTTAACTTACGCATGCTTATAAAGCCTGTTCCTCTACTGGCTCCGCCTACACACACACATGTACGCTTACGCATTTGACGTACAAGATTTGCATTTTTGTCTAGAAGCAGTGGTTTTACATTCAGTTCAGTTCTTTCATGAAATTCAATAAAATATGCAAATTCTCTTAATTTATTTCACCAGTGTAGTATGAGTAGTTGAGCGATGTGATTGATTTTATCTCGGTGATATGGCTTTCAATTCCTGGCTCTCTAGCATTAGTAGTAGGTGATGTTGAGGGTTTTCAGTGATAGACTCACTGCCATTCAATATTCAAGACAGAGGAAGTGTGATTGAAACTTCCACTGAAAATCATAGTTATTTTAAGATGAGCTCAAACAATGTTTAAGGCAAAAGTTAGCCTAGAAACATTGTAATCAGGTGGTTATAATAATTAGGCTAATGAAAGAGTATTTTCTAATAACTTTCTTTTTCAGGTTCTTTTTTATCTGTAGAGTGTGGCATATTTTTCTAAATTTAAGGTCTGATTCACAAAGGATTCCTGTTTAAAGGAATTTTTTTTTACTTGTGTGTCAAAATCTTGTGTACTCAATGATTTTAGGAATTTTCCATTAATACTTTTTATTAAAAACTTAAGAAATTTTACTGCTAGTATTGTTAAGTGAAATTTTATTTGTATTCGTTAATTATATTTTTACATTTCTCACAATAGTTCCTATTTCAATTTTATTTTTTGAGTATTTGTTAACCATTTCTGTGCTGTTTAATTTAATTCAAATGAAAATATAACAGATTACATAAATTTTTGTCCCTAAATTAATTAAATATAAGGAATAGAGGTCTGTAAGCATATCTTAGCAAGTGTTTTTAATCTATATTCAAGAATTGGAAAGCTTATTTGATAAAACAATCGCAAAAATGTATGAAAAATTGTTTGATATTTCTAGCTTTTCTATATAAACTAAGGAATCCTGTTTCATTAATAAGGAGGGTTGCTATTTGCTCCCTAAATTCAAGCTAAAAATTAGTGATAGATTTACCTATCACTTTTTTCATAGATAGATTTATCTGTTTATTAAGCACATCTACCACACATTAAGCACATCTACACACAAGCGAATCAGCTACCCCCCTCCTGGTCGCCTCTTGACACATTTTGGAGTCAATTAGTCTCCCCCCCCCCCCCAACGTGGGGGAAGTAATTCGCCGCTTTAAAGATTCGTCTTAAAACCACCATCCGGGGCGGTCTGAGTACGAACATCAAAGGCACGAGGGATGCCATAAAACCTCTCAGCGACGGGACCAATAAGTCACTGCTTTCCCCTACATGCTGTCAGGGCCCGACTTAGCCTAATTGGGGCCCGGGGCAAAAACTTCTTTGGCCCCCTCCTCTGTTTCACTGCTTCAGTAATGAAGAACTTAATACTTAATACTAAATTTTCTATTCGATTTGGGGGACCCCTCTGATGTGGGGGCCCGGGGCAACTGCCCCGTATGCCCCTGCCTTAGTCAGGCTCTGCATGCTGTCCCCTACATGTTTTGCAAATGTGTGCTTCCAGGGTTAGAGTTAGAATTATTGTGTAATCTGCTATGTGTTTCACTTTTAGTTAGTTTTCTCTTCATATGTTTTATCTAAATATTTGATTTAAATACCATTTGGTTATTTCAATATGTACATTTGGTGAAAATTTTTAATGTAAATCTTTTTTAACTAGTAATAGTATAAATGTAACCATACATTAAAATATGTTGTGTCAAATTGCGATTATGAAAATGCCCATGTTAAACTTTCTTTTTTTTCAGTAGTCAAATAATGTGCTGTTGTTTTCAGAGGAGTCACAGTGTTTATAATTACAGGGTACCAGTAGGTTATCTATATTAGTTGCTTATTTTTGATAAGAATAGTATTTTAAATGTTTTGTAGTTCTGAATTAAGAAGTTTCAAATTATTTACTTTTTAAAGTTTATATATTGTTCCTTTTTGTTTGCTTTATTACTTATTAATTTTTTGCAGAATTTTTAGAATCATTTTTGGAGGGTACTTGCATCATGTTCTTGATTTTTATTCATTTATCCTTATATTAATTTCTAGTTACTAGATATTATCTTTAGAAGAAAAGCAAGATGCACAAAGAAACTATTGCAAGATTTATATCAATTGTATATTTTAAATACACATTTTGCTGAATGTATAATAGTCATTTTTCTTACTGAATATTTTTGTACTTTTTATACAAAATTTATGATTTTCTGATGTAACTTTTTCATAAATTTTATTAATAAATTTTCTTCTAAAAATTTGCTTGCTTCTCT
This sequence comes from Dolomedes plantarius, assembly GCA_907164885.2. Lineage (NCBI taxonomy): Eukaryota > Metazoa > Arthropoda > Arachnida > Araneae > Dolomedidae > Dolomedes > Dolomedes plantarius. The sequence goes on along the minus strand of OU015494.1, from coordinate 137,637,385 downwards.
TTGTTTTAAATTATTTCTAAAATGAAAATGAAACAAAAAAATTGAAAAAATATTTTGAAGCACTAAAAAAGTATACAGTCAAACCCCGTTATAACGAACTTCAAGGGACCAAAGGTTTTGTTCGCTATATCCGAACCGTTAAGAAAAATTTTAGAGTTCACAAAATGTATAACTCATTAGTTGGTATGTGTATTCAATAATTATGTATTAAAAAATGATAAAATCTGTTAAAAATGATCATTAAAGAATTATATTGACTAAAATCGATTACATTAAACGGACACAATACTAATTAACTAAAAATGATGACAAATACAAGTAAATTCCTTTTACCTTCAATTCTTGCTTACTGTTTTGATACAGAATTAATCGGTAATCACTGCTGACGTGTTGCCGATTTCAAAAACATTTTATGAATTTCTTTGTCCAATATATCAAATGACTCCAACATTCGTTCTTCCACTGTTTGTGTAGACAAAAACTTATTATACGCATCACTGCTGTAGCATCTGAGATGGTGGGGATTTCGTCATTTATGTGTTCCTCTTCATCAGCATCCGATACAGAATCTTCGATTTCAGAATGATTCATTTTAATTTCTTCCACAATATCTTCATCAGTTGGATTTTCACATGCAATGACTTCATCATCACATGTTTCGAACAGTTGCATGTCACAATCTGAGAATGATGAAATTTTGTGCTTTTTTATCCACATCGCGATAGGTAAATCTTCATAATATTCTTCTTCAACATTCTTTGCTTCTTCAACATTCGTTGTATCTTCAACATTCTTAAAAATATTTTTTAAAAATTCAGTATTCGACTGTAAAAAAGGTTCGTTATAGCCGATACTTGAGATTTCGGAGGTTTGCTATAAAAGGATAAATTAGCATTAAATGCAATAGGAAAACAGCGGGACCAAAATTTTCGTTCGTTATATCAGTGAGTTCGTTATATACCGGGTTCGCTATAACGGGGTTCGACTGTAATATGAAAAAAAAAAAAAAGAATAAGAGGAGAGAAAGAATAAGAGATTTAAAAAAAATTATGTTAGACCAATGAACAAATACTTACTATAATGAAGACTAATATATTTTGCCTTTATGAAGTTTCAATGGAACAAGTGTCTTTTATTCTGTGTGAAGTGTATGATTTTGAGTTTTTGATATTTCATTAAGTGATGTAAAAATATCTGCTTATTGTATGAAGAAATCTAAATTTGTGATAGGTTGTACATAATATTCTTTCAGTGCATATTTCAACATAAATTGTCTGTGTCACTCAGAATTTTTTGCTACATCTACACATGTAATATATATATATATATATATATATATATATATATATATATATATATATATTTCACTAACAAGGTAAAATTCAATTACTGAAATACCACTTCTGCTGAAGTTGCTCAAGTTTATTCCATGTAAGCTAACAACATGTTTTTTTTTTTAAAGAAGGCAAGGCTTTCTATTTAAAATATATTCATAATGGTTTAAAGGTGATTTTATAGTCATCAAAATATTTTAATGTTCGTAACATAGTTTGGTAATTTTTCTTCTAAAAACCTCTTGCTTTAGAAATTTGTATTCATTCTATTGCAACACTAGGCAACAGCAACTTCACTTCTATGGCCTCTATTCTTATGAGACATAACTGACATCATCTAACAACAGTATTATCTATTAGCAAAATGTTTTCCATTTATTACTCATTTCAGTTTTGCTAATTAATTTCAGTAATTGAGTTCCCTTCAGGGAATGACTTACAAAATAGTAGTTAGTAAACTTTGAAAGCTTAAGAGCCCCTTTATGACAGAGAAATCTTTACTATTTTCAGCTGTCAGTTTTAAGTCACACCTTAATACATTGCATTAATAATTTATCATAATCCTTTCATTGCTGTGGGCGCATATGCACACCTAGCATTTTTTTCCTGTGAAGGACTTTGGGTGTGTATATGTGTTCATGGAGAACACTCTGAATGCTACGAGTGCCTTTACATGCACTTTGTATCTGTAATACATAATAATGCTTTGTGGAAGAATCATTCTGTAACTTTCCATTATTTGCTTATAAACTATTGAGGATATTTGTGATTTTCCAAGGGTTAAAAATGCATAAAAATTTTGATTTAATGGATATTTATATTCAAGAAGTTACAGGAGGGTGAAGACAGTTCTCTCTGTAGCAGTTACAGTGATAGTGAATTGTGTCAATCTAACAATGCAGTTTTGAAGAACTTTTTTTAGTTCCATAACATCTGGAGCATTTAAAAAACTTCCCTTACATTGCCATAATGTATTCAGCTCTTGATTATATCCTTGGAAGAGTATTCCACACAACAGTGACCAATATAAATCATAAGTATTTAGCACTCACTGAAAGAATTGAAAACACACCTTTAAAAATTATCAATATTTTATTAGTTGGCATTATGCATTTCTTTTCTTTAGTATCCCTGGTGATTTATCAACCATGGCCAACATTTTTACATTATATTTTTATTTAATGTATAGCAACTTGAAGAGAATATTAGGGAGGGAATACTACAGGGCTTTTACTATTAGTTGTCAATGAATATTTCATGGCACAAGATATCAGACTATTTTATTTTACAAAGTAATTCTTGACCTATCATTTGGTAGCTCAGTGAATTTCTCACTTTCCCAAAGTTTCATAGACTACATTTTTCGAATCATTGTCTCGTATATATTTTCTTTTTCAGTCATATTCATATTCTAATGACTGGTTTTTACTCCATGAAAAATAATTCACCTTTAGGAGAAACTGATTTTTAAAATACCTGCAACAGTGTTTCTATTTTTGATTAAATTAATTCATTAATCTGAAACTTAATGGAGTATAGAATTCAAAGTAGACGATGAAACAGTAGGTAAGAAGGCAATCAAAATGAGTTGGAAAGTGAGATACTTAGTTTAACTGGTCATTTACAAACATATAAATGTTTTCTAAACTCATCTTAATTAAAAAAATAAGTTAACATATATTATCTATCGGGGGTACTATTGATGTGAATGTTTTGAAAAAAGTACATTTTGATATGTTTGATGTTCTACATTATTTATATATATGTAATGTGGAGGTTTAGTATTTACTCCTCCAACATGCAAACTATGAAAACAAGAATTGTTTTGAAAATTGTATGATGGTGTAGAAAGGGAGTTTTCACATACATATGCTTTCTGCTATCTTGGCTGATGTGTGCTTGAGTTTTTTAGCTCGTGATATGAACATATTTTTCATCAAACACTTCAGTAGAAAACATTTTTCCTGTGCTGCGTATTGTTCTTATGGTGTGTAGCCATTTTTTTTCATCTCTTGCTTCCACATAAGCAGAATATATTTAAAGTTTCTAAACAATAATTTCCAAAGAAACTTGATCTCTGTATCATTAGACTTAAAATTCAGTGAAAGGAAATAAAATTATTAGTTTTCTTGGTACAAGATGAACTTTCCTTTTGAAGTCAATATGCCGTAAAATATGTGTCTCTGGCAATGTGAGTAAAATCTCTTCTACCAATATACAGGCAAATTTATTTGAATAATATGCATAAGTGAAGAGTGCCTTCTTTGAAGGGATTTTTTAGACAAGGTACATTAAATGGCCTTGCATACATACCCTATTTAGCTGCTAGCATTGAGAATGAATTCTCTATGTCCATATAAAGACACATATTTAAATCTGAATTGATACAGTATTATTTTTAAGTATAATTTTTCAGTATAATAAAGATTTCCTCTTTATTATGTAGGTCTTGTTTGAAATTTCAGTTTTTAACTCATTTCTTTGAAATTTATTGCACTAGTTTAGATTTAAAATCTTTTGCCTTATATGTTTAATTTTTTTGAGGTAAGTATCATATTTCATTTTTCCTCATATGCTATTTATTTGGAAACATACAAAGCAAGGTAAGTACAATTTTTATTTTCATGCATTCGATTTAAAGTTAATTTAATTTATTTTGTTGTAGCTATTCAAGTAAATATTAGATGGAAAACAATTTATAAATTATAAATGTTCATTTAGTACAGCATTGTAGAAGTGTTTTTCTGTCAAGCATGCCATTCTCTAAAAGTCATCCAAAATTCCTTTTTGTCCTTAGAGCAAATATTCTTTCATTCTGTTGCACTTGTACTGAGAAAAATAACTATCTTCCTCAGTGTGTTAGTTTGTCTTTGTCATAAGTGAGTTTTTCACACACGAATCTTAAGAATAGTAATTTTCAGTATTAAAATAATTTTCAATGGCAGTTTTGATGGAGATGTATGTTCTAAGGACTGTTACACTGCTATTATTTATTGTCTACCTGTATAATGTGAAAAAGCTTGAGTGATAATATTTATATTCTGTGATCATTTAGCTTGAATTACAGGCCTGTGTTTCCTCTCTAATTTTTCTATAACTGTCATTTTGCAGTGAATAAAGTTGCTTAGCAGTAATTTCAATTAATACCCTTATATTATTAACTAAAACTTTTATACCAATTTCAGATTTTGTTATTTTAGCTTATACATAAAACTGGCTTATACATTTTTGGCTTATGCCTTTAAACACAAAATTTGTTTTTACCTAATAATTTGCAAAATCAAAGAATAATATTGAATTTGTGATTATAAAATGTCTCTAAAAAGACTTAAAAGCTGAAGAGCTATGAAAAATATTTTTAAAATCCTTTTTTATAGTTTTGAAAACCACTTTTCCATTTAAAAAAGAAAAAAAAATTAAAAGGCTCTATTTAGCATGTTGAATATTTTTGATAGTTTGTGGAGGTAAATTGCGATAGGTATTGTATTACGATATGTTTGTATGTATGTGTATCTCCTTATTAAGCCATTTATGCCTGTTGATGATGTTTCATTTATGGTTCATCTTCTAATTTTTTAATTATTGTGAATTTTTGACTATAAAATTATGATTGAATGAAAATATTTAATTTTTAGAATGCATGGGAATTTCAATGCTTAAATTTGGAATCTATTGTATTACAGTAGAACCTCGATATAATCGAATTCCTTGATAAATCAGTTTTCCATTACCCTTGAACCTGTCTAACACTATAAATCGAACCTCGGTATATTGAAATTCTCAATAATTTGAAGTTTTCTTATCCCCCCTTGAGGTTTGATATATCCCGGTTCCAATGTACTTTATAATTTTGTTGCTCTAATTGTAATTTTTTTTTCAGTTGGTGAAAATACACTTCCTTTTTATGCTTAAAAATATTCATTTTATTCATTGTTTTTAGGACTTTATTGAACATTTATTGTCAATATATTTTAAGATTGTTATGACCATTATCAAAACTATATATATATATATGTATATACAGCTAACAAATTGTATGAGATTTATAATTTTGTTGTACTTTATCAACATATTGCCTTGTTTTCATTTAATTTCCTTTAACTTTGTATCATGTAAAAAACTTGATATTTTACTCTTTCTAAACTGTTTAGTTTATCTTTTTATTTTTTTCCTTTTTAGGTGCCTCTTACCATGAAATAATGGATCGTCTTTGAAAATGTAGTAAGCAAAAGCAATATTTTTTAGATATGATTGATATGTTAGGAATAACTTATTTATGAAGCTCACACATAAATAAGTAAACTTAATATGAAATATGGACTTCCTTCTCAATGAGTACTGAAAATAAAGCTGAAATTATTTTCAGTAGCACACACATTGTGAAATGTACAGTTAGAATACAGAGAAGTTGTTTTAAAAGAAAAGTGAAAATTTCTGTTATCTATTATATATAATCAACAAGCTGCTTTTTGAAGCATAAAGAACATGAAGTATATATAGAAACAAAGCATTAATGCCAATGGTGAAAATAAGCTTTGTGTTGAAACTCTTTGATGTTACATAAAACAGAAGAAAAATTCCACGATTTTCTAACTGTACAAAGAATAGCAAAGAGAAAAATTTCTCCAAAATTTTCTTTAATTTCAGAATAAAAATATTTGAAAGTTTGCTCTACGAGATAAGCAATCGTATGCTCTTTTAAAAAATCTTATTTGAATCAGTGAGTAAAATTTATGTGGTTCCATTTTTAATTCTCCTTTTTCTAGGAATTAATATTTCCATTTTCCTCAACATATATAAAATTAATATTTTTCGCAACTGTGGATGGGTTTTTTTTGTGTATGAGTATTTTTCTGAAGAGGAGTGAGTGATATCAAAGACCATATTGATACTAGATGTTTTCCTGTGAATTGCCTGTTAATCTGGCAAGTTGTGAAAAACTATCTGAGAATAATTTTTAAAAGATGATTTTACCTGAAATCATTTTATAGCATGTTCATCACAGTGTGGCTACTATGCTCAAATCTCTTTATCCAAGCAAAACACTTGATTTTCTAACTTGTTTATATTATTATTGCCCATAGAAGATGAGATCTGTTGAAAATATTTACCTAATCAAGGTTGTAATTTTTGTTGTAGATTACCTTCGTATGAATTTTGTTGTCATATTTCCTGGTGGGAATGATTTGGTTTGGAGCGCTACAATTAATTTTTGCTACACGGGGGCTAATTAGACTGGGACCTACTGCTTAAAGCTGATTCCAAACGTCCATGCCAAGAGTGGGATTCAAACCCACAGACTTTGGTACAAAATGCCAGCGCTCTAGCCATTTGACCATTGTCCGGCTCTTGTGGGAATGATATCAATAGGAATAGATCTATTGATGGAGAAAGGAATAAAATGAAATTTTAAATAGTATGATTTTAAATTCAAATGCTGTAACCGTTTATGTTGTGAAAACCCAAGCAAAGGAGTTAGTTCTTCAAAAAGATAACATAACTGCAATGAAAATAGTTTTTAAATGAGTTGTGCTCTTCATGTTTTAATCAGAAGAACTTTGATAAATGTTACTGCCCTCATCAGGAATCAAAATATACATGAGTAACCTGAGGAACAGTAGCTCCCTGTGTTTAGTACAAACTGCCTGTTTTCTGATGCCCAAGCTTGTGAAACTGAATATTATATAGATTATAAAGCTATTACCTCAGCCAGCATAGAATCTATTGCTACTTTGATAACCAGCTGGCCATAAATAACCTTAGTGAAATGAATAATGATGTCAGAAGGTTGGAAGAAAATTTCAAACATCTGATCTGAAGATCTGGAGATACTTGACAAATATATTACACATTTATGATAAACAAATGGTGGTAACTACATCTTGTTTTCTGATATTTTTAATTTTAATACAGGTAAGTTTACTATATATTTCATCTCCTTAAATAAGTTTGTTTTACTTATATTCGAAATTTATTCAATATATTCCAAGTATAACTATTTTTAAAATTAATTTCTTAAGAACTAATGGTTATATGAGTTATTCTCTCTAAATCAGGGTATTTTGATTTATAAATTTTGGAATATCAACTAAATAACAACAAAAGAAAAATCTGTACCCAGTAGCTTTTATCCTAAGTATAAAACGCTAATGTATACTAAATAATATATGGCTGCTAAGTTTAAGGTATATTAGAAGTTCTAAAATTTTTTAAATACCACTGTAGATAACAAACCTAATCTTTCTATTATTGCTAGTACTTAAAGAAATAATAAATGCTTAGTATTTTATGTGTTTTAATATGCACATACACTGTTAAAACAAACTTACAAATATATCATTTGTCTTAATGTTACATAATTCCATAATTTGATACATTTATACAAGATGTTTTTGACTGGGTGAAATTTAGAGCTTTTTTTTTTTCAAATTGTTTTCTATGAAATGGAGAAGAAATTATTTGAAGGCACCTGAAACAACTGAGTTTTCTGAAATTGAATATTTTTTTTCTTTATCTACAATCCATCAAAGTTGGATTCTTTTACTCCCCTCAAAAACTTGAAGTTAAGCTCCTAGTAATTTTTGTCTTGTATTTTAATATATCTTCTAATGTTACTCTTTCTCCCTTCATTTCTGCTGCTTTGTTAGTAATTTTTTGTAGTATCTGTTACATTTTGGGAAAAGCTTTTTCAAAAAGCATCTCCAGTCTGACCTTCCAAAGAAAATGGAGCTGTTAATAGCTGTTCTCTTTTTAAAGTTTATATTGATGACATTGCAAAACTTTAAAATATTATATAGCCATGGAATAAACTACTTTCATCAGAATTTTTTTTTAATGCAGTCACATTAAAAAGGACTCTAGAGATAAAATAGGAAACATTCTAAAATAGAAAACATTTTAAATAAAGTTTTTGAGAGATGTGAGAATATTAACATGACTTAGAATTTCATCAAAATTCATTGTGCATAAAAATCAAAATTCAGATATCTATGAGTAGTTTTGGATTCTAAGCTTATCTGGAAACTTAAGGTTTATAATATTTCACATGGTACAATAAAATAGTTAATTGCACTAAAGTGCCTGGCTGGTTGTCTTTGGAAGTTGCTCATGTTCAACTCACAGTTCATACAAATAATTAAGTTTTTGTTATTGGTACTAGTTCTTAGTAACTTCTGGGAACTTTTAATTCTTTTTTCCCCCTAAGGTGGCAGGCACTTGTCTTTTTGACACTCTATCCCTTGAAATTGTTGGGAGCATGGTACAGGTGAACCAACATTACTTCCTATGAGGAGACAACTCAGCCTTAGTCAGAATTTGAACCCAAGCCCATGCCTTTGAAGCTTGTAATGCTAACACTACGTATATGATGTGGACAACCTAATCTTTATTAACACTGCATTTGAGATCATTCAGATTCAAGCTCCTGGGCTCCTTGCAGTCAGTCTTCACATGCATCTCTCTCAAGAGATACCTTGTTAAGTCAAAAACTTTCTAAAAATTGGAAGTAAAAGAAAAATAGTTGTATTCTAGTAGGTAATAGGAGGCAGTGGAATTTAAGACAATGAACTTGCTGCATGTAAAAAAAAGGATGCCGCTGTTGCACAGCTTGCAAGAGACAGTGTTTCTTTCCTTATAGTAAAGTATGTGATCAAAAGAAATACAGTAGAACCTCCATATATCGAAGTAGCAAATTGCGCGAAAAAAATTCGATATATAGAAATTTCGATATATAGAATTGAGCTTAGTCTTATCATAATTCTCCTAAAAAAAAAAAATTAAAACTAATTTTCGTATACGAAACTCCATTTCTAATTTATATGCGAATCCCATTAAATGAAAGTTAATAACTAAAAAATGAATTAATATAAAAGATTTATTGATTACTACATATCTTTAAAAAAAACAATAATGCAGACAGTGGTTAGAATGATCACAGTTACATTCTTTAAAAAAAAATACGAATATCTTGCTGAACAGTTAGTTTTGCGGAAAGTTCAAAGAAATGTTCGTATTTATTCAGTCCACTAAAAACTTTATCAGGGACATTTTCCGCGAATTGAAGTCCACGACATATTGTTTCAAATGCCAAAAATTGGGAGATTTTATTCTAAAGTGGAATAAAATCTCCCAATTTGTCTTGAAAAAAATTTCGATATATAGAGATTTTTTCGATATATAGAAACAATTTTTCTATGTAATGAACATGGAGATTTGCTAAGAGTTCGATATATAGAAAAATTCGATATAGGGAAGTTCGATATATGGAGGTTCGACTGTATGAACATCAGACATCAATGTAATTGGCTGAGCGTGTAGTCTTTTTTTTTTTTTTTTTAAATTGAGTGAACATCATGTTGCCATGTTGGCCTTTCAGTAAGACTGTTGCCATGTTTTGACTAGCATGCTTTGTAGCATACCTGATCTATAGTGGCATCCTCTCTAGTTTGATGTGCTGCCATTGCATTGAAGAGGAACTTATAGACTTGGACCACCTCATCTGTTTCTCAGCATTTTATGGTCCTCCTCTGGCAGCTTGTTATTGACAAGCAAGGGGCTGAATGGGGAAGTACACATTTTTCTGGTTGTCTTTCTTCTCTTTTGTATTGTTCTGTTTACTTGTTATTGTCTTGGAAATAAAGAGGTTTCTTGTATCTTTTGAGCTACAATTCTACAGCCACCTCTTTTTAACAATGCTCCAACTCTGTGTTCTTTTTGCAAATAATTTGAAGTTATTTCAACTGATGGAAAATCTGAAGGAAGTATCAAGAACAGAAAGCATGGTTGTATCTCCTTTTTAGTTCAAGAGCTATGACCTGAAACATGAATTCTTGTAGGCTTTAAACAATTATAATTATTGGTATCAAATAAATAAATACCTCTAGATATTTGATCTTCATGATTTGTAGCCAGTACATATGTAACTCAGAATATTCCTATTTTATTTAACGATAAAATCTTTGAGGTATTTAACCCAAGTGTGTAAAATTAAAATTATTTTCTCCCCCTGAAATGTCCTGACTATATACTTTTAAGCAGTTTTGATTAAAATCAGTGTGAGGAATTCCCTCTTAATGCAATTGCTAGCACCTTAAACTTTTTACCACAACTTGCTAATTTGCTGAATAATCAAAAACTGAATACCTCCTCAAATTGATGAACTATTCTTCCAGAAATTATGTTTCTTCTTTTTCTCTCTCTCTCTCTTTCTCTCATTTGTTTGTTGTCGGGCAACAAAATCTTTGCTGCCCATTTTTCTCCATTTCTTTAGTTAGCCAATTAAAGGACAATAAAAATCAGCTTTGAACTCATTGAAGTTTGATAAATTTTTGCATAACATGAACAAGTACTAAGTTCTAATGCTTTTTTCCAGATGTTTTCAGAATAGCTTCAGTCCTATAAAAAGAGAATAACTTATTTTTATATGTGTGCATTTGGGTAAACTTCTGAAAAAGACTTTTTAATTGCTGCTTAAAATTTTTTTAATTTAAATGAAAATTTTTTTGCCAAGTCACATTAGTGAGGATAATTTTCATGGAACTTCACAATCATGTTATATTAATATCGTGGTATTACATAGGCAGTTTGATGTTTTGACCATTCTTTAAATAATAAAATTCTTTCAATTTGTTTGATACTCTCCTTTTTACTACTCTTCGCTGCATTTAATTCATAAAAAAGACCTCTATAAATAACTTCTGAATTTAAAAAACTATAAATAACTGTATCTTTAGGTACTTAATGATTAATCTTTGGTGCTAATGCATTTTAAAAATGTCAAACTTTTAATATTTTATTTCACTTCTGTGCTGATATTTTTCTTTCTAGTAATTCTCTTAGAACTTTTTTCTGCCTTTGGAATTAACTTTTTAATGGTCCTGTTTGTATCTAAGGTCATTATTATTTTCTTCTGCAGATATTGCACTTGTTAAGGGTTGTGAGTGATTCATCATTCTTATTTATAACAGGGATTGACTTTTTCAATAATTGTGCATTCATTTTTCCTGGACATTCTGGAGTTTTTAGCATCTGAAATACTGTTCTGTACTTGCGGTGTTTCTCATTCATAACACTAAGATTCTTGAAAGAAAAAATCAAAGGTGAATTTTTTAATGCTATAACATTCTTCAAATTTGCATTAATATAAGAATTCATATTAATTCAGTGCTAGAAATTTTCATGAATCTTTTGAAACATAACATGGCTGTTTTTTTCATACAGTCTTACTAAATCTTTTAGAATATCTGTTTTGAAATAAACCGATGAATATGAGTGAAGAAGCTTTTTGAGCTATACTGTGTTGCATTTTCTATTCTGTTTAGAAAACTCAGCATCGTCTCAGTGCTTCCTTGTCAAAATTTTCTATAAATTCTAAATATGTCAAGGGAATTGGGAATATTTTACAGGATTGTTATGATAGAGGATATTCGACGTTTTTTATTTTGGGAGTTAGGAGACTCATCTTTTGACCTTTCTTTTATTCAACTTTCTTGCCTTAACTATGCCATTCACTGAAGGAACAACAAAATAATCTAGCTGTAAACTAGGTAATAACTTAATCCTGTTAGATGTATGACTTTAATTCTCTTCCAAAGAACTTACATTTCCACTCTGCTTAACTGAATAATACAAAGATCTAATTTTGTTCTCATCATGCAAAAAGACTGATGTTTAAGGTAGTTTCAGAAAAGTTAATGAAGCATTGCCATTATGTTGTAGCTGTTTGCAAATGTCCTTGTAAACAGTGGCGTAGCTAGAACTTTTGCCGCCCGGGGCGGTCTCCAATTTGCCGCCCTTTCTAAGTCAATCAATTGGTGGTTTTTATAAATTAATAAACATAAATAAATAATTGTAATTGAAACAAACTATAGGTGGGGAACTTTTTTACCATTGGATGCCGTATTTAAATTAGGCAGTAATAAAGGAGGCCGCTTAAGTTGATATACCTATAAATGCAACTTTTATAAAGACCCCAAGAAACTTACGGAAGTCGCAGTTTCTTCACCTATGAGACGAAACATATACCTAGTTTATAAAAAAAATTCCATAAAATATGTTTTATTTTATATTTTTATCTTTATAAATAAAAATAAATAATTTCATTTCTTTTGGATAAACAAACAAATTGTACACATGTGTATGTAAACAAAACATATTTATATATTTACTCTTGTTTCTGTTTACTCGAACTTTCACAAACTTTCATAGTAGAAAAATCGTGTATAATGCTCTCAAAATTTATATTATTTGTAATTTCTTGTTCTATAGACAATATTGCAAGATTTTGTAGTCTTAAATCTCTCATTGTGGAACGAAGATAATTTTTTATCAACTTCAATTTGGAGGAGCAAATCCGAGCTGTATCCGAGCAAAATTTTTAGAGATATTTTCAACCCTACATTGACTTGACGATGAGGAAAAATATTCAAAATCATATAGTAATTCATAATTCGTCGAAGTTGAATAGTAAACTTATGAATTGAACAAGTGGTTTTTTACAACTAATACTGAATAAAAATATGCCGCCCAGTGTGGACTGCACCCACCGCACCCCTCTAGCTACGCCACTGCTTGTAAATACAACTTATGGCTGATTTATTTCTCATATTACTTTTTAGTTTAAACCATTTAAGGATTTAATAAAAATTAATAAAAGAAACTGTCAGTGAATTTAATTATATCTTGTAAAATATGGGTTAAAGATAGGATAAAGAATATTTCATAGAAATGTCAATGAAACTATGGACAACAGTTTTGTATAGTTTAAAATCATGAAAAAAATCCATACTTAGTTTTTGTGTCAAAAGTTGTATTTATTAGTACTTTTTAATTATTTTGTGTCATAGATCAGTAATGGAGGCTATGTTTTTCCAGATCTCTGCCATGAACCAGTTAGTTACAATTACTAGTTAATAGAATTTTTATGAAATAATCTGGAGAATTATTCCAAGTGGGAAGAAGTAAAAAACAAGATTTCTAATATGTTTCTTCATGCAACTAAGTGTAGACTCATCACTGGACCGTTTTTCTACTTTATTAGGCATAGATAGCCCGTCCTTTGAATACAGTCCTCTTTATGGTCACATAATCTAATGGACAACATTTGTGAAGTCATTACACTTTTAAAGAGATAGATATAGCATCAAGGTTATTATAAGAGGCTAGAAGTACCAAATTTTTTTAATAGTGTGTTAATTTTTTCTTAGAGAAGTTATCTAAATTATGGCCAAATATTGAGTGATACATACCCTAAATTCCATTACTTAGTAATTTCTGATAACTAAAGCTGAGCTCATATATAGCAGAATTGAAAACTTCCTAATCCTTTATACTGCAGTTAAAACCAGAACTAGATCGAGCTGTTGAATGCTTTTGTGATAATCGCTCAAATATAATATCAATCAAATATAATACACACTCAAATAAAATGTTATTTTACTCAAGAGTGTGTGACAAATAGGTTCTTTTGAAACTGGTGATTCAACTTTATTATTGTAAATTAGAAGTTTTATTTTGTCATTTTCATTACTGTTATATGTTGTCAACTTCTTAATTAAAAGACCTATTAATCTATTATAGCTTAATATGGGGATAATGTTCAGTTTCTTACAATTAATTTGTAATCTATATTATAAAAAAAATATTTGTTGGTCTTTTATTCTATGTTTTACTTTCAGCTCTTATTCTTAAACATTTTTTGTCTTAAAGTTTTCTTTTTGATAAAATTATCTTGTGTATGAATATAGTTCATTTTCTTACTTATTTTTAATAGTTATACACACATGTACTGTTTTAGATTGATGTATAAAGTTTCTAGAGGTGAACCTATGTGAAAAATTTGTATGGAGGTCAGAAATTTCAAGAGCTTAGATGCGTTTTTAACCAAGGATCAGTTTCTTAATAAAGCTCATCATGAAATAAATAATTTTCTGTCAAGCAAGTGGTAAAAGTGAGTAAATTTTTGTTAAATGAAAAATATAATTACCATAAGTGTTATTCATTAAACAGAAAATCATGTATTTTTGGATTCAGTTATCAAGGTGAGTTATACATGCACTTAAATGATAATTCAAATGCACAGTATTTTTTATACTCTTATTTCTAATACATTGTACCATTTGAAAGATCAGTTTGTTTTATCTCTGATGCAGATGATATTTTCTAATTTGCAGGTAAGTAAAATTTATCATTTTCATGTATACATATGCTGTAAATATGGATGTTGCAGTGAAGTGTGTACTGGATTTATTTTACATATTTACATTTCTCCATCCTACCCTGAGTGATTACTACTGTAATTTTTTTTCATACATTGGTTAACATATGAATGAGAAATAATGAACTGTATAATCGAAGTGTTGAAGGGGTAAATTATAAAGTTATAAAAAGGTTAATTGAAATGTGAAGGATTATTAGACAATATAAAAATGAACTGGTTTAAGTGTGTTGATGATATGTGAAAAAATTATTCTTTCGCATTTATTTGTATGTCACATGATAGCTTTATGAAAAAAAAGGGAGTACACAACATTTTGAATCCTTTTCTAAATTGTGGGTGTGTTTTACTGTCCTGAATATGAAGAGTGATCATCTCTAGTAGGGGTAATATGACAAAAATTAATGTCAGATCTCATCCTCTCCTACTCTTGGGCTCAAATAGGTAAAATACTTAATCCTCATGAGACAATGTCAATCAAAGAGTTGACGTTGCCTCACATTGTCTAGGTTATACAATGATACTAGGTTAGCTCCAGTTTTATTCATAAATTACTAATAGCAGTATCCTGGCAGTAAAAGATCTGTTTATTCATCTCAGTATTAAGATCTTTCGTACTTTATTTATATAAAATATTGAAATAATATGCGTTCATTGTGGACACATGTTTTTATGCATTAATCTGAACATTTACGTTTTTTTTTTTCAAATAAAGCGATGATTGTAGCTGGGAGTGAATGTTGTACAAACTTCTCTTAATGTTTTACTGTACAATACAAGTATCTTTTATCTGATGTAGACAAATTTAGTGAAGTTTTTTTGGAAACTGGAACTTTTATATCTTTATAAACATATTTGTTTTGAGCATATTATTTTTATTTAGGTCTGAAATATTATCATCAGTTTGAAAAAAAAATATTTTAGTATGTTTCTAATTACTTTCTACTGCCATTCTCCATTACAATGAAGTGAATTCATAATTTTTGCAAGACTTCTGAAATGTTTAATTTTATTACTGAAGATATGGTAGGGCTTTTGGAGAGCTAGTGTTTAAAAATGACATATAGGGAAAATATACAATCACAGCTGACTACAGTGATGAAATTGTTAACGTCTATTAATCATTAGCTCTACAAATAAAAGTTTATCGCACTCTTGTGAAATTTTAAATCTGGATTTAATGTTCTTTCTCTGGTGGGCTTAATTTTTATTTCTGGTTTCCTCTGACTTGAAAACTAAACTGATTTTTTAATCTTGCTAGTGTTTACTATTATTCAGTTTTGAAGCACAGGCCTTTGTCATTTTTACTTTTCTGTTTATTAAAATTCCTAAAACTGTTTTGAACCGAGTTAAAATTCTTTTATCATAATGAATGATAATGTATGATTTAAAACACATGTTTCAATCAATTAATTGATTTCCCAAGTCTATGCATATACAGAATGATTCAAAACTCAACGTACAAACTTTTAGGCGAGGTAGAAAACTCAAAAACAAAACAGAATCACATAGGAATGTATGACCAGAAACGCAAACTTGATCAGCTAGAAGATAAACGAAGATGCAGAAATTAAAAGCCAATAATGGGTGGAAAAACCCTTTATTTAGAAATACTTTACACTAGGACTACGTGTACACGTTCAGTTTCACAACATCTGCTCAAAGTTCTTACCATCCACAGTCATGCACGCTTCACAACAGCGACTCATCGATTGTGGATCTCTTTCAAAAATTTCTGGCATTTCGTGGACGTTTGCAGCAGCGACGGAGATTTTTGCGACGAGGTCGGTTTCAGAGTCAACGGGCGTCTCGTAGACCATGGATTTGAGGGATCCCCACAGGAAAGAAATCCAGGCTAGATAAATTAGGCGATCGTGGTGGCCATGGGACGGGTCCACCACTCCCAATCCATCGAGGTTCAAACGTAATGTTCAAGTAATCACGTACGACACAGGAATAGTGAGCTGAAGCCCCATCGTGCTGAAACCACATTGCACGCCGAACAGACATTGGAAGAATGTCCAGTAATTCCGGCAGTACTTCCTCCAGAAAAATTCCATATTTCCGCCCATCTATTGGGGATGGTAAAGAGGTATGGCCCGATTAAGTAATCAGCAATAATACCCACCCATACATTCACTGAGAACCGTTGTTGGGCAGCATGTGGTCGCATACATCGTGGGTTATTGTGGCTCCACACGTGAACATTGTGTTGATTAAAAATCCCTTCACGAGAGAAAGACGTTTCATCCGTGAACAGAATGAAAGTTGGAAACGCCGGGTTCGCATTGCATTTGTTCAATTACCAGCACACGATTTCTACACGTCGAGTATAATTCTCAGGCTGCAATGACTGGACCTGTTGCAAATGATATGGATGTAAATGCTCCCTGTCTAATGTGCGCCACACACTAGACTGAGATGCTGCAATATCACGGGCAATGGTTCGCGAGCTTGTACCAGGAGTTTCTTCCACTTTACGCAATGTCTCCTCTTCGAAGACAGGCGTGCGTGTCGTTCGTGGCCGCTCTGTGTCATGTCTGCTACTGCAAAAGGTCACCGTATTCTCACAGACTATGGAGCAAATTCCCAAACATTTGGTGATGCGGTACACGTCTGTTCGGATACCTTTCGGCGTACAAACGTACTGAAGCCCTTCCGTTGCTAAGTCTCGAGCCCGAAAATATGTTTGTCACCTGCTTCTTGCTCTGTTCTAAGGCAGTGTCGTAACTATTCAAGACGACGGGGATGGCTCTTAATCTTTCACTGGTGGCTTAAAAATACAATTGTGAATGGTGTTAGTTAACCACTGAAGGACAAATAGGAGAAATCATCGAGCCAATATGATAAAGTAAATGTACGTATTAAAATACAAAAGAATGGACGAACACTTTTGAAACTGTGAAATCACCTCCAGATTACATTACGAAAAAATATTAACGCTGTTCCTACCCAATTTCAAAGTCTCCCGTTTCTCTGACATATAAACAAGATTTTCCATAAAAAATGGAATTAATCAACAAAATGCTAATTAACAACGATCGCTTCGAAAGGGAAAAATAAAAGCACTCTTCTGAACAACAGGATTGAACAAGGATTAAGTGGCAAGATGTTACTGGTTTTAGCTGTAATCCATAAAATTGAAATCGCTTAAAGGAAAAAGAGTGAATCTAAAAAATATTTGCATTGGCGTAATTGAGCATTAATTCATGAATGATGTCTTGATATATTATCATAAATGCGGAATTCTTAACTCAAACCTTTTAACTCAGTGATTCTCAACCTGGGGAGGCGTGAGTATCAAAAAATATGTGTGGAACGTATCCTACTAGCGTTACTTAACGATTTTTAGGCCTCAAAAGGACTTAGGGCCGGAAGACCATACTAAGGAGAGGGGGGGGGGGAGACATTAAAAGGTGGAGAATCACTGTTTTAACTGAATATTATATTTTTGGCATAGCTTTTTCTTGAAGTGTGTGTTTCTTATTCATATTCTCATAATTTGAGCCACAGTATCGTTTCCTAAGCTTGGTAACTCTATTGTAAAATAATTTCAGTTTTCTTACTTTTGATAAGGGAGAGAGCATGAATTCGGCGTTTACGTTTAGCTACAATATCCGGTTTTGTTATATCCAAATTATTAAATAAGGGGAGTTTTCCATTAGAAGATATTTCAGAGTTTCGTATTACGTAAAACTAAGAACTAACAATCATCGATTAACAAATGTTTGAGATCCATTCAAGAGAAAATTTTCCATGAGAAATTTTGCTAACTAACAAAGAACTTTTTATAGCAGAGCATAGAAGTGCAATTAATAGCAGAGCATGTTTTTTAAAAATCTTATTTTATATTCTGAGCCAGTTCGAAGGGGGGGGGGGGGGCTTGCGCCATAGAACCTAACTAAAACAACCAACCAACCAACCATCGAGGGGGGTGGGGGGAGAGAAAGATGCGCTCGAGACTGTTAGAGAGAGCTCAACTTTCTCTCCTTTTCTGGTTACGTTGCGCTAATGAAGTTCAAAATATCTGCAATGTTAGCAGATAATTTTAAATATTCGGTAATGGATGTGATGTACACTGCCCGCAAAAAGTTAAGGTACAACATGTTCTTCGAAGCTCACCATTAAAATAAAGGCAGTAACAATAAAATTCATAGTGTATATGAATGATAGTAACTTACGCAAAAAAACCTTGGTCACCACTTTTATTTTAAAGAATTGTCACTTATATAAGAGTAAGAGAAAATGTGGAAAAATCAGCTCCGTATTTTTCTCTCTCCCTATTCCGGAAAGATCTGCTACACTCATGTTAAATTCTTTTCTACTGTCCATGCCCGATGATGGCTCACCTCGGTGATTCCAGTTGAAGGCATCGAACTCTCGGATCCTGAGCGCTCCAATCACTTTCTTCCTTTCTTTACTTTCTGTCCTATGATGGTTCCCCGCTACTTATTATCTGAAAGCCTGCACTACAGGACGTGGCCCAGGAAGTGCAGTTTGACCAATTTTCCTATGGTCCTATAGAAAAATGAAACTTTTTTTGACTGTTTGTGTAAGTATTGTGCATGATTGTTTATTTTCAATTTTTGTTGGCAATTTCGTTGACAGTACCCAGGAAAATCTACCAATGTCTTAGAGAAGTCGTTTACCCGATTCATTAAGGTGGCGGTCGATCGGATGGATGGAAGTGGGAATGTCACAAGCTGATGCTGCTGGACATACCGGAAGTGTGGACCAACGACTATGGAATCAATTTACATCAGAAGATTCTGTGTCCAGAGGACATGTTCCAGGCCAACCACGAGTTACAACACCTACTGGAGACCGCTTTCTAGCTCTTTCGGCCCGAAGAAGGAGAAGCATTACTGTGCCTCAGCTTGTTTCAGATCATTTTATCGCTTCAGGGACAAGAATATCCGCTGCTATGGGCGAAGACGTCTTCACAATTGTGGTCTCTATGCAAGACGCCCAGTTGTGCTCGTCTCGCTTAATCAACGACAGAGAAGTGCCCGTTTATGTTGGGAAAACTCATGCTGTTGCCCGTTTATTGCTGTCCTGGACCAGACAGCAATGGGCTTCTGTTCTCTTCACAGATGAGTCCAGGTTCACACTAGAGAGTTATTCAGGACATCTGCTGATCTGGAGGGAACAAGCTACCAGATACAACCAATCCAACATTGCTGAAAGACACAGTTACAGAGGTGGTGGAATCATGGTTTGGGCATGAATCTCTTTCGGTAGCCACACTGACCCGCATGTTTTCCATAGAGGAACCCTGACTGGTGTAAGATATCGAGACGAGATCCTTGATCAATTTGTCCTCACATATGCTGCTGCTATTGGCAGCGAATTCATTCTAATGGATGATAATGCAAAACCTCACCGAGCTGTTCTTGTAGAAGATTATCTTGAGGGTCACGGTTTGGAGCGAATGGAATGGCCAGCTCAATCTCTAGACCTGAATCCGATACAGCATGTTTGGGACTACCTTGGCAGAGACGTTGCTGCTTTTAGTCCTCCTCCAAGGTCATCACATGAGCTGGAAAAAGGTTTACTCCGTGTCTGATCTTCGCTTCCCATTTCGGCGTCCGACAACTTAATTGGCAGCTTGGAAAGTCGGTGTCAACAATGCATTACAGCTAGAGGTGGGCATATCCCTTATTAGGAACCATTTTTGTTTATGTTTCCATGACATTTTTTCACATAAAACTGTGATTACTGTTTTTTCCAATAATGGAGTTTTCTGCCAAGAGTGCTTTTTTCTGTAACTCATTTAAATTATGTAAATTGTGTAAATTTCTTTGTCGTATTTAATAAAGAACTGTTTAGAGCATATTTCGTCCAAACTTCTTGTTTCTCTGTTCATTCATTTTTAAATTAGACAAAAAACATGTTGTACCCTAACTTTTGGAGGGCAGTGTAATTTATCTAATATCTCGAATCTTATGTTATTGTTTTCATTACAATTATTACCGAGATTGGTGTTTTGTAATCCGAAGTAGCTGAATAAATAAGCACGCGTAGACTGGGAGATGAGGTAATTTGACGGGGAAGGGGAAGAAGATTTGGATATGAGGCTCCTTTGTTCAAAATTATATGTTAGCGCTCCCATAAAATAGTTTGCAAATGGGATTATCTATTTATCGTCGTGGCGTGCCGCTTCCCCCCGATCAGGCGCCTTTGTACGGGCACAAATTGTACACCCTCACTGGATGGTCCTGCATATACATACATGTATATGTTAACGTCCGTAAAGGAAGAAAAAGGGGGTGGTAAACAGTTCCATAAATTGACCCTGATTCATAAAATTAGTTCACTTTCTTTAAGATATAATATTTATTACAACACTAACGAACATACATATAACACTTATAATGAATTAAACCTATGACACGTCTGCTCATCACGTTGTCCATTGATACTCTCTCTGACTCGCTTTGGGGCCGTCTGCCTACCTCGGCGTCTCGAAACTTTCTGTCGCTCGCTGCTTTCTCGTTTGGCGACAACAATCGACCATACTGACCTTGTTGCGCCCTCGTAACAATTGTATAGTCTAATTTCTACTGAAAAAGAAAACATTAAAATTTACAAAATACAAGTAACTTCTAAACACCAGTCCTTGGCATAACAGATCGTCATTTTTGGATAATGCAGCTTTCCTTCTTCGACTTCCAATTTCAGCAATAATTATATCGTCGTCATCATCACCCACTTCATACTTGTCATTATCTTCCTCTGATTCAGCTTGGCATTTTCACGTTTTCAATTGACTTACATGTGCCGTTGTACAAAAGATTTGTCCCTTCTATTTTTCTTCCAACTGTGTTATTCTATATTATGTTTTACTTGGTAGCACTTCTGTAATTATCAAGGGTCCTCGATACTCCGGCTGTGTTTTAGTTGATTTGGGCACTCTTCTCATAACCACACTATCTCTCCTGGTTCGAACTTCAATGAGTTACTTTTCTTTTTGTCATAATTGGCTTTAACGTTTATTTGCTTGTCTTCGATTATTTTCTAACTTCACTTTGTAATATGGCTGGATCTTCCCATTCACCAGCATTTTCGTCTTTAAGCATTCTCATTAATCCAACATTGAATTTTGGTGAATATCCATGTAACAATTCGAAAGGAGTTTAGCCTGTTGTTTTATTTACCATTTGTTTAAATTTCTTTCACACTCCCTGATTTTTTTGTCCCAATCTCTGTGATTTGGATTTTCCGTGCTTGTTTTAATAGTCGACAAAATGGTTTGATTTGCTCTTTCTACTATTCCATTTCCTTCTGGATGTTATGCTGAGTTTAAGGTGTGACTAATTCCGTTAACTCTTCGAATTCTTTCGGCGTAAAACATGTTCCTCTATCACTGATAATTCTTTCCGGGGGTCTGAAGTCATCCCCAAAACTCATCAGCGTAATTGATACATTCTTGGTTTATGTACTCTTCATTAGATATAAACGTATAAATCTTGTAAAATTGTCAGTGATTACGAACAGTTCTATATTGTCTTTAGAGTTTTTAACAAATGGTCCGAGATGATCAATACGGACTATTGCGAAAGGTCTTTCTGGTCGAATTGGGTGCAAATGTCCTTGCTTCTTACCACTGGGGACTTTATTAAGTAAATACTCGAAACGTGCCTTTTCACACAACGCTTCACCCCTTTAAACCAGTATAATTCTTTAATTTTAGCAACAGTTCTGTCTACTGCAAAGTTTCCCATAAGGTCATGAAATTTTACTACAATGCCTTTCCTCATCGTTTTAGGTATAACATATAACAGTCTTTCCCTTTTCTCTTTCTCAACTTTGCCATACAGTCGATTACGCTGCGAAATGTAATTTTTGGTTATCTGTTTCTCCGCACTGGTTCTTTCACTAGCATCCTTCTTCAAAATATCAGTTTTCGTAACTCTGGATCTGAGTGTTGAATCACAAGGATCTGTTCGTCTATCGTTAATGTTCAAGAAACTTCCAAGTTATTCTCAATAACTGAATCTAAAGTTTCTTCTGGTTGCTTAACTCAGTGCTCCGCAACCGCTGTGCCGTGGCACACTAGTGTGCCGCGGTGATTTTATCTATTATGATAATAAAAAAATTAACCACGGCATTAAATAGAAATTTTTCTAAGTAAAATATTCCTCTAACTTTTTGTTAATATGTAATTTTTCTGGGTCGAAATTATACACAAAACAAAAACATATTGTTAGCCATACATTGTATGTATGATGGAGCGTCATATTTCTGGATTTCAGTTAAGAAAGAATATCCACAAATTTCTGACAAGGCCATTGCAATTTTGCTCCCATTTTCTACGACATACTTATGCGAACAAAGTTTTTCTACACTGGTTCTAATTGAAAATGACAAACGATCATATTTAAAGGGCCTTGACCATGAACTGTAGCTCTTTCTATTATAGAGCCAAATATAAAACGCACATTTATCAAAACAATCTCAAATATCTCATTAATAAATTAGTTATGTTTAAATTAACTTTGATTTATTAGGCTTAAGTAAAGACCGAAAAACAAATTTTAATATAAAAATGTAAAGAGAAAATTTTTTTACTTGTAAACTATAATTTTATATTTTTGTTCTTGTGTTGGTGTACAGTTTAAAATGATTTATATACAACATAAATGATTATAATTATCTTGATACATAGAGTTATTTTGTTGTGTTTTTTTAATCTAATAAATACATATACGTATTTATTGTAATTTATATATTTGCAAGCTTTTTCTTGTGGTGTGCCGCGTACTTATCGAAAAAAAAAAACGTTGTTGTGCCGTGGAAGATAAAAGGTTGCGGAGCTCTAGCTTAACTGGTGATCGACTCAATGCGTCTACGTGACTCATATTTTCTCCTGGCCTGGTGTTTTATCTGAAAATCACATTCTTGATTGAGATTATTCCATCTCGTTATTTGAGGAAGTTTTTTGGCATTTAAATACACTAAAGCCTGGCAATCTGTGATTACTGTAAATATAATTTCGATCAAAAATTGTCTTGTCAATGTCCAAACTATGGCCATTAGTTATAATTTGCTCGAATGATAATTATTTTCTATTTCTGTCGTTCCTTTGCTGACACAATACTCTAAATGCCATTTATTATCTCTGCCTTTCTGTAATATCGCTAATCCTCTACTGCTTGCATCTGTGTCGATTTCAGTTTCTTCTTCTGGATCAGTCATATAATGCTAATATCGGTTGATTGGTCAAATGGCTTTTTAGGATATCAAACGCTTCTTGTTGAGCTTCCGTGGAATATCTGATTCTTTTCAGTCATTTTTGTCAATGGTTCTGCTTTTTCTGCATATTTTGGTACAAAGCGTCGAAAAAAAAATTCGTTAGTCCTAGAAATTGTCTCACGTTACGTTCATTGGTTGGTTTAAGAAAATTCGACACAGATCTTACTTTTCTCGGTCCAGGTTGTATACCATCCGATTTTATCAAATCCCCTAAATATTCGACTTCGGTTTTACCAAATTCGCATTTCATCAATTTCAACGTAAAGTTAGCTCTCCGTAAGCACTGAAAAACTTTTCCGAGTCTGCATAAATTTGCCCGTGAGTTTTTTTTCCGCTTTCGGCACTACTTACCTGTGTGAAAAAACATTCTCCAAAATGAAATATACAAAAAATATTTACAGATCCAAATTAACTAATGAGCATTTCTTGAAGTCGCTGCTGACAATTTCCACTAGTAAATTTGATGCACAACTGCAAACAATTGTCAGTGGAAAGTTACAGCTACATAAATCTCATTAATCATAGTTAAAATGTTTAATTTCATTATTTAAATTACCTATTTATGTCACTTGTAAGTTTTTAGAATAAATCTCTTATCATTAATTACAGTTAAAATGTTCAATTTCATTATGTCAGTTATTGTGTTCCTTAATTGGTCGTTAAATAAAAACATCTTATTATTATTTTGTATGATTTACTTACATTGTAAATTTTACAATGTAATTAAAATAAACTATGGCTGGTCGGACACCGGGCATGTCCTGCACGCTACCGCGGGCCGGATTGGTGGTGCTTACGGGCCGTAGTTTGGAGACCCCTGCACTAAATGATTAGATGTGAATCACAAATCTAATTCCGTATAATTCTATATTTCTCTTAGAGAAAATCTTATATAATTGAATATATTCATTATGAGCACATACAGATCCTCCATCTATATAAATAAAAGAAAAACTTTGTCGGCGGTCGGGGAACAATTCCGGGTAGACCGTTTCCGGTATGGCATCTGTCATGAAATTCGGCCATGTTTGAAAATGTCGAAATCGATGTATTTTTTTTTTTTCATGAAAGTTCATAATTGTTAGATATTTGGAAAAAGCTTTAGAAACTGATATTTTTTTCTGCGTACACTTATTCTGTTACTTTAATAGTTTTAGATATTTCAATTATTCTCCACCGAATAAAACGTAACATGTTTTACGATGTAAACACCGCGTGATTCTCACTAAAAAATGAATCGCAGAAAATAAATGTTTCATAGTGTGTCTAATTTTTAATTATTTTTCATACTTTTAATTCAAACTTTTAAATCATAAATAGATCATTTGAAGATGTACTGATTTTTTGGCAATTAAAAGGGAAAAAAAAATTTTAATTCAAGTGAACCTGTGATTCGATAGCGAGGAGTGGAACAAGACAGCACGTTTGCACATCATTTCTTTTTCTCTCTCTCTCTTTTTTATGACAGATAGGGGCGCCATCTCTTATTAACATATAAAATGTAATAAGAGATGGTGCCCCTATCTACCATTACAGTCCGTTGTTATTTTCTACTTTTCTGATCTTCGTTAGGAGACTAACCAAAAAAACATCCAAAATAGAAGATATTAATAATAAAGTTAGTTGTAATTTTAAATGTACACATTGTGACAAAGATTTCACTCGTCATTTCAGTTTAAAAATACATCTGAAAGTTAGGGACTACATTAAAATTTTAATCTGCGTTTTCTGGAAAACTAATTTTTCGTTTTTTACATTTACGAAAAATCTCATTTCTTAAAAGGTTTTTTTAAGATATTGAAATAAAATTATGTCACAAGATTCTGCTTATTTATTGGTATGTTATGAAGCAAAATATAGGTTGTAAGTATGTATTTATTAATTTAAGAGCTATTTTTATTGAAAAATTTATAAATTTTTTTAAAGAAAACCATGTTTTGTATGCAAAATTTGGTATATTTTAGTAAATTTAAGAGGTATTGCTAATCTTTTGCTTCATGACACAGATAAGTGATTTACTAATATATTGTTGAAAAAAGTGAAATAAATTGCTTACATTTTGTTAAGCGATAAGGTTTGGCATAAGCGATAATTTTTACTAAAATTAGACTACATATTGCCTAAATTAAAAAAGTTAATCAAAATTGTAATAATTTTTTTTTATCCATAGTTTCTTTCCCTGTTTTAACTAAAAACACTGTTTCATAAAAATTTCCCATTTAAAAAAAAAATTCCCAAAAGGTAGGCACATACCTTAAAATCTGCTTTATTACACACAGGTTAAGATTTTTTTTCAAATGCCTTTTCAAACTGAAATGACAAGTGAAAACTTTGTCACAAAGCTAAAGCTTAGAATTAAAATTACAACTAACTGTATTCATATTATCACTCCAAATAAAAAATTTGTTAAATTATCCTAAAGCAGTGCTTTACAAATTTATGGATATCAAGGCCTCCTTGGACAAATTAAAATATTCCCCCTCCCTACCCCCCAGAAAAAATGTAATGCAGACATATACTATTGGAATATTTACAATACCTATATTCAAATAAAGATCGAATGCAAATAATATATTACATTTATAATGAAAACTAGTTGCATATTTGAACAAGAGATGGCGCCACAAAAAAAATCGATAGGTGCAAACGTGCTGTCTTGATCCATTCTTCGATAGCGGGGCAAAGCCCGCCTAGTTAAAAATACAATGAGAAAAATGTGTCAAAAATTGGTAGCAGTAATCATCTCTAAACCTTGTTTAAATTTGATATCTCAATTTTTTTGGGAATATGAATTAATACTTACAGTTTGGTCTGCCCAAGCAAGAATTTATGAGAGGAATTTGCCATACACTAACTTCATATGAGACATCGTACAAACAATGCTTTAATCAGCAGCCATTACTGGCAAAAGGAATGAATTCACAAAAATGAAATCTCTAAATTTTATAAAATTCATTTATAATTAATGGTCGAGTACCAAAACTGATAATGAAATAGGGATAAAGAATTGATAAAGAAAATCTGTTATGTGCTAGTCATGTTTAGAATACGGACTAAAAAATTTTCTAAAATATCCAAAATTTTAATCTCCTTTTTAACAAAGCATTTCATATCTGGCTTATTCATTAACACAAATAACAGAAGTTATTCAAATTTATTCAATAATTTTATTGATGTGTTTTATTGTGTTTTTTATTGTGTTTATTGATGATGATATACTTTGATCTCTTAGAGCAACCCCAAATGGGGTCGAAAAGCGAAATTTTGGGGTCCCAAAAATTTAATTCTGATACATGAATTTAATTCTTGTCGCCCGCCTCGAGTATCTAAGACATATTTTATTTAATTTACTACTGTTTTTCATATGTATATTGTTTACCAAAGAAATTATTTATGAAAAAATATTTATCTTTATATCCTTATTTCTTGGGGTCGCGAAAAAATATCGATGATAAAAAGGGGTCATGAATGAAAAAAGTTTAAGATGAGCTGTCCTAAAGCATCAACTGATCTTTTCTAATGAAAACAAAATTTACAGATACTTGAAAAAGAAAATATGAAGTGGATTGTTTTCAGTAATGATGCACATGCATATCTGTATCAGCATTCTTATCCATGTGTTAATAATCAACGTCATGGCGAGTATTTGATTATGATAAATATAAAATTAAATAACTTAAGCGTAAAACTGAATTTTTGCTAACCCTTTTTTTTTTCAAGCATTAAACATATTTTAAAGATAGAATGCAAATGTATACGTATATTCTCTCAAACTTTTGTAACTGCAAGTATAAAAAAGTGAAAGTATCCAGATGCTATCATCAAATGTTATTATCAAAACGAACCCTCACACGAGGATGTCAATAAAGAATTTTGGTTTACATTATCGTAGATGAAAAACAGATTCAAAAGTCTATTTTTATATACAGGGTGTCCCAGTTAAACGTTTCAGAACTTCTACGAGGGGTAGGGTGCATCCTGACGGCTCGAAATCATATAGCAATGGGGGGTCGGAAATGCTTTCCTGAAGCGGTAGATGGCGTTGCGGGAAAGTTCCGAGCGTTAGTGCAGGGAATCGTGATTTCGCACAAGGACTCAGTTAGTAGGATGGCGAATTATACGAATTTTTATTTATGAGGGCATATGAAAACACAGGTTTTATGACACTCCCGTTGACAATGGTAAGGAGCTGGTTGCAAGAATCTCAGTAACTGCCGGAGAAATTCGAGATGAGCCTGGATTATTCCAGAATGTTAGGAATTCCATGCGCCGGAGATGTGAGGTCTGCATTGCAGTCGGTGGAAAAAACTTCGAACACTTACTTTAACCCGTGTACCTTTTGGTTTTGTACATTTATTATTAAAACGATTATCCACTTACGGTCTCTTTATGGTTTTCTGTGTACATCACCGCTTCAGGAAAGCATTTCCGACCCCACATTGCTATATGATTTCGAGTCCTCAGGATGCACCCTACCCCTCGTAGAAGTTCTGAAACGTTTAACTGGGACACCCTGTATACTGGACAGCTATATTGCAGGGAAACTTATTATTATTCCTTGTAAATGATGAAGTCAGAAACCCTGTAGCATAGAAAGCAAAATAGACTGTAAAATATAATTATAAAATACTTCTGTACTCTAAGTGTAGTATGTAGAAGACTACAAAGTACAACTTACTTTGATGAGGAATAGTTCCTTCCATGGTAACTTTAAATAAGACAAATATAGTGTAGGTTTGAAAGCCATATCCATTCTTTCGTGAAGTCAGGATTGAAACATTCAGGTTTTTCCCAGGCTTGCATTATTTAACCAGTCAACAAACTGCATTTACCAAAAGCATTTATTCATTTAATTATATTACATGCCCTTACTAGATGATTCCAGCCTTTTTGTACCACAACACTGTTGAAGTACTCTAATTCCCCAAATTTAAATATGGAGTTCTGTGAGTTCCAGTCTAAATTGCAGTTCAGTAGTATGTAGTATCAGTACATGCTCAGTATATGAGTTTTTAGTGTTGTTGGAAACAAGACTGTCAGCAAGCATGTCTTTCAGTTCTCTAACTACTGTTACTTTTTTTAAAACTAGAGTCCTGCTATTGTTTTATTATGTTATCCATTGTCTCCTTGAATGGATTTGTATGTATGCTTCTCTAAATTAAAATACCAGCAGTGTCCCTACATTTCATTGGGCAGGCGATACTATTGTAAATACAACTAGTTTCTTTTTTGTTAAATATTGTAGTTTAATAAATTGCTATTTCATACGTGCCAAGTGTTCCGTAAAAAACGTATTCGTTCCGTTTTTTAAGCTTTGTTACGAAAATACGGTTTCTAGCCAAAATGTCCCGTATTTTTACTCCCGCAGCACCATCGCTTTCTCCACCCTATATCGCGTTTTCGAGATAGTCAATATCATGTGCTTCACCTAAACTAATAAAAAAAAGTAAAATCAACCTCATTTGCTTCACCAATACCAGTAAAAAATTAAAATTTATGTCAAGTGCTTCACCCAACTCTGCAAAACAGTTAAAACCAACCTTATGTGCTTCTCAAAAATCAGCAAAAGAGTAAAATCACTTGCAGGGTCACCATCATCTCCCAATAATAAATGCATATTGCAGCGGGAAGAAAGAATTTTTCTTACATTAAGCTTGATCTTGCTTTAGCATTTCTTGTGAAAAATGTGATTGTCATTTATGAAACATATAATGAGATGTTTCAAAGTGAAGAGCCGAAAATTCACAAGATGAGAAGAGAGTTATCGAATTTTTTTGAATTGTTGGTGAGATTTGGGAAAATATCTGTCATAACTAGCTCTAAATGTGTGTTTAATGTGAAATTTGATGTATTTAAAAATCAGAAGGATGATAAAGATTTAGTTATAGGATCCGAATCATTATAATTTGTCAAAGAATTGTCTGAAAGCGAACTTTTACAGTTCTATTCTTGTGTTAGAAAATAGTATACATCTTGTTGCTCTTGTTCTTTTTTTATCGATTCCGTCGCGCGCTGTGTTCCTTATTTTTTTCTTAGGAGGTTGGCAGCTATGCTATTCTTTACAGTAATTATAGTAGTATAATCAGAATTGAATAAAATTTATAATTTTGTTAAAGCCGAATATTTTAGTCATAAGGAGGAATTGAACTGAAAAGCAAACATTTTTTAAATGAAACGATTCGCTGGTCTACTAATGACATTTTAACTAGCAAGATGTATATTGTATTTATAAAAGTGTTATATGTATGAAAAATAAAGCATTATTAAATAACTAGAATAAGGATTAATTTTTTTATTTTTAAAAATCTTATAAATTTACAAAGAATATCTCAAACAAATTTAGTTGTGTTGTTGACATATACTTGCATTCTATTTGTCTTAATGTTAATGTTACAGCATTAATGATTAAAGATATTACCACAAAATTACAATTTTCTTTAAATGCATTTTGAGATGTAAATCTGAATTTCTGAATGTCTAGCTTCATAACTTGAACCATTCACATGACTGCCCAAAAGATTTACCTTAATTATCACGAAATTTAATAATTGTCAACTACTTTTCTCTAAAATTTTTTTATTTTCTGTTTTCATCATTTGAGAATATCTATCTATCTATCTATCTATCTATCTATCTATATATATATATATATATATATATATATATATATATATATATAATAAGTATTTGGACACCCATGCAAATGACGATATCTGCGGTCCTGATATACGTCACGCCCTCCGCCGTTAAATATCGTGTTGGAAACAACATTGGCATTAGTCGCATGCAAAAAGCCACGAAGTGCAGAGTTATCTGATTTCGGGAAAGGAGTAATCGTCGGGTATCGCAGAAATGGGCGATCCTTAAGGGACATATCTAGCGAGCTGAATTACCTACAATCGACAGTGGCCTGTGTGATTCAGAAATGGTAGGTGAGCGGTGATTGTCGGAATGTTCCCCGAGTCGGCAGACCCACGAAACTGGGAGATAGAGACCGACGGGTGCTATTCAGAGAAATTGAAAAGAACCGCACCCAACCGAGGGCCAACGTACTCCAGGAGTTTCAACAGGTATCCGGGAGTTTTGTTTCGATGAATACCATCCGTAAGAAAGCACATCTGCTTGGTTTTCATGGTCGTGTTGTCGCCCATAGGCATGTGATCACAAAGTCCAACCGCGCTGCTCGGTTAATGGGGTGTAAAGCACGCCAAAAGTGGGCCGTAGATCAGTAGCCATGTACATCTTACCGCGCATAAGATCGGGTATTAGATCCCCCCACCCCCTTTACTTGTATATGTTTAGTCCAGTAGAGAAAAACCGAGTTTTCCAATTCGAAAGACCTCGGAATTTTCTGTGGCCCGAAAACAACGAAATTTTTTTCCTTTTTTTTTTCAAACATCTCGGCAATGGTTGGTTTTAGAGCTTAGATTTCAGTTACAATCTTAAAGAGGACAAAATTTTGAAGAAATCTTATATTTACATCTATTTTCTAAACCCAATAACAAGCGAGCTACAGCGTCAGGAAAATGGGATATTTTATTCAACTTGTCGAGAAAGACGCAAAACTTACTTCTTTAACACACTGATTCGTACAATTGCTATATATATATATATATATATATATATATATATATATATATATATATATATATATATATATATAATGTTGCACTGCGAGAGTTGATGAATTTGGGAACTAAGTTTAGAATACCTAGTACTAATAATAATAAGAAAATAATTAGTTTCTTAAATGCTGATTTAGATAAATTTATTTACAAAATAGCAATTAATTATTCTGTACCTACTGAAGCTTTCAACCCTTGGAAAATTAATTTACTAAAACTAGTACAAGCTAAATTACCCAATAATAGTAATAACATTAATAATCCTTATAAACACTTTAAAGCTGCTATTACAAAATTACAAGATGACTTTATAGTCACTTATGTAGATAAAGCAGCCAACAACTATGCTATAATTTGTAAAAAATATTTTGCCATATGTTTAAAAAAACAGTTAGAAAATAGTGATCTTTTTCAGCCATTAAAAGAAACTACTAATATTATTATTAAGAAAATCATAGCTAAATATAAACTACTAGGTATTTCATCTAACATTTATCATTTTCCTTATATAACTTTAGTTCCAAAATTTCATAAAACACCTATTGCTTTTAGAGCAGTAACCTGTGGTCATAATACTTATGCTACAAAAGCAAGTAAATTATTATTAAAATACCTTAAATTAATCTATAAAAATATAACATCTGGTGTTTGTGGTATGATTGATAATAGCTATAGTCTAATTAGAAAACTACAAACATTAGATAACTGTAAATATATTGTAACTTATGATTTTAAAGATCTATTTAATAATATTGATATAATTGATTTAAATAGAATAATCATAATGTTAGTACAAAATAATATTCAATACTTAAACAACGAAATTAAACTAACTCGTTTCAATAGGCTCCTAGAATTAGTAACTAAACATAATTACATAGTTCATAATAATAGTATATACTTACAGTCCAAAGGTGTACCACAAGGTGGTAATGCTTCAAGTATGCTAGCTAATTTATACTTATATTTATTTTGAAATTAATAATATAGAAAATAGCAATTACAATATATTTAGATATATAGATGATATAATAGTAATTAATAAAAGTAATAACCCTATAGACTTAAATTTTTACCCTCCTAATTTAGAACTAATTAAAAGTAGCCATGATAATATTAATGTCAACTTTCTAGATATTAATATTAAATTAAGTACTAACAATAAATTTACTTTTGACTTATATCTGACTATAATTTTAATATTGTTAAATTTCAAAATTATCTAACCTGTTTACATAAATCTGTTTTTAATAACATTATTGTAAATCAGTTAGTTCGTATAAATAGGCTATGTTCTAAAGACAATAGGATTAAGCATATTATAGACTTGAAAGCTGTGCTAACATGTAATAATTACCCAGTAAGTCTATCCAAAAACATAATTGGTTGTTTTTGTTTTAATGAATAGTTTGTTCTGTTGCATTAATAAGTTAAACATAACAATAGGTTAAAATAAAAATAATAACTACTAAAAACAAAAATAAAATCATAAGTAAAATAAAATAAAAATAAAATTAACTCATAGTAGTAACAATAATAAAAACTAAATAAATAAAGGAATAATAGTCTTAAAATATGGTAACCTAAGTAAGTCTGTAACTGAGTATCCACTACCTCAATGGTTGCAAGTTTTATGACGTCAGTCAT
Source organism: Dolomedes plantarius (assembly GCA_907164885.2). Lineage (NCBI taxonomy): Eukaryota > Metazoa > Arthropoda > Arachnida > Araneae > Dolomedidae > Dolomedes > Dolomedes plantarius. Next base: position 137,604,311 of record OU015494.1, on the reverse strand, counting down.
CTTGCGGTTACAAGTTCTTAACTTCCACTCTGACTAGCGCCAGGCTTGGTGTTCTTTGGTTAAGTACTTTTATTCAAACTTAATTCATTTATTATTCAATTCTTCTGTTAATAATGGATTGTACGGTGTCTGAGTGTGTTTATTTAATAGATCATACTCATCAGAAACAATCCATTGGTTTTTAGACAGTATTGACACCGCTGATGAAGAAATGCTGTCAAAAACCTTATTCATACTTTTCTTTACATGTTGGATGTTCCTGGCTTCAAGTGGCTTTAGAGCTATTACTGGTTTTCTCTTTCATCTTATTCTTATTTATATATATATATTTGAGAAATGCACAATATGTGTATTACAACATATATATATATTTACTCGCACATACTTGAATAGTGTGCATATTTATACAATTATCTAGCGAGGTCCCTACACTCCTCACGTTTATTCTTCTTGTGTTAGACCTATCCGAAGCGCGTTGTATTCTATTTTTAGAATTCCCCCGTTAGGCCAGTAGGCAGGGGGGAGGGGAAATCCCGGATTCGGAAATAATTCAAACAAAGGTGGAAACTTTTAAAATCACTTTATTTTAGGTCAAACATGAATATCCTGAGTTTTCCCCCTCCGCCGAGGCGAGCGCTGGTGGTTATGAAAAAAAATTGAGTGAAAAAAAGGTATTTTTTCTGTTTTTCAAAATAAATTAAAACAGGTTCATTCAATCAAACAAACTGTAATATAAAATTTTTAGATCATGAAATTCTGCGTAAAATGAGTACCAACACATACAAATTACTTCGGTTATACAGTTACTAGCTTCTCTCGAAGTTTCCGTCATTTTTTCAACTTTTGCTAGTAAGTGCGATTTTCGGTATAATTGTGTTTTAAGTACCTGTTTGAAGAAAAAATAGATCTAACTAAATGTTGTGGAGCATTTAATTCTGCGTTCAATGAGTACTTTTCAGAACTCCGAATGGTAAAAAAGCCATTTTCTACAAAATTCTTGTACTCTGTAGGAGTCAGCTTATTCTGTAAGACAAGCATGTTCTGTAAGTACAGTGTTACAAGCTTTGCATATACAAAAAAAATGGCGACTTGCATGGAAGTAAGGCAGCATTCTTTTCACACAAAGTATATGAAGCTTCCAGTCTACACTTTTCTCTGTTTGGATGAATTGCTTTATCAACGTTACCATTCGAAAATATTGCACCCATAGTTTTGCTGTAGGTCCATTATTTTCCAGCTCTCTTAGTTTCTGAGTAAACATCTGCACAATACTTTGTACAGCAGTATCTGATTCAAAAAGAGAACAGTCTACGTCACTGGTGGCATCTCGCTCTTCATCTAAAATCTCGATCTTCGAAAGAACGATCTTTGCAATTGTCAATTGGCACATCATGTGAGCCCTGACCAGTAGCGTACCCAGGATTTAATCTTGGGGGGGGGGGGGGGTGAACGGATAAAATATTTAAAATTCAAATTCAATATTCATAATGCAATTTCTATTTCTTTTGGGGGGGGCCCTTGACCCACCCTCTGGGTGCGCCACTGGCCCTGACAGCTTTTGAATATCCATGACCCGTCATCAGTTTCTCAATTGATGCCCGAGCATAGGCAATGCTCAATAAGTCCTGCAACCCACTGCCATCCATGATGTATCTTACTGCTCCCATGAAGCATGAAGGACATTAGTAGATGAAAGTCCCCCAAGCGGACAGTTACGGACAGGGCCCGATTATGAACGCTGGGGGCCCCTGGGCAGATGCTACTTGAGGGGCCCCCCCTTACGAACATTTATAAAAAATAAGAACTATCCATGGGCTATACATACTATTAGAAGTACTAGGTGCATACACCAAGGGGGTTTTGGGGCCCCCTAGCATCAGGGGGCCCTGGGCAAAGTCCCGATTTGCCCATGCGATAAAAAGGCCCTGGTTACGGATTTAATCTCAGCTTCTACGGAACTTGAGGAAATGATTTCCCGAGCTTTCCAGTAAAGGGGCTGATCGAAGGTTACAAAACAATGGCTCTGTTCTAATTTCTTACATTCATTGGATGCACAAATGGAGCACTGTACACGGTGTTATAGTTTGAGGGAGGAAAATTGATGAAAGGAAGAAACATAATTTGAGATTTACAGTACTGTTTTGTACATGTAATGTCTTCTATAAAGCCATTCCAACCTGGGGTCCCATCACATTGCCATTTTTTTTATAAATACACATTAAATCGCTTAGCAAAACTTCAACTGCATAAATGATTTCACCAATGTCTTCAATAAGGATGCTACTCATTGTTGTTCGGCTCTGAAAAGGTAACAATGGGATAGCATCAAATTTCCCTATTCAGGAGAAAGATTTCTTTTGGCATTGTACAGTCGTGAAATGAGCACTGAAAAATCTCTCGACACACTGCAGTATCAGTTATTTATGAAGTCTGGAACAAAGAGCAAATTTGATCTCTCCAGGCTACCACCAACTCAAGTTTCTGCTTGCCCACATTCACTACTAGCTTATCACCAAGTACAAACTTGGTTAAGAAATGTAAAAAATCCAGAAGAATGGGGATGGGTACGCACTTCTCATGGCTTGGAGTCTATTGCAATGATCAAAGATTCAGCAGCCGAGTCGCTACTCAAAGTTCTTTCTTGCTCTTGCAAAAAGGGTTGTACTGGTGCATGTACTTGTCGAAAAGCAGCGTTGAAATGCTCAAATATGTGCAAGCATTGCAGTGGCCTCACATGTACAAATCTAGTTGAACTGCCTCATGATTTAAAGGATAAAGATGACGTATTACCAAACATAGAGATGATGACCACCCCAGATCATCAAAACAGCTAAAAACATTAGGTATGAAAAATGTTATTTAATTTGAAATATTTCAATTTTAGTACAGTTATTGCATCATTTATAATTACATAATAATTATTTTTTATGTAATTTCTTCTATATATTATTTCACTTCTGCTAGATTTTCTAATTTATAATAATGTGTTTAAACGGTTTTTATGGATGTTGAATACTCCGATTTTTGTAATTAATTTCCTATGTATCGACAAATGTGTAGTTTGTGTACATCATTATATAAATATACACACTATTCAAGTATGTGCGAGTAAAAAATTATATATGTTGTAATACACATATTGTGCATTTCTCAAATATGGATATACTATATATAGGAATTGCACGAGTTAGTGTGTTAGAGAAGTAAGTTTTGCGTCTTTCTCGACAAGTTGAATAAAATATCCCATTTTCCTGATGCTGTAGCTCGCTTGTTATTGGGTTTAGAAAATAGATGTAAATATAAGATTTGTTCAAAACTTTGTCCTCTTTAAGATTGTAACTGCAATCTAAGCTCTAGAACCAACCATTGCCGAGATATTTGAAAAAAATCCACAAAAAGTTTAAAAAATTTCGTTGTTTCCGGCTACAGAAAATTCCGCCGAGGTCTTTCGAAATGGAAAACTCGGTTTTTCACTACTGGACTAAACATATACAAGTAGGGAAAAAAATCTAATACTCGATCTTTTGTGCGGTAAGGCCATTTATTTGAACCCAGCTACTGGGCTATAGTGGAAATGGGTTATCTGGAGCGACGAATCAAGGTTCACCCTCGGTTACCGTTCGGATGGCAGGGTCTGGGTCTGAGGTCTGCCTGGAGAACGCCTCCTGCCAGAATGCAATGTGCCCACAGTAAAGTTCGGCGGAGGCGTAATTATGGTCTGGGGATGTTTCTCCTGGTATGGACTGGGACCCTTGGTCCCAATTCATGGTAAGTTCAACGCCGACGTCTACTGCACTATTTTGGATGACAGTGTTTTTCCTACGTTGTGGCAGTTTTACGGGTTGGACCCATGTTACTTCCAGGACGTTAACGCCAGCTGTCATGCTGCGAGGACCACCATGAATTACTATGGTGATAATGGGGTTAACCGAATGGACTGGCCTGCCCAGAGCTCAGACCTGAACCCTATCGAGAAACTCTGGGACGAGTTGGATAGCCGAATTAAGGGGTGCAACAACCGTCCAATATCGGTGAAGGAACTTACATGTCTTCTCCAAGCCAAGTGGAAGAAAATACAACTATCCGTCATACAAGGACTTGTGGAAAGCATGCCCCTGAGGGTTGAAGCTGTAATTGCCTCTCGTGGAGGCTCTACCAACTATTGAATATGAATAAATTTTGTCTTCCTTTTCTATCACAGGTGTCCAAATACTTATTGATATATATATATATATATATATATATATATATATATATATATATATATATACATACACACTATCTGGCCAAAAGTATCCGGACTCGGCATATACACTGCTGGCCACCCAAATTGCAACACCAAGAAAGACAAGAGATATCACAACAAAATTTATTTTGTAGATAACATGTTGACCAAGTATCAAATGATTAAATTTATAGACTTCTGTGAAGTGTGGCTCCTGCCAAAATGAGTAGCCGCCATTGTTGGAGATCACCGCTGCCACACGCCTCGGCATTGATTCAAAGAGACTTTGGATGAGTTCTTGGGGTACAGCAGACCAATCAGCTTCCACACGTTGCCAAAGTTGATCTGCTGTGGCAGCTGGGCATGGAATCTGGGTCAATCGTAGAGCAACCATGGACCACATGTTTTCTATTGGCGAAAGATCCGGAGAGCGAGGCGGCCAGGGAAGCAATTCAATCTGGCGATTGACGAAGAACCGTTGGACAATGCGTGCCACGTGTGGTCGCGCATTATCCTGTTGAAATATGGCTGTGGGCAAGCCCTGAAGGTAAGGAAGGACAACTGGCTCCAACACCTCGGAGATGTAGCGCTGGCTGTTTAAAATACCGGCAATGCGTACTAGAGGTGTGCGAGAGTGATATCCAATACCGCCCCATACCATAATACCCGGTGCAGGACCAGTGTGGCGGTGCATAACGCAGCTGTTCAGCATCCTCTCTTCACGGTGTCTCCAGACTCGAATGCGACCATCGTGGTGTTGCAGACAGAAGCGTGACTCGTCAGTAAAGACAATTTCATTCCATTCTGCCGTCCACATCCTTCTGTCATCGCACCATTGGTGGCGGAGACGTCTGTGGTTCTGCGTCAAGGGTAGACAAAGCAATGGACGTCTTGCGGACAGACCACTCTGCTGTAAACGGCGTCGAATGGTACGCGCAGACACTGGATGATGCGTTACAGACTGCATGTGCTGTGCTATGGTTCGTGATGTGACTGAGCGATCCGTCACTGCCATGCGCACAATTTGCCTGTCATCACGTGAAGTGGTGCGCTGAGGTGGATGCGATCGAACACGCCGGTCCGTCGTACCCTCCTGCATCCAACGATCACATATCCGCATTACAGTTGTTTGGTTTCGTCCAACACGACTACCGATTTCCCTGAAAGATAATCCACAATCTCGGTAGGCCACTATCCTTCCTCTTTCGAACTCGGATACTTGATCAAAAGATGATCGCTGTTTTCGACGAGGCATAATTGATCGTTTTTTTTGAAAAACCACAAGAAAAACATAATTGCCGAACTTGAAATCGTCGAAATCTCCAAGCCTTAAATAGCGCTTCGAAGTGGCGCCACAGGCGCGCGTGATGTCCGTCTGCTCTGAAATTCTAATCATTTGCATATCTCACCTCCGCTAATGCATGTTGTAAATTTCATGTTATTTGCATGTTTCCTTCAGGGTGTTGCATTTACAGTGGCCAGCAGTGTATTAATATGATGTTGGTCCTCCTTTTGCATCGATAACAGCCTGCACACGTCTGGGGAGACTTTCCACCAGTTTTTTATATGTCCATAGGAATTGACTTCCAGGCGTCCATCACAGCTGAAGTGAGTGCTAGCAGTGAAGATGGTCGATTTGGCTGGCTACGTAATCTGCGTTCTAATTCGTCCCAAAGGTGTTCAATGGGATTTAGATCGGGGCTCTGAGAAGGCCAGTCCAGTTTTTGAACAGCCATTTCGTCAAACCATGCTTGCGCAAGTCTCGATGTTTGAATGGAGCAGTTATTCTGCTGGAAGAGAAAGGAGCCTTCCCCGAAATATTGCCATAGAGTTTGGAGAGCAGCATTATCCAGAATGTCCACATACATCTCAGAGTTCATGTTTCCAACCACAGGAACTAAGGAACCCACGCCAAACCATGAAAAACACCCCCACACCATGATGCTGCCACCACCAAACTTAACAGTCGCCACAATGCAGTCACGTAAGAAGCGCTCGCCGGGCATCCGCCAAACCCAGACTCGTCCATCGGACTGCCAGATTGTAAAGCGAGATTCATGACTCCAAAGAACATTTTTCCACATGTCCACAGTCCAATGACGGTGAGCTTTGCACCACTGCAATCGACACTTTGCATTCTGGGGAGTGATGTTCGGCTTGTGAGCGGCTGAACGACCATGGAATCCCAGGTTTTTTAACTCTCGGCGAACAGTCCTGCTGCTAACACTAACGCCTGATGAACTTTGGAACTCCTGAGTGATTTCAATCAACGAGGACTTGCGATTTTGTTTCACTACCCTTTTCAGAGCTCTACGGCTGCTTTCACTATTTTTTCCGGCCTGTCACTTCGTTTTTCTGCAGTTTCACTGCCTCAACGTTACCACTTCACAATTAAATTACTCACAGTGGATTTTGGCTTCTGTAGAATGTCCGAAAATCACGAACTGATTTCCCACAATGATGGCATCCCACTATAATGCCACGATCAAAGTCACTAAGATCCTTTGACTTATTAATTGTCTCACAAACGCATAAATATGACCTGACATAGGACCATAGGAACAAATGGCTAACTGTGTTGCCTAGGCAAACGCCTTCAAACACAGATATTCAGAAGAATATCATCGGAGAGCAGAAGTACCACAGAAATGAGTAATGAAAGTTCGTAGAATAGCGTCAAAAGTTCAGGAAAATGCAACACAAAAAGTGAAGCAGAGAGTCTTTTGGTCAGAACTATGGAGGGTGAAAAGAACAGTTCTCATTGGATGTCTCCTGGATCCTCGAGTTGATTCGCTGGTGGGGTGGAGTCAATGGCTGTCTGTAAGCTGGATTTCAATTGGCAAGATGAGAGAGAAGATATGACCTGACAAACCACTACCAACACTTTTATAGCTTTCGGTTACGCATCAAAATTACGTCACCTGCCAGATCCACTTCTTTAGGGGGTGTCTGGATACTTTTGGCCAGATAGTGTATATATGATACCAGATTTTGTAATTTGATCATGCTATCAAAATGCAATAATTTTTTAGATGTTTTTATTCCTCTTACCTATTGAATTATATTTTATAGCTGCATCAAGCAGTTTATAGTCACTTTAGATTGAAGTCTTTAGAGAGATATCTCCAAGCAGGATAAGCATATAAAAATTTAAGTGTGCTTGAAATTTAAATAAATAAAATAATTTTTTAAAAAGGTTCATTGGCAAGTAACAAACCGTTTTGGGGGGCTTCTAAATAAAAGTGAACAGAATGAAAATTGTAATTATTGATTCAATATATATATATATATATATATATATATATATATATATATATATATATATATATACACACAGACACACATATATATATATATATGTGTGTGTGTGTGTGTATGTTCCAGCATCAGTCTGGAACGTCAGGAGCAGTTTCAACCAAACCTGGTACATACATGACTAACGATCTGAGAAAGAATATTGGGGGGGGGAGACACCCCTAGGGGGAAAGGGGAACATGTAAAAATGATGGAAAACGACTGATATTATTGTCGAATTTATAGTTTTCGGGGTCACTGTGCTGAATAGCGACACTACCGATATCGTTTAAGTGCAAGTTCAGCCCTATCAGCATTGGGGGGAGAGGGGAGAAAGGTTGAAAAATAAAATGGCCGAGAGTAGTGTCGATTCCATAGTTTTCGAGGTCGCTTGGGATGAATAGTGACACTCCCGATGCAGTTTAAGGTCAAGTTTATCCCCCCCAATCAGCATTGGGGGAGAAGGGGGAAGAAGTCATGAAAAATATGTAGTGTTCCCGCTCCAATCAGCGAGGGGCGAACCAGGTGACATCAGTTCTTTCCCCTTCATTTGGGAAATGCGCGGCGTCACGTGACAGTCGAGGAGAAAACCTCTGGTCGGATGGAGTCATGTCTAATTCTCTAGAGCAGCGGTTCCCAACCCGTGAATATCTGCGGACCACTAAACCAGAATTTGAGCCATGTGCGGACCACCCTAGCCCCCACCCCACCAACTTGAGGGGGGAGGAACCTTCCGGGAGTAGGGGGGTGTAAGATATTTAATATATATAAATGTAGATGGCAGCACCTGTGTACAAAAAGTAAATAAAAGCGTATCAGCCACTAACTTCAGTTAGAAGTAAGCTAGCTGAGGTCATGCCTGTAGTTACGATGTAGAGTTTGATTGTCTGTAGTTATCTCAATTCATCCACCTACATAATAATGCTTATGAATATTAAGTCATCGAGAGTATCTTAAATGGTGTCAGAGTAGAACACCGTCCACCGATTTCCAGTAAAAAAATCGCCTGAAAAAGAAGAAACTGACGATCGCAAAACGACGAGTAATCTACCAGCGATACAACCTTTCAATGCAGGTACAAATCCGCCGGAAGCGTGGAGAAATTGGAAACAAGATTTTGAGGACTATATTGAAGCTCTACGATACGGAAATGAATCGGAAAAGACTAAAACGGCTCTTTTTCGCCACGTGTGTGGAGATGAACTAAAGAAGCAGTACAGAGCATTTAACTTGAAACCGTTAACCGGTACTACGGAGATAAGCCTACGACAAATTTTAGACGAATTTGGAAAATATTTTCAAGATTTCCAAAATGAAATATATGCGTCCTTCAAGTTTCTCGAAATGAAACAATAAATAGGGGAGAAATTCACCGTTTTCTACCTAAGACTAAAGAGTGCCGTTACTGAATGTAATTACGGAGAACTGGAAGATCGCATGCTACGGGATAAAATTGTACAAGGGTTACAGGATAAACCTTTGCAAGAGCGTCTGATAAGAGAAACAAGCAGAAAAGCAAAAACGTTGCAGGAAATTGTCAGCGAGTGTAAAACTGCAGAGCACAGCAAAGCGCAAGCCAGCGAGATGAACGTAAACAAACCCACCGCTATAGACGCCATTGAAAGAGGTATCTCCCGAGCTGTGTCATCTAGAAGAGAATTCGGCGCCCGAAATGAAAATAAATATATGTGCCGATCGTGCGGTATGGTTCACGAACCTAGAAACTGCCCAGCTTTTGGAACTGTATGCCGAGTGTGTAAGCTAAGAAATCATTGGGCTAAAGTCTGCAGATCGCGAGGAAGAAATCAAAACAAAATGAAACGCGTGAACGCGGTGGAAGAAAATGATGAGGTAAGTGACTCTGAATCTGTTTACCTCGGAGAGCTGAAAACAATTGACGCAATTAATTGTAGTGATAATGAAAGTGTTTGGTATCAGGATATTATTGTAAATGGCAATTGTGTAACATTTAAAGTGGATACAGGATCTCAAGTGAATGTAATACCAAAAAGTAAAATTTTAAAATGGCCCAATAAACCTATTGTTTCGAAATGCAAACAAACTGTTCTGGACTACAGTGATAATTTGGTTCCAATAATAGGAGAATGTAAATTACCCTGTAAAATTAAAAACAAAGAAGAAAATTTACGTTTTTTAGTGACAGAGCTAGAATCTAGCCCCATTTTAAGCCTACAAGCCTGTACTAAGCTAGGACTGATAAAACGCCTGTATCAAATAAAAGAAAACAAGTCTAATTTAGAAGAAACCCCAGAACAAGTGATAAAAGAATTTAGTGATGTCTTCACAGGTGTAGGGAGACTTAACCGAACAGTGAAGATTAAGCTTAAAGATAATTGTGTCCCACACATAGCAACAGCTCGCAAAGTGCCATTAGCTCTTCATGATAAAGTTAAGGAAGAGCTAAACAGAATGGAGGATACTGGCATTATTACCAAAGGTGAAGAACCTACTGAGTGGGTAAGTAACATGGTGATTGTAAACACTCCTAAAAAGCTCCGAATTTGTCTTGATCCAAGGCCATTGAACAAAGCCATACAAAGGCCACATTATCCAATCCCAACAGCGGACAGTTTAATGACTAGGCTTCAAGGCAGCAAAATCTTTACCATATTAGATGCTAAAAATGGGTTCTGGCAATTGCCATTAGATAAAAATTAATCATTGTTAACAACATTTGCCACCCCATGGGGTAGATACCGATTTTGTGTCTTGCCTTTTGGGCTCAATAATGCCCCAGAAGAATTTCAGAAAGCAATGGATGAAGTGTTTGAAAAAGAGTTGGAAGTGAATGTATATTTTGATGATATAGCATTAGGGTCTGTTTCAGTTGCAGAACACTGCCAGCTGTTATGTAGGGTTCTCACCATTGCTAGAAGAGCTAACCTTAAATTCAATCTAGATAAAACTCAGCTTGCATTGTCCAGTGTGAACTATTTAGGACACATAATATCAGATAAAGGTATTAAAGCAGATCCCAAGAAGATAAAGGCAATTCATGAGTTTGCATTGCCAAAATGTAGAGAAGACTTGCAAAGATTTATGGGTATGATAACATACTTGGCAAAATTTACACCAAATCTGTCAAACTTGACTCATTCATTGTGACAGTTACTGAAAAAAGACATTGAATGGCTATGAAATGAAAATATTCAAAGAGACTTTCAGCTAATAAAGCAAACTATCATGCAGTCCCCATGTTTACAATATTTTGATGAGACTAAAGCTGTAACTGTGTCTGTAGATGCTAGCAAAGATGGGTTAGGAGCAGTTCTACTTCAAGATTGTAAACTTGTTGCCTATGGATCAGCATCACTCACTGAAGCCCAACAAAACTATGCTCAAATTGAAAAAGAGCTATTAGCTATAGTTTATGGCTTGGAACATTTCAACTACTATACATATGGAAGAAATGTAACAGTGCAAACTGATCACAAACCAATACTTGGCCTTAGCAAGAAACCATATGATACAATTTCTCCTCGTCTTCAACGTATGTTACTTCGGCTCAACAGGTACAATGTAACATTAGAATATGTACCAGGAAAGGAATTACTCATAGCCGATGCACTGTCCAGAGCAGTCTATAGTTGACAGATGATGGGTAATGTCAAGAATCTGGATGGCCTGATAAAAAGAAGGCAAGATTAGCTGCTCAAGCATACTGGCATTGTAAAGATGAACTTTATGTAACAAAAGAAGGAGTAATATGTCGAGGACAACGACTTGTAGTGCCAACAGCCTTTAGGCATGAAATTTTGAAAATATTACATGTGTCACATAAAGGTGTTGTGTGTAGTAAAATCAAAGCTAGAGAATACTTTTATTGGCCTAATGTAAACAATGAAGTTGAAGCATACACATTAAAGTGCAAGATCTGACAGAAATATCAACGAGCAACCCAAAAAGAAACCATTTATGAAGACCTTCCAGAGAGACCATGGCAGAAAGTAGCCTGTGATTTTTTCTATTTGAAAGGAAAACAGTATCTCCTGATGATAGACTATTTTTCTAAATATGTTGAATTAAAGCCAGTAAGCAGTACAACAGCACAAGCTGTAGTAAACATCTTGAAGTCCATTTTTGCTACACATGGACTACCTGAAGAGCTAGTTAGTGATGGAGGACCACCATTTAATTCTAATTTTATGAGAAAGTTTCTCAAAGATTGTGACATCAAGCCTCATATTACATCACCACACTTTCCTAGGGCAAATGGACAAATTGAGAGATGTGTGCAAACAATTAAAAAATCTCTTACTAAAGCTGCAGAGGATGGTAAAGACTTATATGCAGTAATGCTAGACTACAGAATCCAATCTGCAAAAGATATGCCATCACCTGCTAAATTATTAATGTGCAGATGTTTGAGATCTTTTCTACCCTCCCATCCAGATATGCTGAAACCAAAGTTTAACGTAAAAGATGCTCGCATTGCTCTGAAAGAGAGGCAGGTCAAGCAAAAGAAATATGCTGATAAGCATGCATCACGACTGCAAGAACTCCCAAACAAGACAAATGTTTGGTTTAAGCATAAGATGAATGAGCCTTGGAAACAAGGTTTCATAGTTCAAGTAGAACCACAACCTAGGTCATACATTATAAAAGGGAAAGATGGTGGTACCTACAGACGAAATAGGTACCATATTCGCCCTGTTAATAGTTCGAATGTGGATAACAGTTTACCCTGGAATCGAACTGTAGAAGATCTTTGGGAAAGCTCCAGTGACTCTTCAAAGACTCAACATGTTCCAGCTGGTAGTTCTAATGATCAAAGCACCATCAGTGACACTTCAAAGACTCGACAAGCTCCAGTTAGTAGTTCTAATGATCAACTTAGTAGATCACCTGAGATAAGAAGATCAGAAAGGACTATTGTGAAACCTATTCGTTTTAGAGACTATTAATTAGGACTTTTATCAAAAAATTTATTCATTTAAAATTTCTGTTTTTGGACTGCAAAGTAAGATTTCAGTTTGTAAAATTTTGTGTCTCAAGTTTTAAAATTCACTCATCTTAATTTGTAATTGTAATCTTTTAATCTTTAAGAAAAAAAGGGCATGTAAGATATTTAATATATATAAATGTAGATGGTAGCACCTGTGTACAAAAAGTAAATAAAAGCGTATCAGCCACTAACTTCAGTTAGAAGTAAGCTAGCTGAGGTCATGCCTGTAGTTACGATGTAGAGTTTGATTGTCTGTAGTTATCTCAATTCACCCACCTAAATAATAATGCTTATGAATATTAAGTCATCGAGAGTATCTTAAAGGGGATATAGAATATTCCGCAGGTAAAAGGGATACAGGATTAACGTACTCACATTTTAATGTATCATATTCTAATAATAAAATAATTGTGTTAAACTTTTAAGAAATTTTTATTCAACACCTGATAGTCATCGGATATATTTGTCCCATTTAGTTCAATGAACATTGCTTTCAAAATCCCCATTTATATGGCAACTTTTTTATATGTTGTACCGGACCACTCCCGAGGCTCTTGCGAACCACCGGTTAGGAACCACTGCTCTAGAGGTACGTCGAACCACCATATCGGCGGTTCTCCATAAATAAAATATCCAAAGTGACCGAGAGTAGTGTCGAAACCACAGTTTTTGGGGTCGCTGAGTTTAATAGTGACGCTCTCGATGCCGTTTAAGTGTAAGTTCAGCATCCATCAGCATTGGGAGGGGGGGGGGGGGGAGAAAGGGTGAAAAATAAAATGTCCAGAATGACCGAGGGTAGTGTCGAATCCATAGTTTTCAGAGTCGCTGAGATTAATAGAGATACTCCCGGTGCCATTTAAGTGCAAGTTCAGCCTCCATCAGCATTGGAGGGGGGGGGGGGAGATAAAATTACAGTGATTTCCGCTTATAAGAATCACGTTTGTTATTACTGTTTTTGATTCTTATAAGCGGTTGATTCTTATAGCCGAAATTTAGGTTTTTGGACAGGCACACACACACCCATACATTAGATCTATTAGATACATATATTAGATAATTTACCATATGGTACTCTTTAATTTACGTTAATTATCTTTTATTAAAATTATTTTTTATAATTTTAAAAATATAACTTAATTTCTAGAGTTATAAGTAGATACACATAATTATAGTAAGAGAAGAAAATATCCAATATTTGTTACAACATACCTGGTTAACAGTTTTAACATTTTAACTACAGGAAGGGAGCAATAAAAAGGTTTCTATGATAGTTTGACTTAATGAAGTTTTCAGGAGGCTTGTTATACCTCTTTCAATACCAATAGTCTCAGACGAAGATTCACCTTCTAGCTTACGTTTCACGCTTTGATAACGTGCTGAATCTACTAATGTCACGTTTGCCAAAATCATAGTGGACACTTCGAAGATTTATGTGTTTCAGGGTCCAGGAAGCCGCAACCAGGATGTGGGAGGTGAGAAAAAAAGGGTCCCCGTCTTTGTTTGCCAGTGGACAAAAATTAATCGGACCCGGGAGGGTCATGCTAATAGGACAGTGATGTGCTAAAGCGTTTAAGGGGAAACTATTATGTTATGTCTAGCAAAGAAAGGAATGCATTTTACGACTGTATTCCATCCCATCTTATCACTCTTTCTTTTAAAAAATATAAAGAAAGAACATAGTGCCTTTTGAGGGTTTAAGTTGCTTTTTTGGAAAAATGAAAGGAAAGCGAAGAGTGTAAGATGATTCTTAAAACCGGTGGATTGATTCTTTAAAGCGAAAATTTTAACATGAAAATAATACATTTGATTTTGTTTTTGCAATAATGATTCTTATAACCACTGATCACTATAAGTGGTGGTTACTGTACTTTGATTTTACACTCGAGGTAGAATTCATTCCTTTTCCTGTCTAATAAAAAATTGGGAAAAATAAATACCTGAGCAATGCCGGGTAAACAGCTAGTTGATACACACACACACACACACACACACACACATATATATATATATATATATATATATATATATATATATATATATATATATATATATATATAAAGAAACTATCGTTCAAATTATATTAATAACTCTCGACTTTTGATGATTTGTTTAAAGTTTGTGTCCATTTGCGTCTATGTTGATTTCTTTGTCCTTTGAATGTTTTTAAATCAGAACTGATTTTTGACCGAAATTTCAGCCTATCACAAATAAAAATTGGAAAAAAAACTGCCTTTCTTTCTAGTTTTAATTTGTCACAAAGCTGAAATTTTCGTTAGGAAAATATGTATTTATTTATCTGAACTCAAAATTTTTCAATCAGAAATCCAGTTGTCAATTATGTATATGTAGAAAGCTGTCCCCAGTGGGATGTATTGTAAAAGACCATAGATGAAAGATGAAGGTCAATGAATAATTAAAAAAATTAAATTCGTTATATTTAAAAATATGTAAAATTTCTCTATAGTAATCTTATTTCCTAAATTTTGACAGAAAATAAATCATACATACTGGAAGAGACACATTAAAATAATTAAGGCACTAAAATACTGTAATGAAAAAATTCTTTTAATAGGAAGGTATTTAATATTTCTGATTGGTATAATATTAACTCTTTACTTTTCCTCTTAGTTTCTTGGAAATTTTTAAAAGGAATTCTTTAAAATTTATAAGTTTATAAAGTTATACAGAATTCAATTTTAAATGTATTTCGATTTATTGAATATCAGAAGAGATCAGTGAAATTAATGATTCTCACAGTAATTGATGAAATTTATCTAGATTAAAGAGATAGATTTTTACTGTAAAAAAACCAGTTTAAATTCCTGAAAATTTTATTTCATGATAATCAGGCTGACAGATTGTAGACTCAGTAGGAAGCTACTAAAAAAAACTTCTACTCACATTCACAAATTTGTTTCATCTTCACCCTTGCCTTCTTTAACATCAAAGTTAAGCTTTTTCTTTATGTAAATCATGCTAGTAGACCTGGAAACCACCAAGTCCATTCGTATTCAAATTTTTCTCATCAGAAAATTTCTCCCAACCACTTGATATGTATTTTTGTAAAACTAGATTTATTCTCATATTTCACAGTCGCATTATTCGAAAAATTAGTTCTTAAAGTAGTTCGATGATGCACTATCTGTCCTAATGTTGTCTTCATTATTTCTGGCTTGAAAATTGAATGTTTGCTCTCTCATGAGTAAATTTTGATTTTTGAATGTTTCTTTTTCTCCACATGCATTATGCTTGTCATGCAATAAAATACGACACAGCAATTTTGCACCTTTCAATACAAATTGTGTAAAATGGATATCATTCATGTACCAAACTTATATTAAACCTTTTTAGCAGTGTGTTATAAAGCCAGTTGACTTGTTTAGCTTTCTCCTGACTTTCAAACGAAAATTACAAGCATCCATTTAATGATTTGCAGTGTGCTCATTACCATGTTCTAAACAAATGTATAAGCTAAAGAGCCATATAAAATGAGTTAAGGCAAAATTTAAAACTAAGATAATTTTTTTCGTCATACTACAACTATAAAAAAATTTTAAATCAAAATTTAAATTCATAATAAATGACAATATTACATCTAAAATATGTAAGAACGGAAAATAGTTTTGCACAATTTCATTATTTTTCTATTCATGACATACAGAATTATGTAGAAATTTTGACTGAAATAATTTTGTAAACAGCTGTACTTTTTCTTCCTTAAGATATACATGAAAGTACAATATTTTGACAAGACATTAAAGTTTCAAACTCTACTTCATCCTCTAACTGACAATGGTCCACAAGCTCATTGTAGATGCTATTTAACATAATCTTAAAAGAACGTATCTGAAAGTTCTCTGTTAACTATGCCATATTGTTGCTTATGGCGGCATGCACATAAATTTTGAGGATCATGTAATAATGCTGAGCAATAAACCAGAAGAGTCATCTGGAAGTCTTTAATACTGTTTTCAAATTCAATGACTATTAGGACTAATGTCTAATATCCCCATATCATTAACTCTCTAGCCTCAAAAGACAAGTCTCTCTGGTCATGCATTTCCTATGTAAAAGATGTATTACTTATCAGTTTTATAGAAAAAGAGAAATTAAAACCTTGTCCAATCATAGTATACTGGCCTTGAGGTAGCATGATAAAAAAGATGTATAAATGATTACTATGAAACATCCAAATGCTGATGAGACGAACATGGGAAACGAGAAAAATTGAAGGCAGTGTAAAAAAATTATAACACCATCTTCTTGTGATATATAGTATAATCCAAGCATTGGAGACACTGATAAAGAGGATCCACTGCAGGCTTGTTTTTCTGTCAGCCATAAATGTATCATAGGGTATTCAAATGTTTTTTTTCATTTGTCTGCATTTAGTATAATGCTTATGCATTTTTTTAAAAATCAGAACCAAAAGTAAAAACAAAAAAAGTACTGTTAAAGCTTTGGGCTGGATGTTGCTGAACAAAACTGATCCAAGTATCACAGCCTGATTGCAATCTTCATGGACATCCTTGAGAAAGTGATACACCAATTCCATTACAGACTAAAACCTAAGGACAATTCCCTAAACACATTCCAGAAACCTAGATAAACCAATATCCTTCGTTAACATGTCATGCTGGTTACGAGGATAGTAATAGAAGTGCAAAACCCTGGCAATTTAAACTATGCAAGATACCATTGCTATAACGTTTTTAGAAGTATCTCACTCATCAAAACTATCAGTTTATCTTTTATCATTATTTTGGATTTTTTCCCTTTTTTTTAAAATTCAAATTCAAATGATGTAAGATAACATGTTTTTATTTTCTTGAAATATTTAAATTGTAATCTTAAGTATGAAGTTTTTCATGCGATACTATTGATATGAAGGTTTTTCAACAATAATTAAATTGGGTGTCAAAGGGTTAATAGGTTTTCGGAATTTCCCGACATTTCTAGGCTCATCTAATTCTTCCTGTATGAACTACCAACAGACTTTATGGTAAAATGTTTCCAAACACCTATGCAAATCAATGAATTCTTGCATCCACATCTCACCATGACCTAAAAGTTATATAAAAGAATATAGTTCAGAAGCCTCATACCATAGAAATACAATCAGAATAACACAAACAAGAGAGATAAGATCCTTCAAAGCAGGAGAGATGTGATTGTGTGCTTGCTACCTATGCAACAAATCTGTTAGTTGTATTTCGAACATGTAAATATTAGTTTGATCCATTGCAAGGGATGTTGTTGTGAAGTGGAAACAAGCAAGAGCAATAACAGCATATTCACAAAATATACACTGCACCTATTGACTAAATGGGGGTGCTGAGTGCTAAAGGAAATCTTATGTGCTTGGCAGAAATAATTCAAACAGACTGTATAAACACCCCAAGATGAAAAGCTAGTCCAGTGACAGCTTGAAAGGAGTTCAGGATAAAGGATTACTACTGTTGGGCAGCCATCCTTCAGTAGAACATCAGCATGATCAATGCCAAGCATAAAAGCAGAGAAAAGCTCATCATCAAAGGACCTCTAAGCAATGGCAAAGTGTTTAAAGAAGAAAAAAGTTTTGCCACACAACCTGATAGTCCAGTGGATGTGTTTGGATTTAAAATAAATGCCAAGGGACTCAAGAGTTTCTCAACCTTTTTGCGACCATGGCCCCCTTTGGACCTTTTTACTTTCCCGTAGACCCCCCTGTCTTATGTAGAGTGAGGTAGCTCCATTAATTTATTTTATTTATTTTTTTTTTTTTTTTGGGGGGGGGGGGAACTAGAACATGTTTAAATCTAATTTTTATAATTTATGCAAAGTACAATTACATAAAATTTGTACTTAAAGTATATTGAAAACAGTGGGTCACTTGCACTTGATGACCAAATATAAAAATATTTTTGCATCCAGTTCTATTGCTGTGAGGGATAGCAAAAGTCTACTGGCCTCTGTCTATTATGTTAAAGCAATTCTGTGTTTGGCTAAGTAAATAATTTCTAAAACTGAAACCTGGTTCTACCGAATAAGTAGTTGGAAATGCAATAAAAAACAATTTTGCCTTATTTGAATGCTGTGGAAATTTTTTTTTTGATATTGTACTCTGTATCCAAAAATAGTGTTTTACTTGACTGAAAGTAACTGGCTGCTATGTCACTCTGCATTTCTGTGAGAGCTTCATTTGTCAATGTCAGCAGCATCAAGTAATATCAACATTAGCAGCAATCAGAGCAAAAGGATCAGCTACTCATGCTGGAATATCTATGTCCAGCAGATCATGGAAACAAACTTCCATATCATGATAAAGCTGCTTCAAATTATTCATATACACAATTATTTCATCATCTTTCACTTCATCACTAACTGCTATCAAAGAGGAATACTGGGCGTATTCAACATCTGAGTAACACCAACATTTGTATAATACCGTAAGCTGCCTTTTGCTTCCCTTTGTAGCTTCCTAGTCTTATGTCATGGTCCTCCTCTGTTGCAATTTTGATCTGGGACCATATGGCCCATGATTGAGAACCACTGCTCTAGTTTACCTGACTACTGTATCATGTGTCAAATTTTTTGGAGAAGATGTAATAATATTGGAATGTTTTTCATGGTTCTCACTGGGTCATAAGTTCTCATCATGAAAAGCTTCCATACTAAATCATATATAGATATTTTAAACAAGCCTGGTTTTGCAGTATTTTAGCAATAGTTAGGTGAGGGCCTATTCATTTGCCAGCATGATGACAGTCATCAGTAAATCTTGAGCCATGCGGCAATATTTTGATGAATGAATGACCAGGAACAGGACTGAACATCTGAGAGCAATTTCATCCGATACCTGCAGGATAAGATGGAATGGTTACTCAGAGCTAAACTACAATGCCTGACAACAGTAAATGAAGTCCCAAATGCTCTGTTGGAAGAATTTAGATAAATTTTAACAGTAGTGATTCAAAACTTAAAGGATAACATCGCCAGCTGAGTGAAGAGTACTATAGTATTAAAAGGAGGACCTATGCAGAATTATTTTTTCACTTCGCACATGAGAAGAAGAAAAAAAAGATACCACATATATGGATATTTAGATCATCACATAGTGTAGATTTAATTATAAATCATATAATTATACAAAAAATTATAAAAAATCAACCAAAATTTCTCTATGAAATGACAGAACAAAATAAAAAAATTACAGTTTTTATGGAAACCACTACAATATTTTTAAATGCCTTATACTAACATGTACTTTGCTTGAGGTGATAACCTGTTACATGTCTAACAAAGAATCAGTGCCATTTTCCCCCAAAATTATTTTTGTGGCTTTAACATCTTGCTTACTCCTTTCAATAACATCATATCTCAAAAAATGTGATTTTTCACGAGAGTGATTTTAAAGTTTAAAAGTAGAATAAAATGTATTAAAAATAAATAAATTCTGCTCTGTAGTGGCCAAATATTGAGTGGTAAGATATGACAATCTTGCAAAAATATACCACTCTTTCAGGGCATTCTGAAAACAGGCATAATTAAAAATCATCAATTTTTTAGATATGACGTTGAAAGGAGTGAGCAAAAGGAATATTTTAAAAGAATCTGCAAGGGATTAGAATTTTAATTTTTTCCTAACATATGGACTCGCTCCCTTTTGGGGAAATGGTATAGTTGTTAAAATGAGAGAACCCTGGTAGAAAAACATGTTATGCCAGTAAAAACTAGTTAGATGGAAACTAGTGCCCACTTATTGGTCAACTAAGGTAAATAAACAAAGTGCTCTCATGTGAAATGAATTCACGGGGCAATATTAATTCATAATCAGAGTTATGAGAAAGGAAATATGGGTGAATTAAAAAATGTGACATGAGGAAAGCGAATAATTAAAAGAAATTTTATTGATATTTAAAATAATATGTTGAGCATATATAGAAAGGGAGAGAATTTATGTGTTTTATAAAATTTATTTTGCTCGAGTACAATTTGTCATGAATTGTTGCAACAGTACTCAATTGTCAGATTAAATATAACAGAAATTTGCTAGAAGTAATATCTTAAAAATGGAGGAAATAAAGGGGAAAACAAGCTTATCATTAAAAAACAGAGCCCTCATAAGTTGACTGTAAATCTGATCTTTAATAAATAAACATTTAAATGCTCTTTGACTATAATACTTTAAGATTTAACAAAAAAGTATGGATTCATACATGTACACTTGGCTTACACCATGCTAAACTTCTCTTTTCAGAAAAATATAATACTTTTCACATTACCTTTAAATCTCTTTAGTGAAACTCTAAATTCTTAATATCATATATTTTAACTCTTTTCAAAATACAAAAAAATCTTCTGTTTTTACAACATAATTTTTTGCCTGGAAAAAAAATTGTTTGAAGTTGAGCCTTAAAACATACCAAAGAAATTCAGAAATTCCATTCTCAAATGAATAAAAGAAGTTACGAAAGCACATTTAATAACAATCATGAACTTAGGATTACTATGGCTAAATTCCATGAAAAAGTAAATTTTTAAGTAATTCAACTAAGATAGAATTGTATATATATATATTTATTTATTTTTCATATTTTGTAGCTATGTCATTCTAATGATTCGCTAAAGAGGGAAAGAAACACTCTGTGATAGCTTCTAGGCACACACAGTAGATATATGACCTCCAAGACATGCTTAATTCTTAAGAAAAAAAAAATTTAACCCTTAGAAATACATTAGCATGCAAAAAACAATGTTTTGAATTGTCATTAAACTACTGTAATTAAAACTGAAAAGCCATACACAGAGCATACATGTAAAGAAGCTAATTTAAAATCCAAGTAAAAATTCAGAGAAAAATCAGTGAACGTAAAAACAACAGAGAAAGATCTCAACACACCCTAATGTCTTGTACTCAGTTCTCTCTACTATGTCTTTCAGTCCATAAGCTTAAAGATGATGTATTTTATATTACTAAAGAAACTTATCATTCTTCCATGTATGTTCTATGATTTGTTAGTGGTTATTTATTATGGGTCATCTCTCTTAAGGGAAGGTAGTAATTCTGGAAAGCTCTTAATTGTTTGTGCTAGGAATTTGTAGAATCATAGCATAATGTTAAAATAGGATTTTTTTTCTTTATTTGTTTCCATATTAGAAATTTAATTGCATAACATGTAGATTACCCCTTGCTGAATTTTAAGGATTTAATGAAATGGTCTGAGTAAATATTAAGTTAAAAAATTTGAGAAAATTTTTTTTAAAGATTATGTAATAGTCATCTTAAAAACATTAATAATACGATACTAAATTACATTAAAAGCTCTTATTAAGAAGTGTGATAACTCAAATATGCTTAACTTAAATATATAACTATTATTATATAATATTAATTATATTGTATATTTTCCTTTTAGTACCATGCTGAGAGGAATAGCTCGATAAAATAATATAAAGCAGTGGTTCTCAACCTGGGGGGGAATGAGTGATATTCAGGGGAGGTACAGATGGTAAGAAATATGTGTAAAATGTATTTTAAATAAGAAATATGTGTAAAATGTATTTTTCTCGCATAACTTATGTTTTTTTAGGCTTAAGGGGGGCATAGGGTTATCCAATGCTCGTAGTGTGGGGAGGGGGGGGGGGTTAAATATAAAAAGGTTAAAAATCACTGAAAGAAAGGCTAGAAATTGATGCTACATAGCACTCTTCATAAAAAGCATTTTGCATTTAAGTGAGAGAGTGCTAAAGTAATGCACTACTGTTTCAAATCCTCCCTGACTTCTCAAGGTTTGTCTGATTTTAATTTATGCAGCTTAATGTTACACAATCTACCTAGATGCCAATTGTCTTTACTGGATGAGATAGCTGCCAGTCAGTATTTCCTTCCAGCCACCATAACCTCATGGAAAGACAATTTGACCCACAGAATATCAATTCTTTTAGACATAGCAAATTTTTAACGTATTTGTTGTATACATGGAAACAATCTTAGTACTTTGTGATCAGGTTTTCATCCAACTGGCACAGTCAAATAAATACCTTGAACAAGAAAAAGGAATAAAAGTGGTTCAGATTAATAGCAAAAATGACATTCTTTATTTGAATTAAAAAGCAATTATGAGTAATCAGGTATTTGATCTTTTACTTTAAGTATGTAATGGATTGTACTGTGTATGAAGTAAACATCTTATGGACTATTTATTGACTTTTTTAAGAAGGATTTGATTCTAATCTAAGGGATGAAACACAAAAACATACAATCTTCACAATTTTAAATATTTTTAAGAAAATGACATTTTTGAGTCTCTATCTACTTCCTTTAGAGTTATTTCCAAACTAATGTAATTTTTATTTTGCATAAACATATAGAATTTTTTCTTTTTACATAGGATTAGAGTTCTAGCTTTGTAGCTACTCAATAAGTCTCGAGCTCTATATCATTGGCCCTCTTTAGGCAAAAACAAAAAAGATTTGCTCTGTTTTTGTTTTTAATCTGAAGTAACTTCACTCTATTATTTTTCTATTCTTATTTTACATCCTACAATGTCAGTTAATGTCTATAATCTCAATTTAGTACATTCTTATTCCCCTTCAGATCATTTCAATTTCGGAAACCAAGGCTAATTCATTTCATAAAGAAAGACATGTTAGACATCTAACATAAATTAAGCATTTAGCAAATCAAACTCAGTTTTAACTTTTCAAAATGTAACAGTTTTAAAATGGAGAAAAAAAAAAAGTACTTTTTTTTCCAAATTTTTAAAAAAAGATATTATCGCTTTAGATTTATGTTATTACTAGCTGAAAACCCGCACTTCACTATGGAGTACATTCAAAGTAAATACAACGGTCAATGTATGCAATTAATGCCAAAAATAAATAAATAAATAAATATAAATATATATATATATATATATATATATAATAAATACGACGATCAATGTATACAATTGATGTAAAATATATATATATATTTATAAGAAAATCGTAAGGGATATTTTTATAGACAAAATAATGTAGAAGAAAATATTCAAATTAAATCTAATATAAAGAATACTAAAGAATATAGTACATTAATATAGTACAGTTTGTAGAACATTTCTTTTACTGTATTTTAATATTTTTTTTGGATAATGTCCAATCGTCTGCCGCATTATCAAGAAGAAAAAAAAAAAATTTTGTCTATTTAGTTGTTATGTACGTGACGATAAATTTATTTAAAGTACCAGAAAAAGAAATCACGTGATCAGCATTTAATAAATTAAATTGTAAAAATTAATCTTTAAAAATTCACCAAAAATCAGAAAATGGAGGTAAAGATTTGAAAAAGATCTCATTTTAAAGGAATTTTTATGTTCTTTCTCGTGATATAAATTTTATACCCCTCAAATTATTATTTTAAATGCAAACTTAAAAAAAGTAAAAAAAACAGCTAAAAAATTTAATTTAAAAAAATCTAAGAATTTTTGAAAAATCTTTCTTAGTGCACCCCTACACTATAAGAAGAATCGCCATGCAAAATTTCAGCCCATTAGGTCCAGTGGTTTGGTCTGTGCGATGTCAGTCAGTCAGTCAGTTAGTTACGGAACTGTTTTATATATATAGATAAACAGTTTTTGAACATTTAAAAAAAATCTTAATTAACAAGATTTGAGGATGAATGTTTGTATAGAGAAAAATAGAACATTTTAATTATTTTAGTTTGCAAAACCTCTCATGCTAATAAGATACTTAACAATATGTGTTCTTTTAATTAGATTTTATTGGTCTGATTACCCTCTTTTCTACAAAAAATCGAAAAAAATGTCAAACAATTAAAGAAAACATTAAAAGTTTTTTTTTATTAATTTAACTGCCTATAAATACATGAAATATTATTCAGTACATTGATGTAAGTTTTAATGAAACACTATGAAAAATAACTTTTTAACATTGAAATAAAATAAGTTGTGGGCTTCATTTATTAAAATCAGATATTGACAAAAAAAATAAAGCATAAAAAAAACTAATGTTTTATTAACTGCATGATGGTGAGGGATAGGGAATTCAAATTTCTAAAACTTTTCTACTTAAATTGCTTTTACAACTTGGTTTAATTTTTTCTTACATACAAAATCTTACGTTTGCTCTTGACAATACATGTATTGTTAAGAGCAAATCTATGTAATACATATATTATTAATAAAAAAAACATGCAATGTCATCTGAATAAGGCAAATTTCCATTAAATATACATATATCAGTGGTGCACAAACTGTGGGTCATGAAAAACATTGGAGGAATCATGGGTAGTATAAAGTAAATTTATATCATACTGAATTTTTTAAATAAGAAAACATACTTTAAACAATTTAACTATTACATATTTTTATTTATTTTTTATATGCTACAAATATATGATATTGTTAAAAAAGGTGTCAGTCTTACAAGGTTACATTGCTTCCATACACTTATACCTATGACTGGGTTTTCAAAATTAGTATTTATAAATCCAAACAATGTTGATAAGAGAATAGCATTCTCAAATATTTCCCCACATATTGAAGTAATATTATCTGAGTTCCAGGCTCATCCTTCATTTTTTTTTTTCATGAATAATTTAGTTTTATATAAAAAAATGTTTATGATTTTCAATGTTTTAAAAAGAAGCTTATAATTTTAAAATCATGCTCTTTTTTAATTCTATTTTTTGTTATTTTTTACCTAAATGAAATACAAATGTTTAACATTTAAATATGGAGTTTTAGACACATGAGGTTTTACAAAAAACAAGTGTAGATGGTAAGGAAGACATTTTTTTTATTCTTCTTATGCAAAGTAAATAAATACTCAAAATCTACAGATCATTGATTTTTGAAATAGTTTCTCAAAATTTGCTTATTTCATTTTTCTATTCTTTTGTTAAAATTTTCCTAATTTTTAAAAAAATATAACCAATAAATTACCAATAGGTCGCATGATTTTTATTTAAAGAAAATGGGTCACAGTTAAAAAAAGTTTGCACATCACGAATATATAATATGCAGTAATACTTGATTCTCATAACTGAAATGGACTTTATGTGAACTACATTTTTTTTTAGAGTGTAAAATGATTAAAACAGATTTTATGAGATAAAGTAAAAGCTTATTTGATTTGATACTTCTATGTTAAGTATAAGATCTTGATTTTCTTCATAATATTGCAGTTAGCCCAATATACTTATGCTATAGATATTATACTTGCTTGAATATTTTAAAACTTGCATCTGAAATCATGATAAATATAATTTACTAACACATACAAGCAAATATTAGTTTTGATGGGTTACATACATAAAGGAATATTAACTTATATCAGCATGTTAAAAATTCAAGTAAAACGAAGTGTAACAAATATTTCGTTCTAGTTGATAGTTATGTTAGGGAATAAATATTCATTTTTCATTACGATATTAAACCTTTTTTTTTTTTTTTTTTTTGGTTTGTTTTATAGGCATTGCAAGAAAATATGCTTTTCAACACAAATAGAATAGGAGCAAGCAAATTCCCCTTGATATGTTCATTTATAGAATCTTTTTAGACGAATTTACTAAGTCTAAAAAATGTATACACAATTACTTACCTTTTAAATAAATCATCAGATCTAATCTCCGTTGTAAACTTATTACTATAACAATTTGATTACAACAAAATTTTTGTCCTTGTCACAAACGTCCTAACTGGATCTGACGTTTGAAATTGAAACTAATTTAATTTTACTCATCAATTTTTTTTTTTTGTCTGTCACAATTAAACACAATTTTTAAAGCTCAAATACAAAATATTTAAGTCTGACCTTTCTATTTGTATGTCTTATCAGTTTACCGTTAAAATGTTAAACGAGACTACTCATCCTATTTATTTACATTACGTCCATAAACAACAATTTTAACCACGTGTATATGTTTACATCAGGCTATCATTAATTACATTAGAAACATATAGATAGTAACTGCACTCATTAACAGTACAGGCATCCGTACTTTGCAATTTTAATCCATTTAATTCACGTAGTTCATCAATGAGATTATGTCGTGGCCCTAATTTTTACATAAAACTGCCTAAGCTTACTACCTAGGATGTAGTTAAACGCTTATAGCAACAAAATGGCGCTGCAGAATACTAGTAACGGCGGTTTAGGAAAAAACACTGGATCAGCGTCTGTTCAGCTTGTCGTCTTTATTAAACGTTCCCGCAATATAAATTTTTAAAAAATTGTTGGCCGCTCTTGCTTAATTTAACGAACTTTTGCATTATTGGGCTTTGCAAAACCAAGGCAACAAACAGATTTATTGAACATCCTCCACAGCAAAAGCATTTCAAACTGTATGTGAAAGTGAAATACCTTACACCAGAAACGTAGTTTTATAAAAGACGTTTCCTATTCATGAAATATATCTTCAAATGTTGCTATATATATTTTTTTTTACTGACCAAAATCATAATTATCTTTAACAGTCTATAAAATATATTAGGTGTCTGGGTGAACAAGCTATCAATGTTAGCGATAAATTTTTGAACAATAAAATGATTTCATAGTTGTCATAACTGTTACAGAAAATATTAAGACTGAAACAAGCACACACATTTCTTTTTGTTTGTCCTTTTTTAAAAATAATTTTACATTTGGTGTTAAAATCAAAAGTTGGCACTAAAGGAATCACTATATTCGTTAATACGCGAATACTGCCTTATTATCTCAATATCGGTACTCGTTCTTGTGTTCAGTGACTTAGCGAGCATAACTGGCGCCCGGGACACGATACCTTTTTGGCGCCCTCCTTTCCGAAAAACATAGTAATATAATATATAGAATTAGTGAAAAGGACCATTTGGCGACCCTGTGGGAGTGGCGCCTGGGGCATGATAGACCCCCTTGCCCTCCCCTCGCTACGCAACTGCTTGTGTTTTTACCTTAAGGAAAGATTTACCTGACATCAGGAATCTTATTATTTATAATAAAAAAATATGCCACCAGATAGATTATTAAATGAATATTTACTTAGATGCATATATAACACATTTTATATGTAATTGATGTAACCCATTTTTTTTCATTTTCTCTAAAACACTGTGATGAAAGTTAATTAACCAGTTTTCAATATGTATTTTCATATAAATAGGTTACTACGATTTCGAAACATTCATCATATAAAGTCCTACTACTTTGATCAGTCTGTATTTTCTCTTTTATGTGTTACAAATGATTTGAACAATCGAGTTTTAATCTTTTGTACTTTGCTCTCGTTTGACGTCTAATGGGGCTGTATCAAACTAAAAGAAAAAATATTTATATATATCTGTTGATATGCATTTGTAACAAGAAAATTATGAGGCTGTAAGGGAAAGCTAAATATATTTCTGTTCGAATTTTTTTTTTTTTTTCGTCTATGCCCTTATAAATGTTTGTAAAATGTAATTTGAAGTTTCTCACTAAAAAACATTCTTAGATAGTTTAAATATTTTAATAAAAATGGAATTAATTGCATTAGAAATTCTTACTTTAATTAGAATTTGAGTTGCAATAACTGCAGTTTCTGATGAATTAATGATCAAGATTATTTCAATTTTCATTGCGGTTAATAAAATTAAAAACTGTTTTATAGGCCATATTTATATACTTTGCTCTTACAGAGTACTTGGGGGAAAGCAAAACAGTTGTAGTTGAAAGCTTCCGAAATCTACATTAACAATTAGCTACATTCCCAATAATTGGTGTAGATTTAAGATGCTTACCAGCCACTTAGTGATGGTCAATTCACGTTTGGCGTTTTTGGTGTTGGCGACAAAATCGAAGCTGGCCTCTACTAAGACACAAATACGGTTTCTTTGGCATCTAGTGAATTAGTTTAAAGTTTTTACGGTGGTAAACATTAATTTGACATAATATAAGAGGCTTCTGATTTGCTGATAACACCCAAGTATTGCCTCATAATCCCCCTCCACCACCACCACCACCAAAACATGCCCATATAAATTGTGGGCGTTTATGTAGGGAGTGGCTATAGGAGCCGCTATTCATGCTTATGAGTTTAAATTGTAAGTTTATGATAATTTTCTAAATTTTTTTATGCGTTTATTAATATAATTTCTTCATGAGAGAGAGAAAAAAACTTTGGTAATATTAGATTTGACTGGTTGCTCGTCACCTCATTTAACGATAACTAATCGGTTTCTGCCTTTATAGGATTGCAAGGTTTGCACACGAAAACGCACCACGCCAAGTGGTGTGGCAAAGGCCCAATTTTATTAATTTTACGATCTGTTAAGCATCACGTATAGTTTTAATTGATTCAGAATTACGCGGATGGAGGCAAAAATAGCTGCTTAAGGAAATTTTTATGAAGTTTTTGAAATTTTTTTGGCAGAAATTTATTCTATAATATAAATTTATTATATTACAATAAATTTGTAGAAATTTGTTCTAATAAGGTTTTTTTTTCACAGAATATTCAGAATATTCTTTCAAAAATTAGTACTGATTTATTGTCATATTTTGCTCCAGGTTTGTTTTAATGAGCATAGGGGAGCTGCGAGGTTTTCGGGTTCATCCTAGCAAACCCTTCAACATGGAAAATTACGATAAAATTTTTATTTAGGTATTTTGCGAACGAAATAAGTTCCAAAAGGATGATTAAAGATGAAGAATTGTAATAATCCTTTTGATATAACTATTAGTATGTCAAATTATGTTATGTAATGTAGTTTGGTTTTCAGGTAATGATTTTAATAATTAAATTTTTATAGGAGCAGGAGGACGATAAAGGGGGAGGAGTTAACGATTGCAAGTATCTGTCTCGCGAAGGGAAATTATGCATTTGAGAAAGACTATGATTAAGTCATGATAATTACTTTGAATCAGCTTGATATCATAACCATTTCATACTTTTCCATTTTCAGTTTCATACGAATATTGTGAATACTTGTTACTCGTCAGAGTGAAATTTTCATACACTCTTCTAAAAGAGACATTTTTAACTGTATTTCAAATTACGATATTTGAAATTGGATTGCTTGGAATTATTCGAACTGGGAACTGAGTAGAAACTTACACTGTGTAAAACTCAACTAGCTAAGATTGTTCAGTATCATAATAAAAGTTCTCTAGTGATGCATTCCAATCTGCTGACATTTACAAAACTAAAACGTCACAATGCAAAGTATTGTGCAGGACTTTTGAACTGTTTATTTTCACGTCGATTTAACGTTAGACCGAACTGCCAATAATATATAATTCACTTGGTACTGAAATAGCTTTTAAACTTAGGCGTATCGTGCTTCTAACTTTTTTTTTTTCAACGGGGGGGGGGGGGGGGGGGGGTGTTACAAATTGAATTCAGTTAGGGCCCTCCTCAGAGCAAGTGACTGCTGGACGGGCCTTAAAATATGAAATATTATGACTTTTTTAAAACTGAATAACAATAGAATTGATGTTTGAGTAGTATTCAAAAGTTATACAATGAGAAAAATAAATACAATATAAATAAAATGAGAAAAAAATAGCATCGAATTTTTGTTATGGATCATATCATTGTTAAAAACTATGGTAAGGCTAAAGATATAATCGGAATCTTCAGTTTCACAGTTTGAAATAGCGGGAAAAAACCAACTTCCTTGAAAGTTTTCAACAATTTTCCGATTTTAACTGAACTTCTATTAACGTTTTAATTTATTTCGAGTTAAGTTAGGGGGGAGGGAACGTGCAACCCCCACGACGCTACGCCTCTACTTTTTAAAATTCTCTCGCTTCTTTAATGTGCATTCAATTTCTTATGGCAATTACTTTGTAATACGAGAATCCGTCTGTCACTCTTTAATTAACTAATTATTTTTTTAATTTAACCGGTATTAATTCCGTAAATTGGAATTCTTTTGCACAAGAACGTAGGGAACTAAAGGAGGAAGGGTCAGGTGGTCTTAGTAAGTGCGATGGTTTTGATAAAGAAATCAGATTCAAGCGTATTCTTCAGATTGGATAACAATTTTCAAATTTTGACAGCGCTCACAGAGGTGACAAACCTAGAAATAATATATGAATATTATTAACTTTCCATTTATATAATTATTAAAACAGGCTCTTAGAAATATGGTCTGGAAATATTTTCAAAGGGTTTGAAAAATATGTACAGTTAAAGGATGGGTAGTACATTCCTGAAATCTAAGTACTGCCGTCCTTTGCGGAGGGCGTGTCTTTCAACTAACGACTATATAAGCTTTGTCATCACTACTTTGTTAGCACGACAGCCCGTTTTATATGGAAATACATTTGATAAAGTTATATGTTTAACAATTATATATATATATATATATATACATATTCAGTATAAATTGCATAACTTCATTAATTTAATTTTCTAGTCATTTTCCTAAACCTGCAAAGGAGAGTTTGGAAGATAGTTTAGGTCATTTGCAAAGTTTAATACAGTTGACTGAAAATCATGAGAGGGATAATGAGACGGAAAGGTAAGCTTATTGGGGTATCACAAGTTTATTTGTCAATGTTTACTAATATTTATGTGTCCTCCCACCGCAATGCTAAACGCTTTTTGTATGAATGCTTTTCTTACATTACAGTGAAAGAGTGTAGGGTTTTCGTTTAGTACAACAATGTTTCAATCTACTCAGTATTTTGCTTTAAACAATTTTACTGTGTAAGTATAGAATCGTGCTATCTTTATTTTTACAATGCTTAAATATATGGCACATTCACGGTGCGGCGAAATGCCCGCCAAGGGCACTCGCCAAGAGAAAGAAAAGGGGGAGTTCCTGACTATTGAAGAATGGTTGAGCACAAAGAGAGGACAACTATTAAAGTGAACCGTTTGCTTTAATAACTACTTCTTTTAGCCAAAAGATTCTTTTACTAAAGAGGCAGCAATTGTTAAATAGAGATCTCAACCAATTATTCCCAAATAAGTCCAACGTGAAAAGACTACGCTAATTTACATTATTTTCATAAATCCTGTCTGTAGATCCCCGATTATTAGTATTATTTTGAATTTAAATTCTAAATAAAGTGTCAATACGATACCCTTGATAGAGGAACATTACTTATATATTTTATAGTCCCTTTCTATATGAAATAAACAAAAAAATAAGCTTCTCAGAAATGTTCAGAAAATCGCATACAATTATGACGTAGCAATGTATTCAAAAGAAAAATTAATGTTTTTGAAGAGTGAGGAAACTTATAAAATTAAATATGCAGAAATTATTAGATTTGGAATGGAAAGGAAAATTGCAACTCGCACATTATTGCTGTTTAGGGGACGGTCAAAATAGGTTCAATACAAACGTGCTACTTTTCCGTGATTGAATGACTGCAATTTTACATTTTTTGAAGATAAGATCGCTCAATAATTGAACCAAACATACAAATTTTAAAGATTGAAAGTGATTATATACACCAAAGGGGTTAATTGCAACTGGTAAACAAAAGTATAATTTTCAAATAATAAAAAAAAAAATTTAAAAATACTTTTCCAATGCATTAAAAAGTATATCATTTGTATATCAATACAATTGCATTTTAAATTTAAAATTTATTTTAAGAAAAGTAAATTTAAATAATACCGCTTATTCTACTTCGTAACTGAATAATATCAACTCATAAACAATACTAGATGTTGGCGGGCGTCACTCCTACCTAAAATAGTGCGCGCCGAGTTTTATTTAAACAGCTATTCTCAACCAATTTATGTCCCCCCCCCCCGGATGACCTTCACATCTCTCCCCCCCCCCCACACACACACAGATACACAACCCTAAAAAAACGTAAGTAACGCCAGTAAAATACATACAACACATGTTTTTTGCTAACCCTCCGTTCCATCCCCCACCCCACCCCTAAGAATATCCCTCACGCCCCCTCTAGGGGTACAGCCCTCAGGTTGAGAATCACTGAATTAAAACTAGTAAATAGCTCTATGAGATAAGAAATCAGGTAATAAAAATAAATAAATGCTCTAGTTCATGCAAATTATACGAAAAATTTATTTGTGTATGCATACAATTACCAGAGGACTTTGCTCTGGCACTTTGCTACTTTAGGCCAAATAATGTTAATGCAAAAGAAACTTAGTTATTAGAAATGAATCAAGATATAGATTATGCCAAACAATCGGGATATAACACTTAAAAGATTAATGTATATACTGTTTTCCAAAACAACCAGTAAGAAGCTTTAAAGTTAACAGTAGAGTTACAAGAGGTGGAGAGAATATTCGAAGAGATTCTAGCATTAATTTGCTATTTACAGCCCATTTCTCTTAAAATTCATGCGTGTGGCGTAGAAAGTTTTAATTTTCTACTACCGCGGGATGAACTACCACCTCTGTAGCAGTATCCACCACGCTTCTTTAATATATTGATAGACGACTAAAGACAACTTCCATACGGGAGCTGAAGTTTAAATACAAAAATACTATAAATGAATAGTGGTAGTAAACTGCCCAACCGATACTCTCCCCAAAAAATATTTGAGGGTGTGTTACTTTGATAGGGAGCAACTAATGCTGAACCTATACTAAATTTGCCATAATATTTATACTAACCAAAATAAAGTAAATAAATAAAAAATTCGGATTTATTTATGAATTACTTCCCTGAAGGGGCGGTGAACCCCTTCTTTGGTTCACCGCCCAAAAGATGCGTGGGTGTGGAATATACTTTTCATTAAAGGTGAGACTTTTTATTGTTAAATCCAGATATCAAGTGATTATTGTTTTAGAGCAGTTTTTATATTGATTAAATGTGTTCACCAACAATACACTGAATTTCGAAATTTATTAAAAAAAGTGATTATTAAACATTTTTAGTTTAAACAAAAGTTCTCGTATTATTGATGAATCTTTGGAAACGCGATTGTTAAATAAATAAATATTTTTCAAATTTTATTTTGCAAGAAAAATAGAATTAGTAATTAGGCATTTAATAACCTAATAATTAATTACCTTGGATTCGCAGAAGTAAATTTTTAATTAACATAAAAATCGGTAAAAGAAACGCGAATTTTCTTGTAAGCTAAAACATTATAAATTTAAATAACAATTATCTAGTAATATTATTACACATCTTACAAAAAGATTGTATAGATTTTACGTACAGACGTTGGAAAATGTATTTCGCGTTGTAATAAAGAGTGATATTTTTCTACCCTCCTCCTTTCCCCGCCCTTTTTTATTTCTTGAGAAGATCGCTGTAGAATGTAACTTCTAAACACATTACAATTATGTGGATATCGCAATAAAAGAAAATATTCAACCATTGATAATAATTAAGATTAAATTGTGAATTTAAAGAAACCATAAAATTTTCCTGCAATGGATTATTTAATTAAAATGTCCGTAGCATTGAAACTAAGTTCACGCAACTACTCAGATCGAATTGATTAGTTGCTATCAGAGTGATCGCTGTTTCATTGTTACGTATTAAGGACATAAATAAAGGAGAGAAAAAAAATTGTCCGAATGTCTCGCAGGCCCGTTTCGAGCGTTACAAAATCTATTTTTAAGTCTTTAAGCAATGGTACCAGGGCCCGATTTCAACTCGGGATGGGGGCCCCCTAACACTGATGTGGGCGTAAAATTTCCAAAATTGACACACAAAAAAAGATAATAATAATAATCATGAATCATTGTGAAAGTACCATTTTACCAAGAATTGGCTATTTGAAGCATATAAGCCTAGAGCATTATCAAATAACAAAAAGCAATACAACATATTAACTTCATCATTAAAACACCAATACAATGCAACCAGAAAAACTTATTAATCCCTTATATACACTATAACATAAATCTATTGCACAAAAGTGTTACAAAATTTGCAATATTTCATTTTGCTCCCTTTGGTAATCTCACTTAACATCCTTCAATTTATACCCAAGAAAAATATTGTTATTCTGGTTTCTGAGGTTATTGAATTCAAGAAGTTCAGTAGTATTGTTATATACAATACAAATGAAAAATGCAATCTTTTCAGGTCTTCATAAGAAAGTACATTAAATGTCTAATTTAAAAAAAATTTACTAAATAAAAAAAAAGCAATGTGCATTAGTATCACATAAAATATGCCCAAAGACTTACATGATCATAATACAACAAATAAAAATATTGAATACAGAACTTTTACGTTATGTTCAGAAATGCTCTGAATCTTTAATATTAAAAAAACATAATAAAAACCCGTCAAAACTATACAAATCAGTCTTTAACTTAAAATGCACAACAATTTTCTAAGTCAAATATTTAAATGATTTTTCGAAATTTTTTCTATGTTTCACAATTTAAAAAGGTGTTTTTTATTAAAAAGGTAAAAAAAAATTCTAAGTTGAACGTTTTGAAAACCGCTAAAACACGTTGGCGAGAAAAATTTTCCACTCCGCCAAACACGGTAAAATTGGCGCAAAAAAATCCAAGATGGCGGACCTGGCCCCAACTCCTAGACTCCTGCTGAATTTTTTAAATTCTTATCCCCATTTCTCCAAAACTGTGTTTTTTTTAATCAGAGCCAATTAACTTCTAGGAGATGTATAAATAGGTTTCAATAAATTTGTCTCTAAAATATTTTGCAGTTTTGTAAATCTTAGTATATATATTGCCTATTTCCTAATTTTTCTTCCTAGGTTAAAAACTTATGTACTTGTTTCTTCTTCTAAATTATATAAAACTGGTGGTCTTATTTTTTAATTGAATGTGTGTATATATATATATATATATATATATATATATATATATATATATATATATATGATATTTAATCATATTTAAGATATTTATAATTGAATGATATTATATTAGCATCACATTTAAATTTTCTATGTCTTAGGTGTTTTGGAACTCTTATGTAAGCATCATCATGTGTAATAATTCTAAACTGTATGGTACTGAATGGGCAAAATTTTCCTTACAAAACTTAAGAAATTACTATTCTCCTTATCATATAAGTTTCGGGAATTTTTAAGTGGCAAGGAAAGTTTTACTACTCACAATCATCCATATGATTTCAATATTTAACTTGTATCTATTTTTAACTATCAACTTTCTTTTACAAATTATATTTTATTTAATGGTAGCATATATCTGAGCTATCAGTGTGTTTACTTACATGAAGGTGATGTCACCAGATTCTTCGCCACTCTGCAGTATGAATTCAGGTTAATCATAAGAATCTGCATAGATACTTTCTTTCACAAACCTTAACCTTTTTTACCATCTAGTTCTACTGCTGAAACAATTTAAAATAACTAACCATCCTGGGTATCACTGTCATGAAACTTCTGGACTCGCAGTCTTTCAAAATGCATGAAATGAATCGTAATAAGGATGTTGAGAATCCATTAAGGATTTAAATTATTATTTTTATATAGTGGGTTTTAAGATGCTGTGTGTTCTTGTCAGTATGGATATTATTATGTGTATGTCCAAAATAAATGGCAGCATTGTGTAGTGAAAATTTTTTCCCCCTTTGATTACTTTCCTCCCTAAATGTAGTATTTGAAAATTTACAAAATATTTAGACTTTTGAAATAAACATTGTTGCTTACATTTTTTTTTCTTTCTATTATCATCAGAATTACTTATTGGTTAAACCATATGATACCTGTTATAGAAGATATTTGTTCAAAAATTTTATATGACTAAATTATTTTCTATTTGACTGACAGAAATTTATAGGACATTCTTTCTTTAATTTATTATTGCAAGTGTATACTTTAAACCTTTGAAATTACCTAGTGTAATTGAATCGGCAGTTTGAAGAAGGGAAGAATGTGCTTTTGTGGGAAATTAAAAAAAAAACTGCATACTTTTCTTATTTATTATTTTTTCTTCACTAAACTTTTATATAAGATTCTTTACATTTACCTGCTATTCCAGTACCTTGGACAGGTCAGTTGAACTGTCCTTAAATTAACTAGACAGTACTAAAAACCATGGATTTGTTCCCTTCTTCAAACTGATTATGAAATAGGCATAAAAATCAATAATTAAAGAAGGATAAATTATTTTATTTATAAAAATTTAGTATATGTTTGTAAAATTTTGTAAAAAAGTATAAAAATCATTACTAATCATCACTTTCATCGTCATAATATGCAGTGGTTGCAGTAGTTGGTCACATCAAAACTTCTTCATAAAATGGTTTGTACTCATGTGGAATGTGAGTAACTATCTTGCCAATATCCTGGATCTTCTTGTATTACCTTAGTTTATATTTATAAGATTTAATAATGCTTAATATTATCAAAAAGCATGCCTTTCTTTTTATTTGGGACAAGTGGTCAAAATGACCGCTGATTGTAGTTAGAGGTATACAGAAAACGCCATAATGATAGTGTTAAAAGAGGATTGCCATGTAAATGCACACTTCGTTGATTAAACAAAAAAAAGAAAACTGTAATGAGCTACAAACAAAAGGCTAAAGAAATAACAGAACAGAAGATGGAAATACCAGCTGTAAAAGAGCGCAACAACAGCGACAGTCTGGCCAAGCACGGTATCAATAGTTTGAAGAAGGAAACAAAACCAGGATTTGTTCCCTTCTTCAAACTGACAAATATTGCTTGGCCCGATTACACCAGAATGTGAGTGTTTTTTTTCCTTCTTTACAGCTTACAAGGAGGGTCTAAATGTAAACAACATTTTAGCACAAAAAAACAAATTCAATTTTTTGGCGCTTGTTCCCTTCTTCAAACTGCTGATTCAATTTTAAATAGATTTGGGAGAACATTGTGTATCATATAGTTTAAAGATGAAAATTAGGATTTATTATATGGTATCTGTGTATAACGAGAAATAAAAAAAAATAAAATTGTTATAACAAGGCATCACTCTAAATTTTTGATATGACTAAATGGTTTCTTCCATAGGTTTACATGAATATAAGGCATGTTTTCTGTGGTTGAAACTTTTTGGTTTGTTATCTGTAAAAAATTTTTTGGTGTGTGTTTATACTTTTCTGATGAGAAATTACAACATGTAATTGTCACGACAGAAAATGGCAGAATTTGTTTTTGCACCTTTTGTAAAGGAATAATATATCTACATGACTATATTTAGCATAAATTTCTACACATTTCTTGAAAATGATTTGGATTAAAACCTATATGACTGTATTTTGCATAAATTTTGAACACATCTCTTGAAATTGATTTATTTTTATAATTTGCACAACACTGAAAAAAAAATGCCTAATGTTTATTAATTTTGTACTTTTTGACTTTTTGTTTAATAGTGTATTTGAAATACTTATTATATTATTGTATGTGTGTAGGTATTCCCATAAATCAGCTTTTGTGCATTTCAATGAAATTAAATTTTTTTTATATGTGTGCCAAAATTATCTAAAAAATATTAAATAATTTAATTTTTGTAGTTTTTATACAAATACTTATGCTTTCAATAAGTTATGCTTTTTACTGGATGTATAATTGATATTAACTGAAGATGTATAGAATGACTTTAATTATGCTTGTAATACCGTCATTTTTAACTAAAAATGAAACTTATTTCTAATATATATTATTAGTTGATTGCCTTAATCAATATGTATTTAATTAATCCATCGATTAAAACAAAGTATTGGCTGCTTGGATAAGCCTGTTTTACGATTTCAGACAGATCTGATCTGCATTAATTTATCTAAGCAGAAGTAGTTGGTTAGGAACTCAGTTTAAGCATCTATAAGTTAGGGGCTAACCATAACCCATGTTATCTATGTAAGTTGAACCATGCATACATACACATAATTCAAAATTCATTAAGTACTAGTGATGGTTGGGTAAAAGAACTCTAATGCACCACCTCTCTTGGATGGCTTAAAATTGTGGTTTAATTTTTAA
Source organism: Dolomedes plantarius (assembly GCA_907164885.2). Lineage (NCBI taxonomy): Eukaryota > Metazoa > Arthropoda > Arachnida > Araneae > Dolomedidae > Dolomedes > Dolomedes plantarius. The sequence goes on along the minus strand of OU015494.1, from coordinate 137,565,981 downwards.
ATGTGAATCCTTTAAAACTTAAGCTGAACAATTTTTATTCTCACTTTGTCTCTTAAGAAAAGAGGAACAAATTAGCTCAGTGATTTGAAAATAATAGAAGATCTTAGGAGAATATTTTTTGTCAATGACATATGTATTTTGTTTTTATTAATTTTTTTATTTTTATGAAATGATCCTTTAAAATAACAAATGATTTCAAAAATTCTTTTGAAATTTACTGTTTATGTTATGACTGATATATGTTTGTCTTATTCGTTATTTAATAGAATAACTCAACAAGACATTTTCTGCATATTTAAGTAATAATTTAGATTGTAATTTAAGTGTAATATGGTCACTGTAATAAGCAAATTCACTATGTAATGTTTATATGTATAATATTTGCTATGTAATGTATATAAAATGTATGATCATATATATGCACTTTTTGACACTAGAACAAAATTATAATTTTTTTTATGCTCTGAAGTTATTTCTTTGGCAGAAAAAATATAAAATATTTTTATTTAATATTTGACAATGCCTAGCATATTTAATATAGCTTGCCATAAGCTTTCAGCATACAAAGTCCATTTTTTTCCCTTTGACTCTCTTTTATTATAATTCTTCTCATATGTAATATAACTTAAAAGTGTTAGGGACAAGAGAATAAGCTGTTATAACTGACTGGAAAAAATATATATTGATCTCTTCTGATAACTTTCTTTATTTGAAGTACCTAACCTTAATCTACATTTAAAACAACTGGGAGAAACTAAAAATCATATTTTTTGTCCAAAACTTACATTAAAAAAGCAAATCTTTTCCCCAGTTTTTCTTATTACTTCTCTTTTCGGTCATATTATTAGTATTTGGTAAAGCAGTGTTAATTCAGCTAAATATCAATGACTGACTTTTGACTTACTGTAAAGTATTTACTTTTATCTCCGCAATTTTAAACACTCAATTTGTACATGAATTATTTATTATTTGTGATTATTTTTTTCTCAAGTCTAATTTTTTTAATACTGGAGGTTAATTTTTTTCTTCTTCAAAATTTCATTTTGCATACTTACTACTTATTTACTCGCTTTGTATTTGATTGAAAAAAAGTTTGTTACTATTACTTTTAATTAGATGGTATTCTGTTGCTTATTTTTATTTTAATATTTTACTGAATATAAACTATGCATATATGTAGTAAGTCATTTTTATATTTAAGTATGATAAAATTTTAAATCAAACTATGTTAGGTCATCTGCTTACAAAACCCTTTACCACATGTTATATAAAATTTAAATTGAAAAATTTTATGTCATACGCTCTTTTGTGGCCTCATACTTTTCTTCAGTTTCCTCTGAGCTCAGTTATTTACAATGCTGTAATGTTTTGATGTTTTATATTTATTCTTTATATTCAGTATCAACACACAAGCTTCCTTTAGGTTCAGTATCACACTTACAACATAATACATGCAGTCTCATCGGTGGTGTTTTAATCCTTAGAAAAAAAGGAAAATATGTGTGGAAAAATTCTATTCTGTTTCATTACATTGATTTTCCTCTAATGTGTTTTATTTTTGCAGGTCTTCAATATATCACTGGATACCATTCAAATTTGATTACAGTGTCAGACAAACGAATTTACCTGTTTTATCTCATAGAAAAACGGATTTTGATAAAAAATATTGAATTTTTTTATCAACTTAGTTTTTTGTTAAAGAATATTTTCTCTGGATAAATAAAGAATTTTAATTGAAGAGATAATCTGCTATTTTGTTTTTAGATGATGTCCTTTATTAACATATATATTATCATTAGTTTATTTTATTAGATATTTTATCTGTGGCAGTTTTGAAAAAGAGGCATGACTCTAAGAGAATCGCTGTTCAGAAACTTATATTTTTGTCTCAATATGAAAGTAATTGTTGCATTCTTTATTTGCCTACTTTTCTTGTCAGTTGACAATTGTTTTTAAAACTTGATGTTACTATCACGAGATGGCACCACTATAAGCGTCGTTTTACCTCGGGAGGTGCGGGGTCAAGTGTACCGGTCTCTTCACTTGACTCGGTTCTAAATTATGGGATCGACTTGTAGGGGGTAGTGCTGGCCACCTATAGGGTGCCCTCCCTTAAATGAATGGCCAGCAGTCTTTCGATGTACATAGAGGCGAATGTCGAGCGACAGGTGCGAATAATAATAATTAAATAATAAAACGAATAATAATAATAAAAAACTTGCGAGAACATATAAAATAACGAGAACTTTGCAAATTTTATTCAGTATACCTGATGCTAAATCATATAAAATAATAACTAGTCATGCCTTACATAAGCTAATCGGCATTCTGGAAATTGTTTTTGGCCTTTACAGTGTAATATGTAAAATATCTTAGAATCTTAGATTTTTTAAAAATTGTTTTGTTCGGTAACCTGGAAATCACATTTATAGTCAAACTTTGTACTTGATTTTATATTTGAGGGGAAACTTTTTTCTTTATTCATAACTATTTTTGTAGGAATAGTTTGTTAAAACTCAAAAATTATGTTGTAAAATTTGCCATATTTTTTTCTATGTTACTGAACTGCTCTTTTCCAGTCTTTCATATACTTTAACTCACCTGTTACCTGAGGGAGGGGGGAAGGGACGAGAGATGTTAAACCTACCCCCCTTCCCCCGAGCTATTCAAAACAGTGACAACTATATTCCCCAACCTTTGAAAGTAAAATTACATAAATACACAAAAGCTCCCAATCAAAGAACTTGGAAAATGCTTAACTAATATTATTTCTCAGTACTCAACAAGTCGCCAACAGGTTATTAAACCAAAGGGAAAAAAAGGTGTGGTCACCTAAAGTGAGCAAAACAACCTTAAGAGCAGGGCCCGACTTAGCCTAATTGGGGCCCGGGGCAAAAACTTCTTTGGGGGCCCCCCCTCTGCTTCACTACTTCAGTAATGAAGAACCGAACTTTATGGAGGTATTTAAAATTTTCACCTCATTATAGATATATAACAAAAAAACTGACTAGAAGCTAAAATAGCTATAAAGTCCCCCCCCCCCTCCAAAGGTATGAAATTAATTAATCAAAAGAATATTTGACATTTGTGAGAATTTTGAGAGAATGCAACTTATAATTGATTAATGTGATTTCTCAGTGTTGCGAAAATCCAACAGAATCTATGCAACTGAACACTATCCAACAGAACACTATGCAACTGAATTTTTCGCAGTTGCGATTAAGATTACCTAGTTAACAATCATATCGCTGCAGTTTGTGAACTTTTCTCAAGTTTCCGAAATGCAGTTTTCTGATTGTTAACTTTGTCATCTAGCTGCGAAAAATTCATATCCTTCCTGACATTAGGGCGGAATTCAGCTAAATTTCACCCTAGAAAGCCATGGATTTACGAAATATAGATATTTTGTGTTCATACGATAGATTAATGAAGAAGCTAACATAAAACTGACGGATTTTACACTGTACTGATATTTTGTTTAAAAAAAGTTCATTAAAGAAGGAAATGTAAAATAAACTTTCTATTTGATTTGGGGGCCCCCTCTGAAGTGGGGGCCCGGGGCAACTGCCCCGTATGCCCCTGCCTTAGTCAGGCTCTGCTTAAGAGAATAAATCAAATAACTAATAACTGTAGCTGCTAAGGATACAATGCAATTTAAATCGAAATATAAAAACTGAAAACTTTTGTTTTCCTTTTCATATATATATATATATATATATATATATATATATATATATATATATATATATATATATATATATATATATATATAATAAAATAAATAAATAATCAGAATGAACTAAGGCTAAACTATTTAATACATTATCAGTGAATAAATTTCATCTACATTTGAGAGTAAAACGAAAAATCTCATGTGTTTTTATAGGTACCACTCGTCTGGTCTGTTTCAATGTTTTGAATGCTGTAGATCACAGATCGCCAAACCGTCGATCGCGAGCTACCAGTAGCTCACATGGAAATTTTAGGTAGATTGCGGCCATGCTCAGGTTGGCTAACCTGAAGTTGCACTACTCAGCTCAGGCAGTATGAAGGCAATGTTCAGTTCTACATATCTGTGCGTGGTTTCTTTTTCCAGTATGAAGTTTATAAAGAAAAAGTACAGAAACAGATTGACTGATGAAAATTTGGACAAATGCGTTCGAATGGCAGCTACGACTTACTCACCTAACATTCAGAAAATTGTTGATGGCAAAAAAGAGTGACATCTTTCTCATTAAACTTAATTAGTCAGATGAAAAACAAATTGTTCTTCTTATTAAATTACTTACAATATAAACAATTTTATTCAACTGGATGTAATATTTACTAGAAATGTATATTTATAGGTATAATAAATATATGTGTGATTCAGAAAAAAAAATTATTTTTGGTAGCTTACAGTAAGATTTACGAACAGTACGGTTGCTCAGTGGTTTCAAAGTTTGGCGACCACTGCTGTAGATGAAATCATTAAGTCAAAAATTCTGAGTTAGTCTTCTAAATAATGTTTTCTTTAAAAGCTGGAATAGGTGGACTTGGTTGGTGAAAACGTTCCGGGGAAAAGACAAATGTATATCTATGATGCCCGGTATAAAGGGCTAAGTCAGAAACAGTGATGTTTAGATACTTGTTAGTATTGATTAAAAAAAAAAAATCTTTTGACTGGAATGAAAATGTGATTATGAAACAAGAAATGTAATATTCTATACAAAATTTATAGACCTAAGCCTTTTATACCAGTCAAAATATATACATTTTTTTTTTTTTTTTTTATCAAAACTAACAAGTATCTAAAAATAACTGTTTTTTGACTTAACCCCTTTATACCGGGCATCATACATATATACTAATAGAAACAATGGGAGCATATCACGAAAGATAAACTTGATAAACAGTAGCAACTTTACAATATTTCATGATTTAATGGATTAACTTTGAGAGACATATGAGTGGGGAATGGTGTCTTATTTGTCTCAAACGGAATTATAGGCAAGTAGGCAGTAGGCAGGGCAATTCATTGGAAATAAACTCAAAATTTATACAGCATATGATCAGGGTCAGCCTTAAGCCGATAGGACCTATTGGATCCAATCGGGCCAAAAATTTAAAGTATGTCTAAAATATAACAATTAATAAAACTAAAAATATGTCTAGCAAATTTTAGTCGGAGCCCCAGAGATTGCGGCTAATTTAGAAGTATCCCCTGAATTTCGGGAAACATGTTTACGAAGATGAAAAAGGCTATTTACAGTACAAATCGTTTATAAGAACATCCAGGGGACTTTAAAAACTGGTTCTTATAATCGATAGTTTTTATATCCGATAGATAACTTAAAACTGCTGGAAATACCAAATTCATTGTCACATAATTTCTATTTACACCTGAAACATGACGTTCAAAAAATGATTAAAAGGTTCAAGTTCAATCAAGGAAAAACACACCGCTCATTTTCATATAAGTATGTATTTTTGAACTTTTTCAAATACATAGTTCTAAAAACGTTAAAAAGAAAAATGAATAAAATTATGTAGCTATTATGAATGTACATACATAATGCTATATTTTGTTTTTACATGTTTATTCATTTTCTGAAAAATAGTCAGTAATATTTGTTTGTTTAGTTTTTTTTTTTTTTAAATAAAAATAATTTTTGGTTATCGCGACAAGTTCGCGACAGCTTCTTTTTATCATATCCTTCACAAAATCGTCATTGTTAGCTAAAATTTTATTTAAAGTATTGATTGCTGAAAACATTTCTTTTAAACTCGGACAAGGAAACTCGTTCAAAAGGTTTTCTGAACTGGCACTGTCGTCAATATCATCATCTCTGCCAGAAATCTCTGCATTTACGCCTGCAACAATATCTTCACCCGTTACATGCACATGAGTTACATGAGCCAAATCTATGTCTTCATATTCCTGAAGTGAAGCTTGTTCAATTGGCAAAACTCGAACCCAGTCTTGAAGCGTTTCATCTCTAGCGTCTTGAGTTTAAAAAATGGGAGGATTTTCAACCCTAAGAAAACCAAGATGCAGGAAACAATTCGAATTTTTTTTAAAAAATGAAGATTGAAGGTTTCATTGTCTTCATAACCTTCTCTTAACGTAGTCCAAACGGTTTTAAGCCAGTTATCAGAAACTCCTGGTGACACGGCGGCCAGTTGATGGCCGAATGGCTAGGGCTCTGCCATTCGGTTCAGATCCTGTGGGTTCGAATCGCACTGTGGGCATGGAAGCTTTTAGCCGTACGGAATCGGCTTTAAACTGTAGGTCCCGGTCTAATTAGTCCTCGTGTAGCAAAAAGTTGACCGTAGCGTTCCAAACCAAACCTGGTGGCACGGCCTTCGATTCTCCACTGATTCTTCCGAACATAATGGATTGCGTCTCTCGAAATTTCTGGATCCACGAAGTTGAACAAACGAAATGATGCTTTTTAAAGAGCTTCGCAAATTCATTTGTTTTCGCTTGCAAAATCGGTCTGATAAGGGGAATGCTGGCACTCCTTTGAATCTTAACCCATTGCAAAAGGGCTTCTTCTATGTCAGCATGAGGACTTTTTCGAAGTTTCTTAATTTTAGTCAGGTTTTTTTAAATAAAAAATGGATAAAATAGTTGAAGAACAACGTGCTGCTACTTTCCAATTAACATGTTCTTATAAGCGATTTATTTTTTCAGAAACAAATTAATTTTAAGTCACTAAAAGCGATATGTTCTTATTAACGATGTTATTATAACCGGATTTTATATCCATCATTACACATGAGAAGTGGCCGGGAACTAATAATTCCGTTCTTTTAAGCGATATGTTTTTATAACTGGTGTTCTTATAAATAGTTTTTACTGTAATTACTAGTGCGCTGATGAACCAATAATTAATTCAAAAGAAATACCTTAAGTGCATTGTTTTCAACAAGTACTGAAAAAAGCTAGACAGGCTCTGTAGCAACGTTTCGAACAGTCGGTAAAACACAATGACACTTTTGGATTCCTCAGTAAATTTCAGACAAAATGTAATGGACGAAATGCGAAAACTTGCTTCGATTTTAGATACTGCCGTAACAGATGTAAAAATAATTCAGAATAACGACGATTCGAAGTCTGTAAAAGATGCAGATGTAGATGGCTATATGCTGGTCAGAGAAAGGAAGCATTGAAACCTATTCTTCCATCTTCATGTTTCCGAAGCCTCATAAAACTGGCCTACATGGCGTAGGAGAAAATAAGTTTTTCTACATTAAAATTAGTTGAAACATACCTGAGGTCAACAACGTCACAGGAGAGACTTAGCAGCCTTGCAATTCTATCTGTACAGCGTGATGAAATGAGGAAATTAAAATTTGATTAAATCGCAAAGGATTTTGCTAATAAAAAAAACCTTTGAAAAACTTGTTTGTAAATATTTTTATTTTGTAAATACAATCTTTGTAATCTAGCTACTTTTTAGTTTTTGATTTCTAAAGAAACATGACAAACATAATATTTTTATTCTGTAAATATTTTTATTCTGTAAATACAATCTTTGTAATCCAGCTACTTTTTACCATGTTTTTATTAACTTGCTTTCTTGTTTGTTTGTGTTTGTGTTTGTGTGTTTGTCCAGTACAAATCTTGCAATTGATTTTTTACTAAGTTCCCGAATAGCTAGACATTTGAAACTTTTAGAATAGCTCAGAACACGATGATAATGCATTTTTAAAATACTTTTAGCCATCTTTAAACAGATTTTTACCATGTTTTTATTATTTTCAGTTAATTTTGGTTTGTAGACTGGTGCAGCCATCTGTCGGCCGGGACGGGAACGAAAAGTTAAACACAAGTTAACTTCCAATTAACTTCATTTTCTTTCAAGTTGATGGTATAATTCATCAAAAAAATTAAAAAAAAGTATTTATTAATACATAGAATTGTCAAGTTTATATGATTCAACAGAAAATTTAAAAACATGGTATATAAAAAGTTCTTTTTATCTTGTAATTATTAGTTTTTGATTTCTAAAGAAATATGACTGACATAATATTTTTATTCTGTAAATATTTTTATTCTGTAAATACAATCTTTGTAATCTAGCTACTTTTTAGTTTTTGATTTCTAAAGAAATATGACCGACATAATATTTTTGTCTTCTATGCATCACATTGCCTTCTATGCATCACATTAAGTGCCGGACGATGGCCGAATAGCTAGGGCGCTGGCATTCGATACCGGAGTCTGTGGGTTCGAGTCCCACTCTTGGCATGGATGTTTGTAGCCGTTCGGAATTGGCTTTAAGCTGTAGGTCCCGGTCTAATTAGCCCTCGTGTAGCAAAAAATGACCGTAGCGCTCCAAACCTAACCTAACCTAAGCATCACATTAAGTTTTTTAACATTCAGTGTATATTATTCAATGTGCATTTCGAAGGGTCCCGTCGAAAATTCTGCAATTGGGCCCCGCAGTGACTAAAACCGGCCCTTTATGTGGAGGATGTCAAAATTTGTAACAACGGACATCTTCGGACATGTAACGGACATCTAAAACAGCCGAAATGTGGCAGATCATCTGATTTTGTCCTTTCACATCCGTTATTCTCAGAATGCGGATGTTGATTTCAAAGAAAAATCGCTCATTACGAGGAAAACTGGTAGTCATTTCGCGGAATTTTGGCCGAAAAACTATAAAAAGGGGCTGATTGCGAGACGAATCTTTTAAAACCTCTCCAGACGTCTGATTAGCTGAAGCCTTTCCAGTCGTGACTATGTTCCGAATTATGTTGCGAATGATTTTTGTCCTGCTGGGTGTATCAGCTTTGACTGCCTATGAACCGGTGAGTGATTTGAACCTTATTTATATGATTCGTGAGTATTTATACGATGCATAGTAAATCATTTTGAGTAAATTAATAAAGATGCAGCTCTGAATTTGTAGCCTGCGCAAAAATTGAGATATTTGTAAATAAATCCACCTAAAGATCACAGTATCATATATTTATTATAACTTTGTATGATAGGGCTCTTCTGTTAATCTGATTTTTAAACTTTAAGACTTTATACTCTATTAAATTTAGCATAAACGAAACTTTTTTTTTTTACAGTATACGTATGTTATAAATTTCTAGTAAGTGTTCAAGTAATGCATCAACTGAGTTTTCAGAGTGTGCTGAAGAACTTATTTTATAAATTAACTCAGAAGTGCTACAAGAATTCCTATCTATCTATCTATATATATTTTCATTTTTGTGGGGTCATGAATTGAGGGGAAAAGTGATAAAATTTAACTGTTGAATAAATTTTTTTTTGTATCGATATTTAGGCTCTTAAGGAGTTAATTTCGTCACCACCCTATCTGTGGTTGCATCACAGCAGTTACGTCACTGGCCTTAGTATTAGCTTAAATAACAGATTTTGCTGACAGAGGAGCATATTTTCCAAAAAAGTCTAATTTAACCCTCCGGCCGCAAGCGATTTTCATATTTTTCTGTACAAAAATTCGTGACCACGATGTATACGTTTATCGTTAGGAGATTTTTAATGCAATTAAAAAAATCAAAATAAGTGGAGAAAAAAAAAGGAAATTTATTAACTTACAACTTGCGGGAAACGCGAATGTCGCGTTTAACAAATATACAGAAAACAACATAGGAAACAAAACATTTCCTAGAAGTAATGTAATTTAGAATGATAGGCATTTCTTGAAGTATATTTGGTGATATAACTACGCCCTGTATTGAATTACAAAATAACATTCATTCGAGAAGGAAAAACGTTTTCCGTTGTTCAGATGCTCTAAAAATTCAATGCTGCGTGTTCCGCCGAAATGAACAGAATAAATAAGATGCGATTTCAGCGTCGCCCGAGCACAGAAGGGTTCGATAAGGGGCGTAACTAGGCTGGGGCAACCGGGGCAATGCCCCGGGGTCCTCGAGGTTAGGGGGCCCCGGGCTCCAGAAAAATATGTTTCCTTATTTACCAAGGGGCCCGAATTTGCGTCTTTGCCCCGAGGCCCCTAAATGCTTAGTCACGCCCCTGGGTTCAAATTTTATATTTCAGAGCAAAAAGTCTATATCAGTGGATCTCAACCTTTTTATATCTACGCTTCCCCTTTGGATGATATTTTTACCCCCACTCGTGGGGCATATATATATATATATATATATATATATATATATACAGGGAGAAGAAGAATCTAAGTGTAGACAGATTAAAAGCACGTGACACAAAACATTTCATGTTTATTTCCCTATTCTATAAAACAGGGTAAATAATTACTATAACTATTATTTTTGTGATTAATACTATTTTGTAAAAGCTAAGTTTTGAATACTTCGTGGGTTATGTCTCAGTAAATATATGTTGGAAATTGCATGTTATCACCATACGTTAACAGAACGCGGGCGCGCGCTACTTAGGCTGTATTTTCTGGTATTCAGATAAAGTATAAAGCAAGAAAATAAGAAAAACCTTAGTAATATATTTATAAAACTTTCTTTAATAATTAAAAATTATGATTGCATTTCCATTCATACCATCTTACAGTGAATTTATGCTATAATGTCCGGATGAAACTTCCCATTTGTTGTTTAAAATAATGGAATGTTAATTGTTCATTATGTGGGTATTTGGTTCCTTTTCAGTTTTCCGTCTGTACAGAAGAAACTTATTGAGTCAATGAATGAATGTTCACTTCCCAACCCTCTAATGTACTTATAACTATGTTAATGCATTAAACTCACCCTTAAATCAGCTTTGCAACACGAAATTTGATGCAAAGAAAAATACCCCTTATTAATTTAATCCATGTATGTTTGATAACAACTAATTCTTTGATAGTCCTGTTATCTGAAATACAGTCGGCATTTAACTTACGTCGGGGGGGGGGGGGGGGAGGAGTTGTTAAGGGACCAGGACCTAGCGAAAGAGAAACACCACGAATATCTCTAAGCATCCAAACCTTAACTCTTAATACAGCTAACCATATTTAGCGCTCCCCAAAAGTAAAAAAATACACAATATTGCCACACATCATGTTTTTAAATTTCAAATTCCTTCAAATAATACAGGTCAACACACATATACACATACACGCATATAACAGAATGAAGAGAGAGACAGCACAGCAGACGTACATAATTATGTCATGTAACATATGTATGGAATTTGAACATTGGCGGTTGAGTTTGGTTTGATTTGGTTTGGTTTGGAGCGCTACGGTCAACTTTTTTATACACGAGAGCTAATTAGACCGGGACCTACAGTTTAAAGCCGATTCCGGACGGCTACAAACATCCATGCCAACAGTGGGACTCAAACCCACAGGAATGGCTAGACCACTGACATTCGGTACCAGAGTCTGTGGGGTTTGAATCCCACTGTTGGCATGGATGTTTGTAGCCGTTCGGAATCGGCTTTAAAGCTGTTGTGTATTGTACCCTATTGGATTCGCTTACCTCAATGTTAACCTATGGAGAAAATTTGTCCAAGGATTGCCGACTTGGATTTAAAGATTTTTTAAAAGTTGTACTCCATAATAGAGAAAGAAATTTTACACATTGGGGCATTTTTCATTTAAAAAAAAATGCAAATAATATTTTTTAATTTAAATTATTCGGGGAAAAAATCTGGCATAGTGTGTTTTAAACGCTCATAAATTCCTTTGGTGGATGAAATTTATAAAATGAATTCTGTTGAAAGGTGCAGAAAAGTTCAGGCTATCTGAAAACACCATTTTTATTTGATTATTAGCATTTATGTAGCTGCAAATAGTAGACAAATTTTCTCCATAAGTTAACATTCAAGTGAGCCTAGAGTTGCTGTGCTTAGAGTTGCTGTGTACTAATCCAATAGGGTTAGTACACAGCAACTCTAAGCAGTAGGTCCCGGACTAATTTATCCCTCGTGTTCCAAAAAATTATTGTTGCTCTCAACCAACTAACCTTAAACATTAGTAAAGTTGTTAAATTTTAAAAAAATCTATTTAGTGCTATACTTAGCTCTAGCCATGTAAATTCTAATTATCCATTTAAATTAGCCATATAAATTCTAATTATCTGAAAGCAATAAAAATGGCAAAACTCCCCGAAAATTCAAACGTCATTATAGGCGACAAAACTCTTGGATAATCAAGTTCGAGAAAGTCAAAGTAAACTTTACTTAAAAAGGCAGAACTGTACACTAACCGTGTCTCTTTTTTGTTTGTTAGAGTTCACCAATAGCGAACCTTAAATTGATGCTGATTATCGCAACAAAATAGACAGAAACATACTTAACCCTTCAGCGGCCCGCCCGTGTACAAAGTGCAACATTTTCTTAATTTTGAATGGTCTGTTTTTACATGTAAGGTTTGAATGTTCTAAGCAGTTTCTATTTATAGCTACACCCTTTCTAATGCAGGTCTGATTTTCTGACCCTTGTATTCCTTTCCATTCATTGTTAGTTGTGATTTAACCGTTGTAAACCAACGATTATACTGGATAACAATACGACAAAAGCAGGAGTTGATGTAGTCGATCAAATGTGCAGCTATTACACGGTACCCCGCATATCGCGAAGATGGACTCTCTCATTGTTTTTTAGGTTTTCGGACATAATGGAAAACAATTCGCAAGTTGTCCTTAGATCCAATAAACTGGACGGTTTTGAAATAAGGCGATTGTATCTGCATTCTTTGGCCTTTAATTATAAATATATCTCAATATTGTCAACATTTTATATCTTGTCATAAAAAGCAGAATTATTATTTTCAATTTGAAAAAAAAAGTGTATTACAAAAGGAATAATCAAGGTTGAAAGAGACGTTGCACTTTGTGCCACGCGCGCTTGCTGGTGTTCCAAAAAATTGGCGAGCCCGCTGAAGGGTTAAAGCAGAAGCTGTATGTACTAGTATTACCGATTCTGCGTCCAAAAGATGGTATTTCTGAACATTAAAAACCTAGTTATCCCATATATGCCATTGGTGCTGATGCATGGTCTTACATATGAGGCGGTGAAAGGCAAAGTGGTGTAAGTCACATTTTCAACTTTTTTCATTTGAGGGCAAAAATGTAATCTCCATGTTGAATTTATAGTGGAATTGTAAATAGTTATTATTTGCAATATTATAATAATTGTTATGAATTATAATTTGTGCAATTTATGGTGGAATTTTTTATAGTTTTTGTAGTAAATATCTTTTGACTTACACCACTTGACTGACTGACTTGCACCACTTTGCCTTTCACCGCCTCATATGTGACATAGTAGTGGAAAGAATTAAGGCTTATTTTGTTCAACTATTACACCAATGAAATTAAAACGTGATACGTGATTCATAAATTAAACATAGAAATTGCACAAGCTATGCAGTCTTCATTATGATTTGTTAACTCCTTCCTCGAAACATTTTAAATTCCTAAATATTTACATTTAGTACGATCAACGCAAAGATTTTTAATAAAAAGTTAACACGAAAAAACAGAGCATAAAAGATTTTTGAGAACATCTGAATGTGTTCATGAGATAGTTATGGAGTATAGTTATTCATGGAGATACCTGTGTTTTCACTGATCAGAACCATTCGGAATTCCTTACGTTTTTACAAATTTTTTACTAGGGCATTTAAAAGGTCACAAAACAGGAGAGTATTACCTTTGAGAACAAAACTGAGGTTGATTTTCTAGAAAAATTCAAATTTGACAGTAAAGAATAGATATTTATTGCACTGAAAAGAAAATAAAGTAGTAGAACGATGGCAGAATATTTAAACTTCTTATACATGTAGCGACTGATTCTATGTAGCGTCATTCCAAATTAAGGGATCAAAAATGCTTATAACAATTGAATGATAATGTAAAAAAAGATCTTTGAAATAATAAGTGTATATATGATATGCTTTCTTTTAAAATCATGTGAAGAAATCTGAGCATTATGGTTTCCGATGTGCTTTTATTCACATGCTCTTCATAAAACATGATACCAAATATGCTCACACACTAAAATCCTCTTATGAGTCATTTTATGATTCATCAGGGCCCGATTTAGAAAATTCTGGACTATAGGCACAACTCGAGATGGGGCCCCCTAACACTGATGTGGGCGTAAAATTTCCAAAATTGACACACACAAAAAAATCATGAATCATTGTGAAAGTACCATTTTACCAAGAATTGGCTATTTGAAGCGTAGAAGCCTAGAACATTATCAAATAACAAAAAGAAATACAAAATATTGACTTCATCATTTAAACACCAATACAATGCAACCAGAAAAACTTATTAATCCCTTATATACACTATAACATACATTATGATGAACTATACATATAAATATACATATGATGAACCAATCAATCAAATTTGAAAGTATATGTGAAAAAAATTTCTATTAAAAACGGTAAAATAAAGAAAAATTTGAATTGGGATTTTTTTCTTTCTTTTCTTTGAAAATAAAAATTTTGGGCCCCTCCTAAAAAAAAAAAGAAAAAAATTGGGGGCCCCTAGGCCCGGGCCTACAAGGCTTAATAGAAAATCAGGGCCTGTGATTCATATGAAGTGTGAAATTTAATTAAAATATTATATTTATAATATTTTTGCAGGCAAATGACGTCGTTTACCTTGCCAAACTTCCATTCCGGGAGGACTCGAATGACGGTCATCCCAGTGATCAGTCCGTGGTTGCAGCTCAGGACGGTAGTGAAAACGAAGACGGTGCCTATCATCATGACAGTCATCATGCCGAAGATCAAAGTGTGCCACCTGGAAATGGCCAGAAAATTGCCGAAAGCACTGATGGGGAATTCCATAACACTCAAGGTGTCCTTGTGCAACCTAATGATTATGTACAAAATGACTATAGCTACGGTGAATACAATGATACCGATGTTGACTACAATGATACATATGGTGAATACAATGATACCTATTATGATGAGGCTAACCTGATGGCGAAACCCGATGATTACGGGGAAAATGATGTTAGAGATAGGGATTATAATTATACATATGATATCCCTTTTGGTGTAGCACCCAAACCCCTCTTTCCTGAACTGAAAGGTTCTGAAAAGAAGCCTTAAATTTAAGCAAATCATTGACACTTGTATTTCTGAATGCATGAAATAAAGTCTTTTGTGATGAGTCAGTGAGAGTCATTAAATTTTCACAAAAAGCAAATGATCACGACGATAAACTTCTAAGTATTCTATACTTCATTACTTATTTGTCTTTCTAAACCTCTATTTATTTGAAAAATTTTAAATGATCTTTTCTGATTAAATATCAACAAATGCTTTCTAATAATTTTTAACATCGTGCAATTCTAAAAAATTTTTAACTTTTTCAAAAAAAAAGGTTTCTCGAAAGTTTACGATTTTTTTTAATAGATGCTACATTTTATGGGCTATGTAATTTTGTTCCTTCTCACTATATATATATATATATATATATATATATATATATATATATATATATATATATATATATATATATATATATATATATAATCTTCCCAGCAGGTAACGGTCTTTTAATGTACTCCGCCTGAGGTATCCTAGTGATAGCGGATCGGCTTTTGGTGCTGAGGATATTCGGATTGAATCCCCACAAGTGCCATTAAAATACCCCCGTGTCTAGGCTGGATATGGGCAAGTTAATTTCGTAGGCCGGAAAGTTCCCTTATGTAGCCCCTGAAGGTCTTTGTCAAAATTGAGGTGGCACCTGGCTCAATGGGACTCCGATGGTGCCATTATAAACCAGAGCCGCACCCATCAGCCCGCTAGCCTAAATGGAGCTGGTCTGGAACACTTCAGGGCCAAGGGGCATCAGAAACAGCAACAAATGTACTCAGCTGTTAACTTAGATCTTTTATCTACAACAGTGGTTCTCAACATTTTTATGTCTACGCCTCCCCTTTGAATAATCTTCCTACTCTACGCCCTCCTCCCCCGATCGATATATATATGTATATATATATATATATATATATATTACGACTTAATTTAACGCAATTATGATCAAATAATTAAGGAAACACAAGCAGGTGGCAGCACCAATCACACCACTGTAGTTGTTTATATAACGCTTAGCGCACGACACTCCAGAATGCAATCAATGCTACGGGGATTTTAAAAGTAAAAGTACAGAGCCTGGAATTACGTGTTGCCAAAAGGACGTATGTCATGAGGTGAAAAGCCGAGGAAAATGGCGAAATGATGACGATTGAGCTAAGGTTACGGTTAAAGTTTGAAGAATAAATTGAATTAGTCATAAGTTAAAGAATTATCATTCCCAGCCTCGAAATACGAGTGCGACTGCATCATGAAGTACTAAAATTATACGGATGTAAAGAACCTGTCATATATACATGAGGCGGTGAAAAGCAAAGTGGTGTAAGTCCAAAGAGTTTTACTGCAAGAACTACAAAAATTCCACTATAAATTGAACAAATTATAATTCATAATAATTATTATAATATTACAAATAATAATTATTTGCAATTGCACTATAAATTGAACATGGATATTACATTTTTGTCCTTAAATAATAAAAAAAGGGTCGAAAATATGACTTACACCACTTTGCCTTTCACCGCCTCACACACACACACACACATTGGGGAGGACAACCTTTTTATAAAAAAGTTTTTGCTGTTCTGTTTGACATTTGAATGAAAATTACGGCTGCAATTTTAATTAAAAATGAAAAATTAATTAGGCATGAAAAGAATAACTATTTACTACATTACCTTTTAATTGTGTGTTAATCCTTTTATCTTGCATTCAATAATCCCAAAATACAATGTATAGTAGCTAAATTATTTTAATTACTGCTAAAAAATCTCTTAACAAAGATTGATTTCTCTTTTTTACAGAACAAACCTGTTTTTCAAGATGAATGTTCATAGGATTTAGCTTTGCTAGCCCCTCCGAATCTTCATTGTTCAGAAAGAACTGTTTTAGTTGTTCGCTGTATTTCAGTGCTTCCGAATAATCTTTGATTTTGCAGTCTTCCATTGGCGATTCCTCATCATCATCCTCAGAAAGGGCTAGTGCTTCAGTGGTGGCCCGATGAATGAAATTGGAAACACGCAGATTTTTTTCCTCAATGGATAAATCGTCGTCGATCTTTACTTCCTCTTCAACGCTGACATTTGAATCCAAATTGGCTATTAGATCCGCAAGTTCTTTTTCGCTTTTTTCGGTAGCACTGTCAGTTGCCACTTCGCTTGTACTCAAAAATCCCGTCTTCTTAAAACATTTTTAGAACGCACCCAGGTTCCACCTTTTTAAGGGCTGACGTAGTCCAGGAAATTGTATCCAAAGCAGACACCGATTTTGCCAACTCTTCGTTGGATTTGCAGGAGATAATCCGTGAAAGCACATGTCTCAGAAGCAGCTTTCTGTATCGTACTTTAAAGCTGAGGATAATTCCCTGATCAAGTGACTGTAGCATCGAAGTGGTGTTAGGAGTCAAGAAAATTAAATTAACACTTTTTAGCTTTAAATCATCAGGATGGGAAGTAGCATTGTCCATGAACAGATTGATTTTTCTCTTTTTATTTTTTATTTTGTTGCCTAACTCCACCAACTAATTGCTCATTATCTCAGTGGTTATCCACGCTTTCTTATTTGACTTCCACGAAACACTAAATTTTCGCACATTAATGTTCTTGAAACATCTAGACTTCTTAGCTTTTCCAATAACAATTGGAGTTTTGAAGTCTCCCAGCATGTTGCAACGCAGCAAAAGTGTGAGCCACTCTTTTGAAATTTTCCTGCAACTACATTTTTCACCCTTAAAACATAAGGTCTTGTTCAGAAGGACGATGCAAAAGAGGCCAGAATCATCGGCATTGAAAATGTCTCTGTCATCATATCCTTTGCACAAAGATTTAAGTTTTCCAATCCAATCTGTTACTTCATTTGAATTTACAAATTTTTCTTCACTTCAAATCTGCTTAAAAAATATGTTGTGACGTGTCCGGAATTTTTCCATCCATCTATTTGAGGCGTTAAAAGTTTCTAATTTTGAAATATTTGCCAAAATAATTGAAAGTTTTTCAAAAATACCTGTCCGCTATTCGAAGTGTCTGCTATTCAGAGGGAATAACATGGATTGTCCTATATAAAAGGACTGGGACTCGTAAAAATGTCCGTTAATTAAAGGTGTCCGCTATTCGGGAGTGTCCGTTAAGGGAGGTTTCACTGTATATATATAATGTAAGCAACCCTAGCAAAATACGTTCATTGCATATTTTTTTTGATAACTATACTCCCTCCAGAATATCTCTCCCACCTCCCCAGGGGGGGGGGGGGGAGTGCCCTTCGGTTGAGAACCACTGATCTACAACCTATCAAGCACGTTATGCAAGGGAGGGGAGGGACACGCCGAAAGAGTTGAAATATTCAAAGGCGAGGGAAGAGGTGTGTGGTTTTAATATCTGTTATGTGACAGTGGCCGAAATAGATCACATTGCATTTTCGCAGGCATGGAGAGCACATACACAGTCAGATATTTCATCTTTATGGTAGCTCACTTGAATCACTCACCGGGGCCTCTTGTGAATCAGTTATTTAGTTAGTATACTGCGATTTTAGTCTAAGAGAATAGAACATGAACATAACACAATTATAACTCGTGAAACAAATCAAACAGAGACTTGCGGCAAGAAGTGAAATTGAAAAAATTATATAAATTGTTTCAAATACTACATATGTTTACAAAGTGGTGGCCAAAATTATCAACTATTTTTGAAATTTTGCTATTTTTCAATTCTGTATGCATATAAAAAATGTTACGTACTTTTTTTTTCAACATTAAATACAGTTTCGGTTAATATACACTAGTTATCAAAAATTAAGGAAAAAAATCACAAAAAGAGGGATAACACGTTCAAAACTAGGCCAATCTGTTTAAAATTTGAATATGTTGTTAAGTAAACGATGCTGAACAATACTACATTATGTAAAATAGTGGAGCTGCAGTCAGAATACGTTATTTGCGAGGAGCATAAAAGTGCATGTCTGAGAGCAAGGTGACAATTGTATCAGAGAGGCTGAGATTAGACATCTGGCATAGCCAAATTGTAACAATGACCTCTAGGCATCATTTAATCGAAGAACTGCGATGGCGAGCTATTGGGAGACTAGAGTCAGGACAAAGTCAGAAAGAAGAGGTCAGATGGCTAAATGTGAGTCCGTCTGTGGTTCATAGACTTTGGCAACAATTTCTAACAATGAATTCGGCATCCAGGAGGTTCAGCCAAGGACGGCCATACGCTACGACAAGTGCCGATGACCGATATTTGTCATTATGCTCATGAAGGAATAGAACCTCAACTCCGTCTGCAAGCTCTGCCTGCAGATCCTTCCTCGCCTCAAGCTCTGGATGGTTGGTATCAACGTCAACGGTGAGTAGAAGGCTTCATGAAGGTGGTCTTTTTGCGAGGCGACCAGCCATTTGTGTCCCGCTCACGTCACGCCATAGGCGGGAACGTTTGAAGTGGGCATGTCAACATGTCCACTGGACGCGTGATCAATGGAGGGCTGTTCTCTTTACGGATGTGTCCAGGTTTAGCCACCAAAGCGATAGTAGGCGTATTTTGATTTGGACAGAACCTGGAACTCGTTATCATCCAACACACATCCGTGAAAGAGATGCATACGGATCAGGCAGTGTCTGTGTTTGGGGTGGTATCGCTTTGGTTGGACGCACAGACCTCCATGACTTTCCCCGTGGAAATGTTAATGCTCACACCTATAGAGATGATATCCTTGATGCTTATCTGCGCCCTCATGCCGGGGTAATAGGTGATGCTTTCGTGCTACAGGACGATAACGTGAGACCGCACACGGCTTGCATCGTGGATGCTTATCTTGAGCAGTACACAATTCAGCTCATGGAGTGGCCAACTCGATCACCGGACATGAATCCTATCGAGCATGTTTGGGATGCTTTAGGAAGACGTATAGCTGCTCTCAATCGTCCTCCTAGGACCCAAGTCACGCTTTCAAATGCTTTGCAAGAGCAATGGCTCTCACTTCCTACAGAACTCATAGACCGAATAATTGACAGCATCACACATAGCTGTATGTGCTGTATTGCTTCTCGGGTGGATCATACGCCATATTAAAGGTACTTTTCCTATACCAAACTGACATATTCGGGTTGTTCTTTGTATAGATATGCTAGTTTCTATAACACCATAATTGTCTGTCGATTTCTTTTTATGCTATTTTATACCTACCTATGAGTTGTATAATGTGTATAAGTTTCATTAAATTCTACGCGTAATTTTTGGAGTAATCGCTATTTTTGTGACTTTTCCTTAATTTTTGATAACCAGTGTAAAAATACTAGGTTTTAGTGACATGCAATCTCTTAAAACATGCAGACTTACAAAACACGAGCTTATCAAAAAGTCAGTTCATTATATATATATGTAGGATTTATGCGAAATCTCTTCTTATGCCATAGTAATATGCTCTGTTGCTATGCGTAGCCAGAGACGCACCAAGCCCTTTTTCCTGTGACATTCTTGAGGGGACAGTCGAGGGTTGAATGACCCCGGCTTGGAGGCAATTCGAAGCGTGGTGTGAAAAATGCCCTGTGCACGGGGGAGAGAAGGGGGACAAACCTCGATTGGAGAGGTTGTGTTTTGCTATTCCGTGCGTAGGCACGACGGATTTTGTGTATTTGACGGGAGCGAGAAGGCTTCCCGATCTTTTGTAATTCTGAGGGGAAGCTAGCATTGCGGTGGGCTATCCCGTAATTATTGTTGTATTGTAACGGAGACAGTAAAGTAGGCTCTCCGGCATATCATAATTGCTGTCTACATTAATAAATTAATAGTTGTTGAGTTTTACAAAGTGTAGCGTATTTTTGACTCAATTGTGTTGTTCTTAGACACCCCTAGACGCCGCCACGTAGACAGGAAAGTCTACATTTTTGGGCGCCCGGCCCGGATGAACTCTGTGGACAATTGATTTCGTCATTTTGAAGTGAATTCGTGATACCTTCTGTGAAATTTTTGAGTTGCTTGAGAAAAAAAAAATGTTTGGAAGTGCCATAGAAGAGGATTTGTTCATAGTATGTTATGAGCTCTGCTTAGATCCAACTCCAGGGATGGATTGGAATGATCTGAAAGGCTTGATTGAAAATTGCGAGGACTACAAAACTGACCCTGACTTTGTCAGTAGTTTTATACAGACAGTAGTGAAAGACCGCGAGGAAAGTGAATATAGAGAAAAAGTTAAAATAGAGATAGAGGAAAAGGAACTAAAGATCCAGAGAATGAAAAAAGAGCTTCAGTTATAGAGTATAGGAGTATAGGAGGATGGGGTTGCCGATCCCTGATATAGTTAAAACGGAGCCCTCTACAAATGGGAATACAGAGAAAATTCTTGTGGTGTATCAAGAGCTGCCTGTTAAGTCTAAGTTAAAGTCGGGTGTAGCAACTGAAATTCCTGATAGTTCCCGTGAATATTCCGTGCAGCGAAGTCGGAAACAGATAAGTGATTCACACTCTTTAAATGTTTTTAAAAATGATATGCATGATATGAAAAGTGAAATTGCCGCCTTGAAACGTCAGATTATGGAGGCGGAGGAATCAAAGAGTTATTTGGCTCCTTCAATACGTGTGACCACAAGAAAGATGTGAATGACACAAAAAGTGAGATAGGTGCTTCGGGACGGCATGTTAGCGAGACGGAGAAGTCAAAGCCGTCAAAGGACAACTTGTCTGTAGCAACGGGCTAGGTAAGTCCAATATTGAAACTAACATTATGTACGATAAATGTACGATTTCAGTCCGAGTGTGTGGTCAAACCGCTGCAGAAACTAGTGGAGAATCACAAAACTTAGAAGAGACTCAATGTGATAAAATTCGTGCTGAAATAGAGGAGCAAACTGCTGCAATCGTAATGCTCGAGAGAGTGGTGAAATCAAAGGCTGTAGTGTATTGTGTAACTAAAGAGTGCCCTACAAAGTTTTTCGTTGACCCTACAAACTTTTTAGTTCTAAAGACTAGATCACGAGCACAAAATGCTCGCAATGAATGTGTAGAATTCGAGAGGAGTAGAATCAATCGCCAGATTGAATTGCTTCCCTGGCCGCCTCGCTCTCCGGATCTTTCGCCGATAGAAAACATGTGGTCCATGGTTGCTCTACGATTGACCCAGATTCCATCCCCAGCTTCCACAGCAGATCAACTTTGGCAACGTGTGGAAGCTGCTTGGTCTGTTGTACCCAAAGAACTCATCCAAAGTCTCTTTGAATCAATGCCGAGGCGTGTGGCACTGATGATCTCCAACAATGGCTGCTACTCTGGCTACTGATTTTGGCAGGAACCACACTTCACAGAAGTCTATAAATTTAATCATTTGATACTTGGTCAACATGTTATCTACAAAATAAATTTTGCTGTGATATCTCTTGTCTTTCTTGGTGTTGCAATTTGGGTGGCCAGCAGTGTATATATATACATACACACACTCTTAGACGACAAAAAATAAAACGACGCCAAGAAGGGGTAATGCAAATTGGACACAAATTGATATGCATACAGGCTTCGACGGAAAATGCAAAATTTTAAAGTTTGGCGGCCAACGAATGAACATGTGACGCTGCAGCGCATCTTAACTGCGCAACTGGCAGGATATTAAAGAGGAGAAATTTCGATTCCAGGTCGTAAATTCTTTGCGAATTTCATTCCGTGTACTCAGGTAGACAGTAACTATGCCTCGCATACAGGTGCGTGAACAATATGCGCAGATGTCAGCATTTGAGAGAGGACGTGTAGTTGGGCTCAAAGAAGCCGGTTGGTCTAATCAGCGAATCTCTCGACATTTGGATAGGAGCGATGCCGCTACTAGACGATGTTGGCAGGAATGGGTGAACCATGGCCGAACACAGCGTCGAGAAGGAAGCGGTCGGCCTAGAGAAACGACAGAACGTGAGGACCGAGCAATCGTCAGAGCGACACTCACAGCCCCAAATTCATCATCATCGATTGTACGTGGAACTAGGGCTTTAGTGACTGCAAGGACCATTCAACGGACCATTAGGCGGCTCAGAGAAAGGGAGTTCAGCTCACGGTGCCGATTACCATTGACCTCTGTGGACCGACAAGCCCGTTTGCAGTGGTGTCGGGCACATTCGACCTGGAATATCACTGACTGGAGTAGTGGATGAGTCCCGCTTCGAATTGAGCCCCGATGACCAGTGAATACGCGTCTGGAGAGGCCCCGGACAGCGGTGGAATACCAACCTGACTGTCTTCCGCCATACGCGCCGATATCAATCAATGCCAAGCCGAATAACTGCTTGCATAAGAGCGCAGTTAGCATGAGTTTGACCAACGCCCAATTGGCTTTTTCACTTTGTGAAGCTCTTTCACTTGAATAAATCATCCCAATTTTCTCAAATTGTAATCATTTGTTTTTCTGTACATGTACATAACATCTTCCGATTTTTGCCCCATTTTGAGGAATCCTTCTTGATGCTTCGTTTTTTTGTCCAAGAGTGTATATATATATATATATATATATATATATATATATATATATATAGTGCTTTTTTTCTAAAAAAATAGGTGGGTATACTGTGTTTTTCCAAATAAAGGTGTGTATTTTTAGTACCTTTAGCAACTTCATAAGAAATTTATGGTTTAGCATGATGTTTAAGGTAATTTTTTTATTTTGGAACTTATTGAAGAAATTTGATAAAATAAAATAATAAATCTGTAAATGCTAATTCTTTTTATTGATTAGGAAAGCTAAACACAATTTTAAAATAATTAATTTTGTAAACATTAAAAAAAATCGTAAAAATGTAATATACTCCAAATTTGACTCATGCCCTCAGGAGGTTCAATGTCTGTATTTCTTTCTTTGCTATTTGCGTCAATTGCTGTATGATGTCGAAAATGCAACCAAGGTTCTACACATTTTGTTGGATTGAACAGACCTAGAGGAGGGCCAACAATTTTGATGAACATCACTGACGATGTTAGTTTAGTCAACAATGTAGATCTTAAAGGGGTTACAATAAGGTTCATCTGTGAAAAACCCCTTTAAAATTCACTTGAAGATTCGGAACCATATCTAAAGGGAGTATTAATTGAAATAATCCTCCTTGAATTATTTTTTCCTCCATGTATTCTCAAAAATTCTGTATCATCTCCCTTTCATTCAAACGAAGTCTTCTTGATAAATTCCTAATTTCTGCCTCTCCAAACGTCAAATGATTTTGAGCCTCTTCTGGCCACTGTTTTGGATCTAGCACTCTGACCTATTTAGGTAACTCAGCTTCTTCATCATCTAGTAATCTCTTTTCAATAGATATTTTCAGATTTTCATAAAATGAAATAAGGCATATTGGTGGGTCCTCCCTTCTATCTTTGTTGTATATGGGCACCTCCTGAAAGATGAGATACTCCCTCGATCACTGCATTCTGTCGACTTTTTCCGCTATCCCGTAGCCCTGTACGTCCCTCTGCAAGGATTCCTAAAGGTCAATGCCCTTGCAACAATACTGCTATCTAGGAGACCACGATAACATCTATGCTTATACAATATTATGTCACATGTCGTTGCACCGTTGCCTTGAAATCTTTATCTGTTCATGAAGCAGAGATAGAAACACAGAAAAATAAATATTGATTTACGAGAATATGTCACAGGGGAACTAAAAACTCGCAATTTAAAAAATACTTTTTGTCATACAACCTTTGTTCAGAAAGTTCAGTGAATGACGTCATAGTGCTCGTTGTCGTAAGAGTTTGCAACCGACGCATACCGTGCCGGACAGGGGAAGACTGGTCTGAACCAGTTCCTGAGCGGCGGAGCTGCGAGTTAGCTTATCGTGTGGAAACAGTTCATTGTAGGGTGAAGGTGTTGTGCGCTCGGTCGAAATTCAAATTGGATCAGCGAACGAATATGCTGCTCTGTTTCAAACTTGGAAAATTAGCGGAAGAGACTCATGAAATGCTGCTAAAAGTTTACAAAGAACGTGCCGTCACCTTGAAGTGCGTGCATGAGTGTTTTAAACGCTTCCGAGAAGGCCGGGACACCATTGAAGACTCTCCCCGAAGTGGTCGACCTGCAACTGCACGCACCTCGGACAACGCACAGAAAGTGAAGGAATTGTTGGCCAAGGATCGTCGTGTGACAGTGCGAATGATAGCGGAGGAAGTGGGAAGTGGTCGTGAGATGGCCCACCTCATACTAACCCAGGATTTGGGTCAACGTAAGCTTTGCTCCCGACTTGTGCCCCACATTTTGACGCCGGATCAAATGCAAATTCGGCTTGACGCCTGTGGAGACTTCAAATCGAAACCCAAGTTTGCTGAAAACCATTGTCACGGGTGACCAGGTGCCTGAATTACGACCCCGACAGCTAGTGTCAGAATATGGAGTGGCGGGATCCAGGGTCGCCGGTGCGAAGTGAGAAATCCCGCATCAAGACAATGCTCGTGGTGTTCTTCGACTCTGAGGGTCTAATCGATAAATAATTCCTACCTGGGGGCACCACGTTAAATGTCTCTAAGTACGTGGATATACTGAAACGACTGCTGCAACGGATCAATCGGGTACGCCCCCAGTACGCCAAGCAAGGCAACTGGACCCTGCTTCACGACAATGCCCGGCCACATACTCCCTTTCTGGTGCAGCAGTTCCTGGCCAACAGGCGAATTGTGTCCTTGAATCACCCACACTACTCCCCAGACTTGTCTCCCCCGGACTTTTTTTGGCTCCCCAAATTGGAATCAGCCCTGAAGGGCCACAGGTTTTCGGGCATTTCGGACATCCAGCGTAATGCTACAACCCAGCTGAAGGCCATTTCTGAAGACGACTATGCCAGGAAGTTTCCAAGACTTGTACAGCCGTTCCCAGATGTGCATTACCGCCTACGGGGATTACTTCGAAGGACAGTAATAGCTGTTTCATGTAAGACAAGCCATTGTAACTATAGACACATTCACTTAACTTTCTGGACGAAGGTTGTATGTTAACAACTAAATTTATTACCCGGCTTCGCTCGGGATTCAGTTCCTGTTATTTTTTTGTTTTTTCAATGATCAGGATTAAAAGTTGCTCTCTTCTTTTTGGGCATTTTAAAGCATTAATTTACAGCTAGTCAATAATGTTTGAATGGATTTATAATTGTAGAAAAAGAATCAATAAACACAGCAAATCTGATAATTATTACAGAAAAAGTTAGGGGCATATTTCAAGCTCAGATTTCAAGCTCAGAATTCTAACGCATATTCCAAGATCAGAATTCTTTCTCAAAACTAAATCGTCTGCTACGTTTCAATGCCACTTTCAGACTTTCTTAATTAGAATATACACGTATTTCATGACTGTAATTCTTTCTCAAAACTAAATCGTCTGCTATGTTTCAATGCCACCTCAGTTATATAGTCAAGGCTAAACGCACGTGTTTCTAGCTAAGTGAACGTGTCCTTCAGTATATTTGAGTTTGAACAGGTAGCATGGGATAGTTTTAATGCATGAAATGGATTGAGAACACATTCATTGAAATTGAATGACTTTCGATCTTTATATTTTCATTTTTAAAAAGAAATATTCTGGCGTTGCCACGTATATGAAAATAATATATAAAATTCATTCTTGCATGTGCCAATGTATGAATAAATCACGTTTTTAATTCATGTCTATTTATTTTTACGCAAATGTTATAATTTAATTGGCAACAATGAAATGTTACAATGGCTTTGAACAAAAATATCCGAAACTTGTTCTAACATAATTCGGGAAACTTGTTCAAACTTGTTGCTCAAACTTGTTCTAACATAATTCGGGAATGGAACATCGTAGCGGGATGAAAATAGTCACATCCATCCTGATTTTCCAAGCACATTAAGCCGTGTAAATTTCATCAATGTAGGGCTCACGGTTCTTGAGTTTTTGGGACTCACACACACATACACACACAACCCATTTCCCGTTTTTGCTTTATGTATAAGATTGATTCGTAAGTTTCTTAAAATTTGGGTTAATTTAAGCCAAAATAATGCTTAAAAAAAGGAGGGGGATACGCCGTAACGCCACGTACCCCAGAAAAAAGCACTGTATATACAGGGTGTCCATAATTAAAGTCCCACTTTCAAGAGGTTGCAAAAAAAGAACCACTGGTCAGAATGATTTCAAATTTGAACTGAATATACTGGAAGAAGGGGGAAACGATTTGGCATAATAAAAAAAAATATGTTCCAACAGCTTACAGCGCCATCTATTGATACATTTTGGAACCTTTTTTTATTATGCCAAATCGTTTCCCCCTTCTTCCAGTATATTCAGTTCAAATTTAAAGTCATTCTGACCAGTGGTTCTTTTTTGCAGCCTTTTGAAAGTGGGACTTTAATTATGGACACCCTGTATATATATATATATATATATATATATATATATATATATATATATATGTATATATATATATAGGTAGTTATAAAAATAATGGAAACACTAAGAAACATCATGAAAACCTTTATTAGTACGGGGCAGGATCACCTTTGTTATGTAATACCACCTGATTCACCATGGAATTAGATTACACAAGTCATAAATAGTGGTTAAGAATATATTATACCAGAGGTGAGGAACGCGCGGCCTGAGTGATCTTCTTGTGCGGCCTTCATAAAAGCTAGCACTTGTATTAATTAATATTTAATTTTATAGATTACTACAATTTTCAAATCAATGGAATTAAATAAAGAATGTCATGAATGTATGTACGCAGGCTTCACGTTACGAAGCTTGATCCAAATATTCAATTACTTTCAAGCAAGAAGCAAATGCAAATATCCTACTAGCTTAAATTTTCCATAGGATTTTAAAATTATTTTAAGAATTGTTGCTATGTCAGTTATTTATAATTTAATACTATTATTTTTCTATTGTATTTCTTTATAATGTTAAAATTATTTCAAAATACTTCTACTTTATTATTTGTATTTGAAGTGGTATTTAAATATGTAGTTGTTTATTAAAATTTAAAAATCTGGATATATATATGTGCTTACATAAATAAAAATACCAACAGTGAAATATAAAAAATTACAGTGGTAT
Organism: Dolomedes plantarius; assembly: GCA_907164885.2. NCBI lineage: Eukaryota > Metazoa > Arthropoda > Arachnida > Araneae > Dolomedidae > Dolomedes > Dolomedes plantarius. The sequence continues at coordinate 137,537,947 of OU015494.1, read as the reverse complement.
CTATGAATCTTATAATTTTATTTTAAAAAAATAATAATTAATGATTGATGTTATAACAAGTTTTTACCCTTATGTGAATACAAAAATATTTTATATTGTAACTTTTTAAGTCAAATAATAAATAAATAAGGACTTAATTTTTTGTTGTTATTTTTCTATATAATGCACCAAATTGTTAAAACTATACCCAACTATAATAAGTTCATAAAAATCGCATTTATAGGTACATCAACTTATGCGGCCTCCTTTATTACTACCTAATTTACATGTGGCCTCTAATGGTAAAAAGGTTCCCCACCTCTGTATTATACCATTCTTCAGGGGAAAATCATGAAAGTTCCTGTAGAGATGCTGTGGTTGATATCGATACCTTTATCTATCCGCTTATACAGATCACAGGGGTTGAATGATTTATAGTCGGCGGGATTGAATAGGGCAAGATAAGATATTTGACTTTTTTTTAAATGCTCTTCAAACCAATACTTGATAGGTTTAGCTGTATGTATAGGGGGATTATCATACCAGAGAACGCCATCTCCATCAAGAAACAATGTTTGCACCATAGGATGGACTAGTGAGCTAAAATTTCGACATAGTCCTTCTCATTCAATCTCCCTTTTAGGGTTACAATATGGCCTGAAGAAAACCATGACATGTCATCCCAAACCCTGATAGATCTACCTCCATGATTGACAGTTGAGATGAGGCAGCCAGAATCTTACGCTTGTGTAGGTGTTCTCCAGACATACGCACGTCCTGTTGCGAGGAACAATGTGAACGATGATTCGTCGGACCAAATGCCATTTTTCGACATATTACTCGATCAGGATTGCGCTCGTGGCACCATTGTGGACGATATTTTGTATTGGAATCTATTACAAGTGGCATGGGAATAACTAATCTTCGTAAATGCTTTGTTTGTGAAGTTCCCTTCGACCGCTAATGGTTGATACCAGAACATGCAGATGCCGATTGAGCTCTTCGGTCATTTTCTGTTGCAGTTGTTTTCTTTATTCGTGTCACAATCTGCTTCAATACCTCGTCCGTCTCTTTTCACTCACCTGTCCCTTACGTCCACTATTCTGTTTAGCAAATGATGTTTTTCAGTGCACTCTGTATGCTATCATGACTTTCGATACCATAGCTTTAAAAACATCCATTAGCCTGCGGATTTCAGTAACAGATACTCCAATTAAAACGCGTTCCAACAATTTGCCCTTTTTGAAAGGTCTGCAAGGTTTAACATTTTATGCTGTTCCCCCCAAAAACACGATGCCCTTAGCTTCATTACTGCTACCTGACAGTAGAATAATACATACACTATATTACATAAAAATTACCAGTGACCAGACTTGTTTTTTAAGGAATACGAAGCACATTCATAAACACCACTAATATTGATAGGTGTTCCATTATCTTGAAATAAATAAAAAGAGGGAGAAAAGCGATAGTAGGCGTATTTTGATTTGGAGAGAACCTGGAACTCGTTTTCATCCATCACATATCCGTGAAAGAGATGCATACGGATCAGGCAGTGTCTGTGTTTGGGGTGGTATCTCTTTGGGTGGACGCACAGACATCCATGTCTTTCCCCGAGGAAATGTGAATGCTCACACCTATAGAGATTACATCTTTGATGCTTATGTGCGCCCTTATGCCGGGGCAATAGGTGATGCTTTCGTCCTACAGGACGATAACGCGAGACCGCACACGGCTTGCATCGTGGATGCTTATCTTGAGCAGGAAACAATTCAGCGCATGGAGTGGCCAGCTCGATCGCCGGACCTGAATCCTATCGAGCATGTTTGGGACGCTTTAGGACGATGTATAGCTGTTCTCAATCCTCCTTCTGGGACCCTAACCACGCTTTCAACTGCTTTGCAAGAGCAATGGCTCTCACTTACTACCGAACTCACAGACCGCATATTTGACAGCATCACACATCGCTGTATGTGCTGTATTGCTTCTCGGGGGATCATACGCCATATTAAAGGTACTTTTCCTGTACCAAACAGACACATCCGATTTGTTCATTGCATACATATGCTAGTTTCTATGACACCATAATTGTCTGGCGATTTTTTATGCTATTTTATACTTACTTATGTGTTGTATAATGTGTATAAGTTTCATTAAATTCTACGCGAAACTTTTTGAGTAATCGCTATTTTTTTACTTTTCCTTAATTTTTGATAACCAGTGTATATATATATATATATATACATACATATATACATATATATATATATATATATATATATATATATATATATATATATATATATATATATATATATATATATATATATATATATATATATATATATATATATATACAGTGTGACAATTATTGACCTCTATGAAAAAAAAAAAATTGATAACCTTTGAACCATTGGAGAGTTTCTGTGAAAACTTGGTGGTTGAATGCAGGGCATGTTGGGATTTTTTTGAGCATGCGCACTCGTATTGTTGTTGTTCATTTTCGTTCAAAATGTTGAAATATAGCGTTTCTGAGCGTATATCCATCGTCTAGTCCTACTATTCGAGCAAAATTATTGCAGAATTTTGCTCTTCGTCTAAGCCACATCATAGCCATTGATGACAAGCATATCAAACATGTCATAAACTAAATCCGATTATCTGTAGTTACCTTTAAAATCTGAATAAAATTTTTTAGCTCAGTAGTTTTTAAAATTTGATTTTTTATTTCATATAGCTCATTAATTGTCACCCTGTTTGTATATATATATATATATGTGTGTGTGTGTGTGTGTGTGTGTGTGCTTGTGTATGAAATATTTTATAGGCTGTACTGAATTTAGTTTATTAATTTATATTTATTAATTTTTATTCACAGTTTCTTTGTTATTTGATTTCTCTTAAGTGTTGTGGACGTTCATTATGCATCAGATATTCTTTTAGTACGTCAATGATTGGAATTTTTTCCCCAGGTTCAATTACTCCTGAACGTACGATGTTAAATGACAATCCTATTCACATGTCAAACTCTGGAATTTAGTGTTTAAGTCCTCACTCTGTTTCCCAGGATTTAAAATTAAGAAGTTTTGAATTCATTTCCTGTCAATTTCTGTTAATAGAAATTCTAAGTAGTAGTTTAATGATTCTAGAAGAAGAACTTTTGTGTCATGTTTGGCATTTCGCCTGTCATCCAAATAAGTCTGTTCTAGAATTACAATAAAAATATCTTAGTACAGTTTTAACTCGAGAATGTCCTTCTTATATTCTCGAACTGAATATACGGCATTATGGTTAGGGTATTCAAGTCTTCGCTAGTTTTTTTCTTTTCCTCTCTTTTGGCAACAAGAGTCTTCTCTAGATTCAGTACTAATTTGCCACCGGTGAAAAATTCCCCAATTCACTAGTTATTTGAATTGGAGAATCACTAGTTTTTGAATTGGGGGAATTTGTTTGAATTGCAGTGGAAGGAAATTGTTTCATTTCCACTGCTACGAGACGAAAAATTCTGGCCTCACTATAAGCACCGAAAAATTGAAACAGAGTACATCAGCTGCAATACCCTGTCGACAGCTGTAACTTTTGTACAATTTTGACACGATTTTAAGTAAAAGTGTTGTTGAGGCATTTACGAGGATGTGCAACTTTAAAACGGACTTAGAGGGGGTTGGCCAAGAGCCTTTATTTACAGTTATTCCCACCATACGCTAGACCAGTGGTGCGCAAACATTTTTCGACCGCAACCCATTTTCTCTAAATAAAAAATCACTCGACCCTCTAATGAACATATTTTGCTAGAAGCAATTTCATTTTTAAATCAGGAAAATGTTTTTTTAAAAAATAGGAAAATAAATAAGCAAATTTCGACAAACTGTTTTTAAAACCAATGAACTGTAGATTGTATGTATTGTACTCCCGTGTCAAAATTGCATATATTAACTCTGCATAATAAGAATTTAAAAGAAACGGACTGCATAAAACGGACCTAGAGGGGGTTTTCTAAGAGTCTTTATTTACAGTTATTCCCACTGTATACTAGACCAGTGGTGCAGAAACATTTTTCACCCGCAACCTATTGTTTAAAAATAAAAAATCACTCGACCCTCTAATGAACATTTTTTGCTAGAAGCAATTTTTTTATATCAGGAAAATGTTCACAGAAATAGGAAAAAAATAAGCAAATTTCAACAAACAATTTTTAAAATCAATGAGCTGTAGATTGTAGGTATATATTAACTCTGCATAATAACAATTTAAAAATGTCTTGCTTACCTCCTACACATGTTTTTGCCAAATCTCACGTGACTAAAACTTCATATAATACAATTTGTATATCCTTTAGTTAAAAATTAACAATAATTGAAGTTAAAAGAAGAGCATGATTTCAAAATTATCAGCTACATATTAAATATTCAGAAATTATAAACTTCTTTTTTTATGCAAAACTAAAATAGACTAAAATGAATTAAAAGGGTGAACCTAGATCTCGGATAAAAGTTATTGAATATCTATTGAACCGTTTGAGAGCGCTACTCGCACATTAACTTCTGTGTTAAGTCTTATCGTTGTACGGTTTTCATAGCAACTCATTCTGAAAACCCAGTTTAACACAGATAAGTAGAAGTGAATAGAGGCGATGTAAGTATAGCTTTGTAAGGGTGTTTGGCACCTTATTCAATATCATATCATATATTTTTTAACGCATAAGAAATTAAATAAAAAAATTTAACATATCGCATCCTGGCAAGAAAAGCGACACAAGTCAAAAAGTGGCAATTTTGAGGTTGTCATTGAAAAATATGTATGAAGTGCCTCATCGTGCATGAAAAGCGACACATCTCTATCTCGCAAATTGTCCACCTGAGGGCAGTTGTGTCAGTTTTATTGTAGGCTAGTTCAAGCTGTATAATATTTTTTAAGTTGATTTTTCTCGAATGCTGCATTTTTGAGTTGTGTTACTTTTCTTGCCGGGAGGCAATATGTAATTATAGAAAATTTCAAGCATATTTAAATTTAATTCAATGATATAAATAGACTTCACACTATCCGCGACCTATAATATTTTTGTTATGACCCCTCTGTGGGTCGCGACCCACAGTTTGAGCCCCACTGCGCGAGACACTAATACCCACCCCACCCCTTTGAATGACTTTCAGACCCTACGCCCCCTCCCCCTAGGCCTAAAAAATCGTAAGTAACACTATTAAAATACATTCTATGCATATCCTTTGCTAACCATTCGTGCCTCCCCCCCCCATATCATTCCCCCGAGGGGGCGCAACCCACAGGTTGAGAACCACTGCTATAGAGGAAAGAGATACGTTTAAATAGATGGAATTTTAATAGTGGCAACTAGGTATGTACAAAGTATACAGAAAAGATACAGGGGTGAAACTTTTATAGCCCTTCAAAGTAGTAACCAGCATTGTTTAGCATCCGTTGCCAACATTCTGGAAGCTGCAGGATGCCTTTGGCAGCACTTGATCTGTTGATCCTTCGAATGGAGCGGTCCACAGCCTGCAGAATCTCTGGTGGAATCCGCGGAGCAATTCCTTCATCTTGTGGATGAGATCAAAGTCACAGGGACTTAAGTCCAGGGAATATAGGGGATGGTAGACTTCCCAGCTCCAGCGAGCAGACACATCAGCCACAGTATGCACACAAGTATTTTCCTTTCATAAGAACGATGCAACAAATTATTTCGTACGATAGACCGGTAACTAAAACATGGCTGTGTTCAACCTGTCATTGTGCAGGCGTATCATGTTTGTGGGGAGAAGACATTCGCTCTGAGGTAAGGCAGGTATATGACATACGTGTGGTGTAAGCTGCTTTCCTGGGTTCTGCTGCGTGGGGGCTCTACAACAGTGTTGCCACTGTTAAAGTTCCACCCCTCGTATAAGACATTTTTAAAGGCAAAAAGAGAGGGGATGTTCCGTTTTTGTTTCGGCCAAATTAGTTTCTGTTAAATTGCCTGCTGCATCCTTCACGGGCTGGGAAAATGCATAGATAACCTCGATGCCAATCCACTTGAATCTTTATTGTGGTCATTATGGGAAGACAGCCCAATCGCTGGGATAATGAATGACATAAAGAATATCCCATATTGAATAACAGTTGACGTATTTACGGTTTCAGGATGAAAAAAAAAATCGAAAAGTTGGAGTAATGGACAAAAACTGTGTGATTTAAACTGAAATTGAAACTTAGCTAATAAATTTATCTGCATATTTTTTCAAAGTATTTATTACAAGAGTATTAATTAGAAAGCATTTCGGGATTGAGTAATAAATATAGTTGCACTGGTCAACATTTTATAAGCCGAGAACTATTTGAAAGGACCAGTTGTACTATAGAATTTCGGGGCTAAACGGAGGTGCAGAAACAGAGCGGGAGCGCTCACTTTGATTCTGATGGATGCGAATTCGACGAAGTTATTTATGGACTTAGAATAATTCGGCATCAAACAGAGCTCACGGAGCAGAAATCTTACGCCGTCGCACGCGGCGAACAGAGATTTCGGTGTCTGGAACCGCCGTTCCGTGGGGCGCTGGAACTGGGATTTCTTTGTCTTCCTTCCCTGTGACAAAGTTCATCCATTGCCTCCTTTTAACTGTGACGACAATAGAGCCACGCACGAATCCTGTAGGTGACTCCGAGATCATTACTCTTAATCAAAACGAAACAGAGCTCTTTCAGACAGGTATCGGGGCAAAATATTTTCCTACGGATTCACGCATTGTTTTTTTGTTCGCTTCCACAGAAAGAAGCATTTCTTTTAGCCAAATGTGCGTATGATGGCTGGTTCACCTACCTCGATTAATGATTCTTTTGGAAAAAAAGGGGGAAATATTTCTTTTCACGTTACGCTAACCGGCAGATAAGTGTTTGGATAAGTTCCTTAATAGTAAATCGAAATTATAATATCAGTTCTTGTTGTCTATTTTCCCTCTTCCTTTCAGATAAGCAGATTCTTAGTTTAAATGTATCATTCACTGGAAAAATTCTTTTATGAACTATATGAATCTTTTATGAATTATATATTAATGAACCTTATATTTATGTTATTTAATTAGAGAACGCAGCTGTGCATGAGGCATTTCTCTGTCTTATTGAGTTTCATAAAATATCTCTTAAGTATCAGGAGGGAAGGATAACATATTTTATTAGATTTTTACTCGGTAAAGGTTTTGTCGAACCGAGCATAGTTCTCTCAAGTTGACAAGTTGTCTAAATTATTTTATGTCTAAGATTATAAATGTATAGATCATAGATTAAAGATTTAGATTTAAAGGCATTTGCTGCAACGTTTGGACTTTTACAGCATCCATTTTATCAAATTTTCTCTTACTCCAATAATGGTAAATGTTCTCTTAAATGGCAATAATCATCCTACCATCAGTGCGTAATTATTGAAATTTGGCAAAAATAATTACTTTTGGGACATTTCGAATAAAAAATTCTCAACTTCATATTAGCAGAAAAAAACCTTAATGATAAAAATAACTTTTCTACTTTTTAGGACACTGTTAGTTATAAATTTGGAAAAATATTAATTTTGAATACGTTAAGCTGCTTTCAGATTGAAACATTTCATTTTTTATTTACCACCATCATAAACTATACTTTATTGTAGTCTCCCCAAAGAAGTCTTTGTGTAAGGCATAACTTTCTAAAATAGCTTATAAACTTCAAAATTAAATTAAACTCTTTTGCCACGAAAACTAAAAACAAAATTTCACTGTTCTAATAATTTTGGGGGCACATGCCAAAATGTTCTCTTAATTCACTGAAGCACATGCCTCAACAAGTTGCTTGACCCTCCAGGTTAAATCACCGTAGCACACGCTTTTTAGTCCTTTGAAATCATCTGTGTAGTTCATCGGTGGAATTGATTAAGACTGCCCAACTATTTAGCAAAAGAAAATATTCCTCTAAGCATATAAAACTTTTTATAATATATATATATATATATTTCAATGGGCTAAATATTGGGGCTATGAAGAACATACAGTACACTTTTACTGCGAATATTTAATCCATTTGCATCATTAACGAATCACGTTCGACTGACATGGTCATTATCGCAGAAGCAGCACTTAGGAAGCAGAATGGGTTTTTATCATGATTTAAGGGATTAATTTACATTAGAATTCTATGTCAATCTCCTGAATATTTTTTAAAGGACTATTTGTTAAGATTTGTGCAGAAATTCTTTGAAATAGATCATTTTGTAAGAGTTTTGTGTGATCTCTAAGTGACTGAGTTACGAAAACGATTCTGAATTTCATATTGGGTTCTTTCAACCTGGTGGGTAAGAAATAGAAAAATTTCTTGTTCTAATCCTCTCAAACAATCAAAGTTTTCGACAAGAATAAAAAAACTCTTCGGGTACAGCATCCTAAATACGGCAGATTCCCTTCTGTATACACTTCACTATATTTGAAGAAGCGAGAAGCCGTATATTCAAAAATCTGTAGTGAGGTTAGATGAATGACATTCTTCAATGATTTTATTGCCTATTTGATGACAGAAAATTGGTAGAAAAGGTGAGAGCCACCACTGTTATAGTGTGATAAAACTTCTCTTTGATGTATTGTCATTCATATTTTAAATATCAACCCACCATTTACATGAAATCATTTATCTAATACTTACTTTCTCAAGAATTGTTAAAGATATATGGATTATTAATTTGATGTATATATGTATTTTTATATTTATGCAGCCCTAAAACGAGCGTGATACGAAAGTGCTGGAGATGACAGACTCTGGTCAAACATATAATTAGATTTTCAAACTATGTATGTATTTGTAGAAGTTTCTTTTGTAGCTTGAAAAAGAGTGATTAAAAATCATTAGATTGCACTGAAGTCTTAATTAACCCCGACATATCAGTGGGCCCTAATAATAATTTTAGTGATAAATATCTGCCTCACATCAGATTTTTATGAGAAATATGTACTTTTAAGCTCTTTTGAAAGTATTTAAATAGTTTTAAACTTTATATATTTCACAGTTTAAACTTGTGAAATTAATTTCAAGTTTACGCTGTTTAGTCCCAATACGACATACAAGCATTCAGTATACTCAAGCGCAATTCTTACTTTTTCAGACTAAACAGGAAACACGACGACAAATTATCAATGCATTTTGACGAAATTATAAATTTCTTCAAAATGAATGTATTTTTGGATTTTGACAATAAACCAGAAAATTTTCAGACTAAATTGATAATTAGTAAAAAATGCACTTAAAGAACTGCCAATCATATAATTTCATAACAGGAAAGGCCACTTAATAGATGTAAACAAAATTTTAACAATAATTATAACCAGCTCAGATCTAGAAACACATAAACAAAGTAAATCAATAGTTGTTTGGTAAAATTTGTCGGTGAAAAAGGTTTAACACTTCTTCATAACACACGCAACTATATAAAGACTCAACAAAGTACTAAATATTGAAATATTTTAAGAACTGAACTAAGACGAGCATTCTCTCCACTATCTTAGCTCTTCTATTGCTATTCCTTATTCTATTTACTCACATTTGACAGCCTCAGAAATCGAAACCTGCTTATAATTATCTCTAATGAAGAAAAACGAAGAATAAGAATCAAGATTTACATATTTAATTATAGGATTTGTTACCCTTTATAGTGGCATAAGTATGTTTTTGAAAAAAAATATTGAAGATTTTTTATGCGTTGTTTATAACGTTTAAGCATAAAATTTAAATTTATTTTAAATTAAGCTCTGATTTTCCCGTTAAAGGTATTTTAACACTTTAAAATCCTGTAATTTTTATCTCGGCCCACAACCGGATATTTTGTCGTGATGCCTTAATTGCACCATATTCCTTTCTACCAGGTCGTGCTTATTCAGTATTCAACAAAACTTTAATTTTTTGCTTTTTTAATTCGTGAATTCGTGTAGCAAACTGATTGATAGAGTGACGAGAGAAAAATAAAAGAAAATGTGTTTTAATTTGTTGCACATTTTCCCCTTTGAACCATGCAGACGTACCGGTCTATTACCCCCAAAAATTACATAAATTAATATCAAGATCATTGGGGCAATTTTCTACTTTTAGCTTTATTAAGGTGACAATGGACTTTCAGATTAACAAAAATATGTCCCCAAAACGATTTTTTTTTTCTTTCAGAAAATGATTCTGCAACTCATCAGCTTTAAATTAAAAAAAAGTATGTTGATCCGATCATTATTAACCGAGTTATAAATATTTTTTTCAAGCGTAAACAATGGAAATGTTAGTCAAATTAAAACTTTAAATGCCATTTTTTCAAAACAAGTTTTCATGTCGTTTCGGTAAGTTCAAAATGTTCCTTGCGTCATAATTTTTCTTGAATTTTCATAAAATTTCATAAAATGATTATTTATATATGTTAGAATAAAATTTAGTAATCAATTCATTATACTATTTTAAAACAACTTAAAAAAATTTTTACAATAAAAATATATTTTTGATAAAATTTTGCATTAAATGACCTATTTTTATCGATTTATTTTCTAGTTTTTATAAATATGACTGTAAATCAAATATTACTACTAACTTTTATTATAACTATATAAAGCTAGCTTAAGAGAGAACATTATATATCTGAGGCAAAAATTGATGCGCATGGAGCATTTTTAAATAGAGTAATTAACAAACTGATTTTAATTAATATCTTAATTAATTACATTCTGATTTTTTTTTAAAATTTAGAATTTCCATCTCTAAACAACACTGTATAAGTATACAAAATTTCATAGTAATTAGTTAATAAATAAAAGTAAAGTTTTTAATGGTCCATTGTCGCCTTAAGAGTATGTGAATCATTTAAGTACCGTCATCATCATTTAAGAAGGATATTATAAACTACACGAAAGCAAAACTTAATCTTTATATCTTAGCTGGAGCCTAAATACAGTTTGCAATATTCATATTTTGATACCTTAAAAAACAGGTTGCTTCCTCATAACTTTATTACTTCCGTTTAATCGACACTTATTAAAACTTACTGCAATTTTATAAATAGGCTTTTTGAAATTTAGGCTCCGTTCTAACAGTTTAAAAAAAAAAGACAGAGCCTATTTTAATTTAATCGAATGCTCGTTTGATACTTAGCTAGGAAATTGAACCCATGCTAATCCTTTCAAACGAAATACCTTAGTATGAAAGAGATTTTCAGATCCACTAAAGTATCGCTTTGAATATCTTTTTTCCTCCCCTTGCTCTCTGGGATTGGAAGGTCTGAAACTTCTCTCGCGCGCACGAGAGTCAACTCCCGGAGCGGCAAAGAAAGCGTGATTCAAATCCATACGGAAAACATCAGTTTGAAAGCCGCATCCCGAACTCTCCAGCAATTCTAGCATCATTATTGGCCGGCGGGCTTTGGCAACCCTGCGTTTCCAATCAGAAGCATCCTTCACTGCGCATGCTCTTCCTCTAGTCCCACATCGGAAACATTATCAGATCGCGCGTGAATTTAGGGAATGAACACCAGGGCTCAGCTGAGCACTTGGAGCACGACTGGCTATAGTCTCCATCCTCCGGTTCTTCCTTATCGCGTGGGAACGATATCTTGGGAGAAATTGATATTTAGGAGTTTGCAGCGGAACCCCCGACTTCTTTTTTAACCTCAGCCCTTAATGGATTACTTCAGTATGTTGACAGCTTCAGTGCCACTGAATTTAGTGTGACTAGAGAGTTCACTAGGTAAGACAGCATGCTTAATTATTTAATTTTGAAATCGTTTAATCGTAATTTAATGAGAAAGGATAACATTTTACATTATGGAGGTAAGGTAGATTTGAATTTGTATTAGGAATATTTCCTTTGGATTTTAAAATAATCAGGTGAGCTTTCTTTTATGTTTTAACGAAAAAAAAATTGTTAGGAATGGATACGATCAAACTAATAATTTTTATTTCGGAACAGCTTTAAAAAGTGAGTATATATTTTATTTCAATGATTAGATATTTAATTATTTTCTAGAAATTAAATATAGAAGGATGCTTTAAAACTTGATTGTTTTAATGTTCTTTCTTTTAAAAGAATTATTGCTTTGGAATATTTTACAATGGATGCTTTTTTGTTTTCAATATGTCTTACTATTCAGAAAATTTGGTGGAAATTTAAATTAATGTTTCATATATTTATTTCCAATTGATTCCGGACAGCTTGTCAGTTGCGTTTACATAGTAAAATTCTCTTTCCTAATATAAATACAAAGTTTGAATTTAAAAGGGAGTTATTAGCTCATAAATTTTTTTAATTTCTCTGTAAACTCTTTTACTTTTGTTCAAAAATATACAGAGAGATAGAGGTTCTTTAGAATGTTCAGATTTGTTTAACTAGTTTTAGTGTGAACTAATGTCAAATTTGATTCGAGGCGCTTCATTTACGATACTGTGCTTCATTTTTTATTTCTCTCTCATACTTTTTTACTCGTAATCTATATATATAAAACAGTTCCGTAACTGACTGACTGACTGACTGATTGACTGACTGACTGATATACAACGCACAGACCAAACCGCTGAACTTAGAGGGCTGAAATTTTGCATGGTGATTCTTCTTACATTGTAGGGGTGCACTAAGAAAGATTTTTGAAAAATTCTTCTTAAATTTTTTAAAATTAAATTTTTAAGCTGTTTTAGTAACTTTATTTAAGTTTGCATGTAAAATAATAATTTGAGGGTTATAAAATTTATATCACGAGAAAGATCATAAAAATTCCTTTAAAATGAAATATTTTTCGAATCTTTACCTCTATTTTCTGATTTTTGGTGAATTTTTAAAGATTAATTTTTACAATTTAATTTATTAAATGCTGATCACGTGATTTCTTTTTCTAGTAATTTAAATTAATATTGCGTCATGTGCAGAACAACCAAATAGACAAAAAAAATATTTTTTTTCTTGCTAATGGGGCAGACGATTGGACATTATCCTCAAAAATATTAAAATACTGTAAAAGATATGTTCCTCAAACTGTACTATATTAACTGTACTATATTCTTTAGTAGGTTTTATTAGATTTAATTTGAATATTTTCTTCTACATTATTTTGTGTATAAAAATATCCCTTACGATTTTTTATAAATATATTTTTTGATTTTTTACATCAATTGCATACATTGATTGTTGTATTTATTATATATATATATATATATATATATATATATATATATATATATATTTGGCATTAATTGCATACACTGACCGTTGTATTTAATTTGAATGTGCTCCGTAACGAAGTGCGGGTTTTCAGCTAGTTCTATATATTGAAAAGTTTCGACTCATTATTAGCTACAACACTAACTGCAAAACTATTCCTATGAACCATACAGAAGTTGAAAGTGAATATTAATGTTCTCAAAATGCAATGTTTCGATACCTATTATCTGTAATATTTCCTCCAGGAATTCAGGGACAATATTATATCACAAACAAAATTTTCAACTCTATCAAAAAGATTTAAATCTTTTTAAAAAGTAACCAAATTGACAAATTATATGACCAAATATAAAAAAAAATCTGTTTGAAGGGGAGTTTTTTAAGATTTTGTTGAGCAGAAACTTTTGAAACCGCAAGCCATTTATCTGAACATCGTTAATAAAAATGCTATTAAAATGGTTAAACGTTACCTTTAAGTGAAAAAGTTTAGCTATTTAAAAAGACAGAATTTGATGCAAACATGTTTATTCACTTATTTTACTAGTGAAAACATCTTGTTCTCATAATAGGCATAATTGATATCAGAGTAAAGCCCCCTTTCCAACAACAAAAGTTCTTTCCTTATTAAGTTTATTTCATGTCGTATAATTTTGTTAAGTTATAAAATACTTATGTTAAGAATGACAGACAATTATTTTCTAAAAAAATATTTTAACTCTTTTGTTTGAGAACATAGTGATCACAAATTGAAGGATTCATTGACTTAATGTAGATAAATTATACCGGCATCTATCTAATTCCAGTGTATTTGACAAAGTTAAGAATGACTGATAACTCTTTTTTTTTATTATCCATAAACTGCCTGATATTGTAAAGTTGAGTGCGTGTACTTACTACAAAATTTTTCGAACACCTATCGATATTTAGGGACAAACCATCACAAAAGATGTCCAAAAAATCTCGGTATAGAAAAACCAGAATTATAGTTACGATCTTCTATCGAACATATTTCCACGAAGTTGTTAGTTGTAGAATTATATATACATTAGAGCGAAAATTGTGAGTGATATAAAAGCAGTTTTCTCTAAAATTGTTTCAAATATTTTTAAAAAGTATTTATCATTTTGCTTTATTTGGTACACAAAAAGAGTATTCAAATTCTCGTTTAAAAATAATGATAGTTAGGATAAAACTGAGTTTAAGAATTTGGCGTACATGCATCAAAGCAGGTCAGTTTCATCAATATACACCAGATTGCTCGACTGACATTAGCAAATCCTCACAGTAGTATTGATAGACAGAGTTTTGATTTCACGAATCTTTGTAGCTGACACATTTGAGGATTTTTTTTTGTTTTTATTTACTGAAAGAAGTTTTTAACGTAAAGCAACATACTACCTAGATCTTTATTTAAAGGCGAGCTACTAAATAAGAAGGGTTCTTTCTGTGGAAGTCTTTCTATGGAGAGATCATCATATTTACATTATTCAGGTCATTCATTACCCATGAAACACCTCATCAAATTCCATTCATAGTAATGCAGTAAAAAGTTATTTAAGAGTTCTCGAGGGAGAAAATTACTATTCATTCTCGTTTTATTTAAAAATTAACTGTGAAAATGAATAAATGCAGCTCAAGTTGGACCAAAGAAATATTATAATGCTTAGAACCATAGTCAATACTGATTCTTTTGGGGAAGACTGTAGAAATAAATAGATAAAAGAGTTCCATACATATGATGAAGCGCATTTTACTTTAGCTTACTTTTTGAATTTATAAAAATTTCGGGCTTATGTCATATGACTTGAAAAATTCGTAAAACACTTTTAAATCTGTAACAACAATTTCAGATTAATCTTTATGAAACTGCATCTACAATATTTTTATTAACGCATTGACGTTTAGTATGTTAAAAGTTTGACAGTTTTAAAAATAGTTTGTTATTTTGGATTGTCAAGATTTTTTTTAGTGCTATGTGGAAATTTAACAGCACCTTGTTATTTATCCCATTTTTATGTTCTCATACAAATAATTCTTAGTTAACTGTACAGTAATAGTTTTTCAATATTTAAACTCGGACGTTTATCTTTAAAACTAGCAAGTTATTTAGCACTATTTTCGGTAGTGCTGGAATTCTTCCTTTTTCCTCTTAATAACTTCTGTTTGTTTATTTAGTCTCTTCTACTATTTCATTCAACAGTTACTAGCGATGACGATCGAAAATATGAGTTTCACTGAACAGATTATTATGCGTTAGGATAAACGCAACATATTCCCAAGGAAAAACTTGATTCCACAGCGAAAGGGCTAATTTGTAGAAAAATTAATTTTTATCTCTTTCGGCGTTAAGTGAGAGGAAATGCGAATAAGTAAAATCTAGACTGAATCCAGCAAAATATAACTGAAGTTATTTAGCACTATTTTCAACTGAGTTAGTCCAGGTATCAGGGAATTTATGTTTAACTGAGAAACGTTTAAACAAGTTCTACTGCGTGTGAATTTTCTATGCATACGGAATAGGGCGCAAAATAAAAAACGTGTTCGTAGTTCTAATTACCTTTCGTAAGGTCACAATTTCGACTTATATTTAATTATGAAAGTAAAGTTTAATTCTTCCTATTGTCAAAATTATCAAGAGAGTGTTGCTAAAACTATATATACCAAAACTGAATAAATATTTAAATACTAAAAGTTTCAAGTTGATACCTAAGTTGTATTTCCCAGCTATGCTGTCTTTGTATCTCGTGAAAAATTGCGTTTATGTACTGAAAACATTTTTCATACAGGTCAGTTGTTTTCAGGTTATATTGCTCTGTCAAATAATTAATATAAAAAGGAAAATCAAAGCATGTTTTATATTTAAAAAATGTAACCTCAAGAGTTTCTATCCACAACCTACAGTTCTTGTTTTTAAATGAGCCAAATACTCAAGCAGAATATTTTTAAATATTTGTAAATATGATCTTTACTTCATCATGTACGCATATAATTAATTTTCTCCGGTCAGATTTTCTTTCCATTCCTTGCTTTCTTTTCTTGCCGTACAATAAATGGTGAAAATTAATCTATTAACGAGTTTATCTAATTCCCCCGACACAGGCAAAAAAATGCTTTTTTGCTCATGGTAGTGATGTTTAACGAAAACAGGTGTCGTAGTAGAAAACGAGCCATTTTTTTTTAATGTAAAAGCAACATACTTGCGTAAGGATAAATTATCGTTTTATCCAGGAAAGGGGGTGGGCGGTGGGGGAGACAGCTGACATTTTTTAATAAATTAACTTCTGTAAATCAAGTTTAACAATGTTAGTGTAAAACTTGATTTAGTTTTTTCTTAAGCCCAGTTTAGCTTCAACGTGAGAGTGGTGGTGGCATAATACTCGCGCTACTGGTTGTGCCCTAGAGGAGTGGTCCCCAACCCCCGGGCCACGGACCGGTACCGGTCCGTGGATCGAAGGAACATAAAATTATTTCCATTTTATTTACTGTGGTGTATTTCTCTCGGGTTAGTGCGACTTTGTCGAGTTTGTGCTAATTTATACCTTTGCAACAAAAGAAATCTCGTAACGATTATAAATTAGTTTATTGTTTATTAAACATTTCAAGATTATGAATTAAAATTGCAGTCATAGCCCCCCCCCCTCAGCGGGCCGCGGTAAAATTATCAAACGTTGACCGGTCCGCGGCGATTAAAAGGTTGGGGAGCACTGCCCTAGAGGAAATGACACTATCTTGTGGGTGAGAGGAAACCATAGTCTACTAATGTATATACAAGACGTTTAACAAGATGCCACTGCTGTAAATGATAAACACGTGCATTTCTTCAAAGAAACACATATAACAAGCTGGTTCGTTGCAGAGATTTTGCGAGTTTTAATATTAAATGATTCTTTCAGCAATTATCTGGGTGCGAGTTTGAATTATGAATTTTAATGTTAATTAATACATCAAACTTCATCTTACCTTCAATGCTGTTTTGAAAAATATTTTTTTCATTTCCTAACTGCGTATCAGTCAATAAATCATAGCATATTTGGGCTTTCATGCTTTCGAGTACATCATGAGTCTCTGGATAAGTTTTCTTAATATAAAATCGTAAATTATTCAGAGAGGAAGTCGATATGGAACTTCGATGCTAAATATAAAGCTTACTATATCTCTGCATACTGGAAGTAAATGCTTGCTTTTATGATACTTCTTGTATTATCTCAGATAGTATTTTTCAGCAAGCATAAGTACTGGAAAAAGAGGAATACTTAAATAATAATACTTAAATAGTCATTCACCAATGAACTGTGTTATAAGTCAAAAATATCGAGATTATACAGTCAACAAAGCCTCAAATAGGAATTTGAAAATGTTTTGGTCCATTTGAAATAGCACATTCGAGTCTTTCAGTTATTATAAATTTTAGTTTCAGATTGCTTTGACCGTAATGATTTTTTAAACAAAAGAAAAACTGAAATTAGTGAAGAAAATGAAGGTGAAACTATCATAATTTACTTGTTCACTTAAGTTTCTCCACCAGTGATTTTTTGGGGTAAATTTCGCTCTTACTGTAAGCATATAACATCTAGCAAATATATTTAAATTCTATTTAATTTTTCTACGTAGTTGCTTTTAATTGTAGATGTTTGGCTGTTACTTGATTTCACCACGCATGTAGTGGAATCGATAAAGTGTATTTACTCATCAAATGAAATTTTCTTACCAAATATTAATTTCATTCAGCTGGTAGTCATTACAGTGTTAAAATGCTGAGTTTTATAAGAATTAATTTTCATACTTTATATTTTTTCTGCAAATTATTTCGTTTTCTACTAATTTCTGTCAAGGAACATTGGTGTTTCCAAATACTTTAAAACTGCTGCCCTATTTCACCGCTTCATAATTATCACTATATTTAAAAATTAGAAAGGAAACACAAACAGAACATACCGTAGAAAAAATATTTCATGCTGGGATTATGTATGAAAATCGTGTTAACCTATGATCACACAATTTAGCCAGACGGTGTACTTGTAGAAGAAATAGATTGAAACAAAATTTAGCTCGCAACACTTTCAAAAAATGGCCAGAACTCTGTTGACTTTGACAACTAGATGAACAGTCAACATCTTGACTATCCATCAAGTTGTTTGTCTGTCCCCAAGACTGAAAATTTCCATATCTTGGATTAACACATTTGAAAAGAAAAATAGCGCCATTCATGGAAAATACACCCTGAAGCTTTTTATAAACTGTCTCGATAAGTAAGAACAAATACAATGATTTTGGAGACTGTATATAAAGTGTTTAGCCTTTGCTTTGGAAAATAAATAAATAAGCATAAATAATTATGCTATTGAGTAAACGGGGTTTTGAAAGCACTAGATTTTTTTTATTAATGTATGTAGACATATAATATTTTTATGCATATTTTTTACATAATGATATTGAATATTTTATTTTATGATTTTTTATTTACAGCCTTTTTACTCGTATCCCAATGATTTTTAATTTGGTGGAAAGTAACTGGCTTGATTTTCTAAATTTTTAAGTTATATAGTACACAATGTCCTCGAGCATTTTTAAGTAGTAACGTTCTGTGCATGTTTGCCCTTTTAGAAGTAGTTTGTCCTTTTTTAATAGGCTTAGATTCTAATCTTTTCTTCGGGTTCACGACCGTGAATCTTTTCTTCGGGTAACATTAGAATTTATTTGATTCGTAATACTTTTCTCATATTTCAATAATTCATTAATTCAAAGGGGCATATAGACACTGGTAGAAAGTTATTGCTATGTCGTCAAAAAGGATGTGAAAAAATATGAATTTCGGACATCAAAGAATTGTAACTCACGCTATAATCAGTTGATGTGCATTTTACGTTGTCTACACATTGGTCTTAATACCATAAAATGACAATGAACATGTTGAAAGAGCTTTAACTTTCAGTCAAGCTGTAGCATGATCTGCAACTTTAAATAACGCATACACTTGTATACTGTAAATTTACAGCTGTTACCAAATTTTTTTTTTTATCCTACGCCCGTCTTCGGCATTTCTGCCATCAGTCGACGAGCAGCCCAATATTCAGATGAAGATGCAGAAATGCGAGAGATAAAATTAGCCTCCACAGAGTTGTCTGTAATAAACTTTAAAACAATGGTAATAAACTTTAAAACAATGGGTTACCAAAATATACGATCATTATATAGCAGAGCATATTTCTGTACGGTAAGAGGTAAACTATCATATGTGCAAAATTCCAATTTTTCAGGAGAGCTTTTCGGGACAGCTTTGGGATGGTTTACCTCTCATCAGGGCTTACATATGCGATAGTTTAGAAGTCCATATTTAATCCACCATCTTATTTTGCATGTAGGACAGTTTTCCTCAAAGAAGCTCAATTCAAAAGGAGTCACTTAAATAAAAATATCGAAAATGAAGAAAATTCACTTATGATAGTTTACTTCTAACGTACAGATTTATGATTGATAAAAAATGTTTTTACTTGATTTTTAATGGGTAATAAAATGTATAACTTTTAAAAAACGTATTTCACTGTGTTTGAATTCGTCATTTCTATATTTTCCTAATGAGATAATCTTCTATATAGCTCGTTATTTTAACCTAATTTTTATAAATTATTTGCACATGTACCCCTTTTCTCTTCCATACAATACTTACTGGCCTAAGAAAACAATAGTCGGGGATTTGTTTGTTTTCCTAACTCAGGAGCATTGATCTCGTTTGCTTTATTTATTTTTAAATTTTGCATTTTCAGTGTATTGTTATTATACGGCTTTAGATTGTGTGGTTTTAATTTTAAGAGCTGAGTGATATAAAAGTTTGATAAATTTTAAAGATTAAACTTTATTTAAGCCATTATTTAGATAAAAAAAATTATTCGTATATTTCTTCGAAGGTTAATTTGCATGATCGTGTTATAGTGAGCTGAACATCAAATAATAGTCCACAGGAATAAAAAAAAAAGCAAAAGTCATGCGTAGAACTTTGGTTGTATACAAGCACATAGAATATATCATTCTGCATTTCGCCATCTTTAAAATGTACCATAAAATTTGCGTAAATAAATCTCAAATTAGACACAACTCTCATTACAAATGAATACTGTAAACTGACAGCTTGAACCCAAAGAAATTAATGAAAGATAAATAATGACAAATGTATAATTTTGAAATAGATATTTTATCAGTCTTTAAGAATCTTTTACTGTGTTATCCGATAGTTATAGGACAGCATATACTTCATTGTCCTTCATTCTAATGCTTAAAGACAACAAGTACAGTTACTTTGCGCATTAAGCGTATGCATTAACTGTTGTATACATACTGTGCCACTGTGTTTGTTCTGTTTGACATCTACAAACTAATTCAGTTTTGTATAAAACGTATGTGACCAAGATGTTTCGGAAATAATGAGGTATTTTGGACAAACACTACAGGAAAATCTTATTAAAATAATATTAATGTTTTATATAACAATTAAGGTACAAATAAGATCGTGTATTAATAATATAGTTTGTTTTCTGGTTTGAAATAAATCATTCAATTGATTTTAAAAGCCTACGTGATTAAAGAAGACTGAGACACAATTGACAGTGCTAATACATTGTTATTTATTTAATACATTTCTTATGTGTGATCATTATGTAATTCATTATATGTGATCTAGTTTTTGCATTCCCTACATGTGTTATCCTGAAAAGCGTTCAGAAAAATGTTGAAATATGTTGAAATATGTAAATCCTAAAATGTGTATCCTAAAATGTTGAAATATGTAATATCATGAAATGAAGCTATCTAATTTTTTTTAACAGTATTCAACGTAACATATGTAACAGGGAAATATGGATTTAAAAACTGGTCTGCCTTTTTGAAACTGGCATAATACACAAATTTAACTTTTCTGTTAAAACTTTCACTTCAGTTAAACTTTTATATAGGCGTGTTTTACATCAGACGCTAATTCATATCTATATATTTAAGTTGCTAAGACGATTTTTTGGGTAGTCCGTGAAAGAAAACTACTGCATCAATTTTCTTCATTTTGGTCATAAACGAAGGATTGTAATCTGTAGATTTGTCAAAATGGCTTTTTGTAACAGCAAATTCTATAAATTAGCGATAATTTACAATTAAAAATCTGCTTTCTGCGCATGCTCAGTGACATGTTTAAATCTGGCTTTATATACTCACTTAGCACGAGGCCGCCTAAACAAGTTAATTTGTTTAATCCAAAGAATCTCTCTATCTCTCTCTCTGCCAATTTTATTTATAATTATGTGTGTGAGATATAGAATTAAACATGACAGAAACTGTTTATTTCGTGCTGTTGAGTAGCCTTATTTCTTTTTCTGGGTTCAATAGTAATGTTTTAAAGTGCATTTCGCTATTCTTAATATTATGATTTTCAACATTTGGAAATGATGTGTTTAGTATAATTTGTGTATTAGTACATTTATTTACTGTCTAACCGTTATGTTTTGACGGGTACCAACTAGTCAGATATAAAGATATAATTTCTTAACGATGATAAGAGGAAAGTATTCTTTGTTTCGTTCAATTTCTTAAAACTAACATAAAAATTGAGGGAATGAAACTAATTCCGTTTTTGCATTTTTATATATTTATATTATCATTTTATTTGTTTTTCCCCCTGTTTTCTCTGAGTAAGGACCTACTTATTTTTTCTCTAAAAATAGTTTATTTTTCTGCTAAGAGCTTTAAAAAATACTACTGAAAATCACCACTTCTAGAGAACTTAAAGCATTGCATAAATTTTGGTTCAAAACTACCGTGTATTAATAGCAGAGATTACTATACGACTTGTTTGCTAAGAAAATGTATAGGTGATTTATAAACGCGAGATTTCTCTCAGAAAGATTCAGTGAACAAACAAAGTGAAAGTGTAAGAAAACATCGTTTAATTTCTTTTATTTAACGACGGTTTTTCAGTTACTACGTGTGAAAGAAAGTGTTTTCTCTAAACTTTAGACTCGTTTTCTGCAATAAAACTTTCTTTTATTTATCGAATTAATATTATCTCAAAATGTCTGACGATAAGGTGTTTATAATATATGTAAGTAAAACTGATTAAGGGTTCACATTTCTCGTATTATCTTATCATCACTAGATGCAGAAATTATTCATTCAGTTCATCAAGTTTAATTCCTTAAACAACATATGGGTTTTACCATTTTTTATCAGGCGCATTCATTAATACACTAATAAATGTATATCTGTTATCTATCATCTATCTACACACATACAGTAAGTTCTCCATATTTGCAGGGTAAGAGGCGCAGGGTACCCATTTCAGCGAAATATCTGCAAAAATATCTAGCCTTATTTGACCTCCCCCCTCCCCCCCCCAAAAAAAATAAATACCCTGCATAGCGTTGCCATTTCGCAATTTTTTTATCAATTTAACCAAAAGTCAACACATTTAAAAACTAGCTTGTATGCGTGTTTTTGTGAGTGATTGTAACTCATTGTAATTTTTGGACAGTCCTTTTCTTGTTTTATGTTAAAAAACACATTTTTTAAATAAAAGAAAAATAGCCCTGGATTGTTTCAGGGTTCATTCAGACAATATTCAAAACAAACGAAAGAAGTAAAACTGTAAACCGAGCTACAACAATATGTTTTATCAAGTTAAAATTACCGAATCAATAGCAATGTACGATTATACGTTAATAATTATTAACGTACACATAAACACTTGGACTAAGAGAGAGGCGATGTAGCAGATGCCTATGTGACGCAACATATAAGAAAAGTATTGAATAAGTAATAAATCTATAACAGTTCAGAAAACAGAGTTATATACAGTATCCCTGGACTCGTTTTCCATTTTGTAAATTTCAATAGTTTTATCACAACGATAGGCTTCTAAACTCCTGAATCTTCTCTATTAATTATTGTAGGATTTTTGTTCATTGCAATATACAAAGTTTGAATGCTACATACAGTTTCACTAGTTCCTTTTTGAGGTATTCATATCTATTAGTTCCTTGCATTGTGACATTGTGAAAGAGCTTTTTAATATAGTTCAAATCCATTTGACTGACCTAAATATCAAAGTCATTTTTATTGGTGATAAGATATTTAAAATTAAAACAATGTACTGATATATCATTTAAATCCATTGATGTTATCACTGTAATGGTTTGTGTAAAGATATAATGGCAAATAGGCTGATTAAAATCAAATATAAAATCTGTATAACCATCTTTATTTTCCTAGATACCAAAAATCTTAATTAAATTAATATGTACTTACTAGGATATATGAATTTAGATTTTCTTGTTAACATGATCTTGGTATTTCTAAATATCAAGAGTAAGGAGAAAATGAAGATTTATTAATCTTCATTATTGTTGTTTTCAGCATTATTCTGCTGCATATTTTCGTATCCAAAAAAAAGAGCTGTGTTTGTTTGTCCTAGTCTATTACACTATGATTCACTGCTTTCATATCTTCTAAATTGAATCAAATGATATAAGATAGTTTCATTCAAATAATGTATCAGACTGGGGATTCGGGAGCAATTTTAAAGAACTGTATTTTAAAGATTTATTTATAGAATCTATTCTGTTAAATTTATGTTCTACGTGTTTCAATGAAATACTGATTTTGTAAAAGCACATTTTAATTTTTAGGATTATATATATTTTCAATGCTACATGACGTTAAAGTTAACGTATATTCAAATTATTAAAAGAGTAACTTTTTATGACATGGTAATCTTACTAATTTTGTTCATAGAATACGCACTGAAATAAAAATGAAAATCCACAGCTTTCTTTATGAAGAAACATAGGTAAAGAATAAGAAATTTATTAGTGGTGATTATTTAAGTTTTGGATGGGTGGTTTGAGTGAGTGTTGTCCAAAATACACTACTGAAAAAAATCGAATAACAGTGAAACTAAAAGGCAGGCGTCATGAAAGCAAAGTATATTTAAGAGAATTCATGGACCTTATATGTGCTCTCATGGGCATTCGATGCATTTAGTAAAATTTTCCATAACCGTAAACGTGGAGATTTAAGAAGAGCGTCTTATGAGCAAGAATCTAGTCTCTCGATATTTACATTAAATTCATATAAAGTTACTTGAACTAAATACAATCTCTTTAGAATGTAAATTTTCACACAAATAATGGAGCAAAAAGTAGTAAGAAAATGAAATTTCCCTCACACGCACTGGCGTGTGTTTGTGGGTATTTTTCAGCTTTTACTGAAGGTGGTTTTGTATGAAGTAAACGGAAGTAACAAAAACATACTTTCAATTTTTTTAAATATTTTTATCAAATTATACTCTCAATTTCGTTAAGACTTTGTAATATTCTCATGCACCTGGAATCTTTGGGTAAAATTTAAACATCCGAAACAGTGGTGGGATTCCAATAAATTAACAACAGGTTCTATGTCCTAATCAGTGGTGGGCTTCAGCCGCTTCGCACAGCTTGTGTAGAACCGATACTTACATTAGGTATCGGTTCTACAGAACCGGTGCGAACCGGCTGAATCCTACTACTGTTCCGAAAACAAGAATACAACAGCACTTCGATGTAACTATATGAATCCTCGTAGATTTCATGAAAATCTGTCACAAATGAATGCCACGTACAACTAACTCACAATAAGATTAAATGGTAACAATAAATGATTTGCTATACCTTTGGAGTAGATTCCCCTAAATTTTATAGGTCGCAAACGTGATGTCGAAGCACTGTTAATTTCCAAAGACAGATTTAAGGAAGAGCAATAATTTAACTAGTTTATCATAGATATCTTAAGTACAAAGATAGAGAATGTGTCTATTTTTTTTTTGGTGAACTGTTATACATATTTTTTGATATCTAAGTCTGCCTTTAAGTCACTTTAAGCATTAAACATAACCACATCACTTACTCATACATTAAGATAAGATTCAGATTTAGGTTACAAGCGTGACTATCCTTTGTGGTTAGTAGAGAATGCAATATATATTCCAGTGTGGGCTTGTGGAAAGGAATTAATGATTAATTGTGGTAGAAACAAAAAATATCGCTAGCAGCGTGAAGAGAGACAAGACATTTTTTGTCTCCTGGGCATAGGCGCCAAGACTCTTTAATTCGACCGAAGAATTTTAGCAGAAGAATGGTGCTATATTTCTTATGTCATATAATTAAGTAATAAAATAGTTATTTTAAGAACGGCTGATTTTTTTTTCTCTAAAAGTAAGGTTGAAGGTAAATAAAGGTCGTTATGGAAAATATGCACGTATTACAATATTGCTCTTAGCATTACTTTCACTCAAAGAGAAAACATTTTAAACTTAATGGATGTTTCTTGAGATTATAATAATTGGTTAATTATGCTTGTATTTGGTCAAACTACGACAGATAGAAGTTTTAAAAATGCCAACTAAGAGAGTCATAAAAATATTTCTGATAAAAAAATCCAGGTAAGTTTTATATACTTGACAGAGATATAGAATGTCCCAGATTTGTGTATCAGGATTTAGAATTTAATCATTTTTGTTTGTTTCATTGACCTATAGTTAATTAACGGGGAAAAAGTAATTTATCGCAAAATTAAATTTTCTCCATCCCTGAAGATCTAAAAATTTTATTCGCTTGGAAAAAAATGTTCACATGGGAGCATTATCTAAGCTGCCGTTTGATAGAAGAAATAGGTTCAGAGATGTATGAACTGTCCTAAACTTTTCCTCACAAGGGAGTTGTAAGTTCAGATAAAGATATATATATACTTATTTAATATCGCATATACTTACTGAATATCGCATTTAAACTCTCCGTGAGATGTTACAGGGTTAATTATAAAAAGAAATGTTATAGTAATTATACATGATAAGAATTTCGATCGAAAAAAAATTGGCAATGGTATACATCCGTATTAAATGGCGTTAGAGACGCATTTAGTATCACTGTAATCTATTTAAACATCCATCCGAAGAACAAATCTTGTAAATAAAGATCCCTTGAAAAATGACTTAGAGTTGTCTTCACTCCCATTGCTTTTGATGAACTGGCGTTGGCTCGATACGTAAAGCTAGTTTTCGACTCATTTGCTGATATTGATTTGACTTTTGTTGAAGGATGAGCTGGATTTGTAATCAGAAGTCATCCTTCTCTGCCGAAAACTTGATGCATCGGTCCGCTGTGGACTTGGTCCAAATTGAAAAAAAAGAAAAATGCTGTGAAATCACGATGCAGAACAGGCCGACATAAGGATATTCAACCTTCCTGAAGTGTCTTTTTACCTCAAGTGGCAGTAATCATATTTTTCTAAAGATAGTTTCACTCTGGGGTGTTAGACTAGGCACATTCCAAGCGAACTCGGAAAACATCATTAATTACATTTACAAATTATTTCTTCGGTAGCTTTAACTGACGCCATTGTCTTTCGGCTAATTTACTTGAAGAACAAGAGTAGTAAATACTACTCAAGTTTTTTTACGTCTAATTGAAGCAGTGCAGTGGATTATTTTTTTATTCTTGTATGCAAGGAATTAAGATAGAGAGAGGAAAACTTAAATGCTAATTAAATGACTCGAGCATGACAGAAGGAATTTAAAAGCTGACGAATATATATATAAAATTTTATAATATAGAAATAAATAAATTTAATTTAAACCAATTCATAAGCAGATATTTTATACTATTATAACCTGGTTTTTTATTAAAAAAAGTGTTATAATTGCTCGTCTTAGAAGTAAGGGGAAAAAAACTGAGAAAGGGTTTAAGAAGCTCAACGAAAACAACTACAAACCTATTTTACATGTTATTCATTTGTTCATCCAACTTTTTAAAATAATATTTGATTGAAGAAAATGACGTAATTTTCAATTTTTGTTCAGACACCGTAAGTAACACAATATTACCGTACAAAAATTGACAAAATAATTCTGAAATAAGTAAACATTTTTGGTTTAGCAATACCCTTAATAAACGGTGGTTCCCACGATATTTATTACATGAAAAAGGGGGAGAAGAACCATTTATAGAAATTTTTCTGCTAATTTTTTTTTATTAAACTTTCTAAAAATTCAAATAAAAAAGATTTATAGTACTCCAAAATTCATTGTGATTTCTATAGTTTTTAATACCTGATACCAATTGCAAGAATTATTTCCATGATCAAATTTAGAAAAAAAAATCACATTTTCAGACATTGGCACGCTACAAATTTTCAGGGCAAAATTCCATAATTTAAATCAAAGGAAACAGACGTAATATTATTGTTTTATATTTGTATGGTATATAGACCTTTGGAACATACTATTATTAAAAAATAACCTTTGAATCAATACTGAGATCAATGATTACTTTTAACTGATTTGAGTCCTTGTTAAACTGACAAAATCAGATTTAGCATTTAGATTACATAATCAAAACTCTAAAATGCAGAAAATAAAATTAACTGTCCCAGTAAAAAAGTCACAGCATAAATCCGTATATATATATATAGCCACCTGTAGCTTCATTTAAAATAAGGAATATTGCAATGAAAATTTCCTCCCTTATAAAATTCTATAGTAAATGAGATTTTGGAAGAGAAAATTTTAATTTTTTAAAATGTAGTGAAACATCTATATGGCGCCCAGTTATGGTTCCGAAATAAAGTGGCCGTTTTCAGGGGTGGCCGTCGAAAAGAGATTTCTTCCATAACATTGTCTCTATGGATTCTTTAATAGGTTCTGAATAAAATATAGTCGTTTAGTTGAGTGGTGGTCGAATAAGGGGGGCAGGCTAGAGAAGTTTCGATGTATGTGTCATTTAAAATAACACTTGCAAATAGAAAAATATCTTATTTATAGAAATCCTTTTACTCAGCTAATGCTATTTAAATAATCATCGAGTGTCTCATTTAGTAATTTAGGATTTGATATATTAATGTAAGAGCTGACCTAGGACTACCTGTCGGGAAAAGCAGTGGCTACTTTCCTTTAAAATCTAAAAGGTATATTCTCTACCAACAAAGCACTTATAATTAAATGCAAATTTCTGATATTTTGCCATCTTTGTATCCTTAAAATATTTCAACCTGCCTAGGAACAGAGGCTTTCGTCTCTTAAGTCTCTATCAGCCCTCGTCATAACGAGTTCATTACATCTGCCCTGTCTTACTAATTCCATGAGATTGAGGCTTTGACTTTTCTTCATCCTAATGAATTGTTTACCAAACTCTAAGTTGCGCTCCCTCCAATTTCAAGATGAAGGGACTTTAAATTTCTTCATATTAATATATTGAGGTATTTATTTATTAATAAAGAGATTTTATTAATATATTGATGTATTACTTTTTATTAATATATTGAGGTATTACACAAAAACCTTCTGAAACATGCACCAGTGGGCGAGGACCCCGTTTCACTTCTTGCTACGCCTCTAGTTTTAGACCATCATTACATCCCTGAAAGTTTCTTAACCCGTGATTTGAATCCGGTACTTGCGATTTACAAAAAGGTGCATGACTGACTTTATCGATAATTCCTTCGCTTCTTATATGTTTGTAAAGGAAGTCCATCACTACTAATTTAAATAAATAGGCATACAGGAACTACCAAAGGAATGTTTCGAAAATATATTTACTTCTGAGCTACATCTATATCATCATGTTCATTCAAAAAGGATATTTAACATTTTTTTAAACAGATATTTTCCTCTCTCAAGTATAATCTTTAAATATATATATATATATATATATATATATATATATATATATATATATATATATATATATATACTGCTCAAAAAAATTAGGGGAGCAAGCAAAGAAGTTAAGAAAACCGTGCGAGACAGCCACGTATTGGCATAAAATGGATAGTACACGCGCATCAATGCGCAATACAGAAAAAAAGACGTAAAAAAATTTGTAATTAAGCTTTAATTCTTTGAAAATATGGAAAAAACATGAAAAGATGATTTAGAGCAAAAATTTGGTTACATGTAAACGATAAAAAAAAGTATTGTTTAGAAATGATGCAAGATTTTTAATATGGCGTGTGGTCTCCTCGAACAGCTAAGACTGCTGCACACCTGTTTTCCCTGGATGCGATGATGTTATCGATAAGACTTTGGGGAATACTGTTCCACTCCTCAAGAAGTGCAATCTCCAAGTCTCGGAGAGTAAAAGGAGGCCTTGGTCTCGCAGCAATGCGTCGTCCGACCATATCCCAAACATGCTCGATTGGATTCAGGTCAGGAGAGCAAGCTGGCCATTCCATACGCTGTATTGTTTCAGCTTCAAGCATGTTCTCCACAAGACGAGCTGTATGCGGTCTGGCATTATCATGCTGGAAAACAAAGGAATCTCCAATGGCTGCAGCGTAAGGTATGACATGAGGTCTCAATATCTCGTCTGCATACCTTCGTGCCGTCAAAGTACCATTCCGAATGATATGCAGGTCTGTACGTCCACCTATGCTGATTCCACCCCATACCATAAAACCAGCTCGTCTGTATTGTGACCTTTCACGAACGAATGTGGGGTTATTTCGAGTGCCCCTTTCCCTCCATACCAAAACACGTCGGGTGTCACACTCCAGACTGAATCGAGACTCGTCTGTAAACAGCACTTGGCTCCAATCATGTTGCTCCCAATCTCGATGTTCAGCAGCCCATCTTCTTCGGGCCGCACGGTGGCGTGGGGTCAACGGAATGCAGACCATTAGCCTACGTGCATAGAGACCTCCCTGATGAAGCCTATTACATACTGTTTGGCTGGACACCCTTCGTCCTGTTGCCAAGAGCAACTGTCTTTGCAGCTGAGTAGCATTGTCTGTTCTGTTTCGACGAGCTGTTAACAGTATATACCGGTCATCAGTTGCTGTAGTGGCGCGTGGCCGACCTTGCCCTGGTCGACGTCTAACATTCCCTGTTTCTTGGAATCGATTCCACAGCCTTGCAACGACACTTCTGGCGACTCCAACAGCGTCAGCGACACTACGTTGTGTTTGCCCGGATTCAAGTCTGCCTATAATACGCCATGCCATGGATTCCGGTAAATCACGTTGTTGAGACATTTTCAAGTCACCTTTTCTCAAAAAGAATAATTGAGCAATCGAATTTCACAGTGAATCGAATTTCACAGGCAGTGAAACAGACGTTTCTGCAACATTCCGATTTCCGCCCTTATGTTCTTTTTCTGATTTTTGAAGTCATGAACTTTGATTTGCATATGAAGTTTTCTTCTTCTGTTTCCTGCTAGGCTTTAAATTATGGATGATTTATTTTATGTTACTTACCGGTGTAAGTATTTGCGTAATTTCGTTAAAACCATGTGCTCCCCTAATTGTTTTGAGCAGTGTGCATATATATATATATATATATATATATATATATAATAGATATTTAAAATTAAGATAACTAAAAGGGACAGATGCGACCATTTAATACTCCAAAAACTTAAAATAAGATATACATTTAAGAATTTAAGCAGACAGATAGTGGAGGTGGTATAGTTGATGACTGGGGGGGGGTTGTGACCCCCCAACCCCGGTTAAACATGTTTTGCGCCATGGCAACACTCCCGGCGGTCGGCTATAACACCAAGACAGTTAAAAAATTATTTGAAGAAAATTTTTAAAGAATGAAACTGACCTGTTAAACCATGGAAATTTAATATAGAGTAAACTAAAACTTAATTACATGATGAATAGTGTTTATACCTTTTAATACTAATATATAATAAATACAGAAAAACAAAATACTAAGATACAAAAATACAATAATACTAAAATATTACACGTTAACAAATACTCTACAAAAATATTAAGAAACTAAAATACGTAACTCCACACCAATCTAGTGTCACGAATCTCATAACACACACACATTTATAGTCATAGTAGGGATTTTTAATGCCGTATTAGGGAAACTTTGGATGTTGCCAACTTTATGTTAAAACGTTTCTCGCAATCGGTATTATTTAAATTAAAAATCTGGGTTAGAATTGACATGAGGAAATTAACAGGAAAACCCTGGTCAATGGCTATTGCTATGAAATTATTTATTCTGATGTCCATAATCTTTGTGTTTGAATGTAAACGTTGGCAACGTATTAACTGGTTAATAATTACATTACGTTTAATATTTAAGTGTAGAGCGTTATTCCAATTAATAATCCTGACAGTTTTAAAGTTGTAATATTCGCGTTTATCATAAAGACAGTACGATACTAGATTTAGATTAATATTTAAACACAAATCCAAAAATACCAAATTGCCTTCGCTATCTTTATCAGTCTCCACCAATTTAAGATTTTTTAGGGTAAAAATTAATAGCTATTGCATTTAAGTTTTCATTAAAAGATATTAGTATATCGTCAACATATCTGAAAAACATTAGTTCATTAAGAATCATAACTCTTCGTTCGTAAAAGTGAAGGTAAATATCTGTCAATGCAGACGAGCATCCTCCACCCATCGGTATACCATGTATTTGTTTAAAGAAGTTCCTACCATTATATAGTACTAGTAGGTAACCCGTCATTTTGACGTCATAATGGAAAAAGTGTATGAAAGTTAAAAAATATCCCGAATTATCTAAAATATTGCATTTAATCCACACCTTGTAAAAGCAAACCCTTTCATTATTTTTTATTTATTTAGTTTTCCATGCGATTGGAGTAGTAGACTGTCATCCAACCCGTCATTTTGACGTCATAATACTAAAAATGACGTCATAATGGAAAAAGTATATGAAAGTTAAAAAATATCCCGAATTATCTAACAATATTACATTTAATCCACACCTTGTAAAAGCAAACCCTATGATTATTTTTTATTTGTTTAGTTTTTCATGCGATTGGAGTAGTAGACTGCCATCCATTTTTTTACAGTTCACTACGCGATTCATTCACATTCAAGTTTGTTTATTTTCAGAATTCATCGCAGAAGTAAACAGATTTTCAAAAATTGTTAAATATACAGCTAAAAACATCCAATTTTTTTTTAGTTCTGAATGTTTTATAGAAAAATAGGCAGAACAAACGTGATTTAATGGAGAAGATATTTGTTTTTAGGTAAGAAAAAATTCTGATCCACATCTGAAATTGAAATTAAGCCTAACCGGCGGTTTGTTTACTGAGGGCTTCAATTGAAAAATGAGTACAGCCCGGAAGTGTCATACAGAGACAACGGCTATTATATATAGGATTGTTTCATTTAGGACTAGGTCTAGTAGCGCTCGATATTTATTTTCAGTTATATAAGACTTTAAATCATATTGTTCATATAACACAAGTATAATACTATAGAGATCTTGTAGGTTGATTGAGTTGAATAGATCCGTAAAATCGTAGCTTTTAAAGTTAGTTATATCACCTTTACCTTTTATCTGTTTTACTATTTCTAAGCTATCATTTATGAAATAGCCCCCTTCTTTACTTATTTTTTTTATAAACGATTTTAAGTATACTTAATAGTTTATTATTAGCAAGAGTTAAGTATGTATTGCAGCCCACAGTTACAGTTCTTAATTTAACCGGTGACTTATGAAATTTAGGGATTAAGACTAAATAGGGAAATTTTAGATTTTTAATTTCATAGCCTGCACGGCGATATACTGCTTTGATACGATTTTGTATAGTACACGTCATAGAATCTAATTTTTTATAAACAGTATTATCATTGTAGCACTGTAATAATTTGTCACAATAAAATTTTTTACATATAAATGCATAATTAGCTGATACTTTATCAACATAGGTTATTGCAAATTGATCTTGTATAGCTGTGATAGACGGTTTTAACATTTTTAAGTTTACATGATTATCATTTGGCTTAGTTCTTAGATAAGCAGTTTTAAAATCAAATAATGAAATTTCCACTGTTCAAATGTACTAACAGGTATACTACGCATTATTGCGGTTTTATATATAAAATCCTCTAGATTATGTTTGAAAATTTGGAAGACATTCTTTTTATAACCTATGTGATAGCCAGTCCATAATTCATTAAATTAGTCAAAGCCGTATTTTCTGTTATTTGAGTGTTACCTGTGATAATATGGCTGTAGTGTTCATTGTAACCTGTCATATTATGTTTACAATTACATTTACCAGGAGAAGCATCAACTACATTTTTTGAAATATTATTATAGTTGAATATATAGCGACCAAACGGTCTACTATATCTAAAGCTATTATATATTTTTATATTGTTGATTGGAAAGTATGTCATATTCTGATTTCAAATTTTATTAAAAGATGTTTTATCGAAACCATCATTGGCATACTCAGTTATACAATAAATTTTGCTACAGCTTTTTGTCTCGTTGTCTTGTAATATTATTCCACAATTAGAGCTCTTTTTCTTGACAAGGTCGATAATAATAGGTATGAAATGTGTATTATTAGGAATAAGGTGTTTTAAAGTCTTGCCAATAACCAATTTCCATAGTTTATTTAATCAAATTTTTTTACAACGAAATATGATGTTTTTAATCCAATTCTTAGTAAATCTAATCACAGTATCACTAAAAACACTTTCAGTCCTTCATTAATAATAATTATGCTGTTGCTGTTGGTATAATTAATGCAAATTATTTCGTAAGTTTAGGCTTGTTAATAGGGATTCTTATGACATTAACATTGAAGAAATGGAGATCAATTTATATGAAATTTAAAGCTCTGTCTAATGACTAACGGTGTATGGAAATTTAAAAAAAAATTTTGTGTTTCTTGATCTATAAGGAAAACTGACTATGCTGTGTGACTATTTGAAAGGTTTTTTTATTAATGCAAGTTGTGAGTATTATAATGCATTGAAATTTCGCTTTGCTATATAGCACAGCTTTATAATATATGACTTGTAGAGTGTAATTGAAGAATTATAAGTATGGGAGGAACAATGGTGAAAACCTCATAACGGTTATCACTACTGTTTCGCCGGTTGGTAGCACATTTTCCCACAAAATGGAAAAATTTATACATATGAGTATTATTAAAAATAAAAGCAAGGAAAAGCAAGTTAAATATTATCTCATTTTGCTTTTGTTCTGTGAATTGTAACCTAAACCTTAACTTTTGGGTATATGAAGTAGACATGAACAGATAAAGAATTCAGTGTGAAACGTTGACATGAATATAGATTCTCAGTTAGTCGTAGTTTCTACTTATAATTTTTAATGAATTATACAGGCAGATCAGACAAAGTATCTCTTAACAAACTGTAAATTCTAAAATAGAAAAATGTATTAGTTAATATATAAGTAAAAACAACAGAAGGGAAAATGGCCCTTATGTGGCCGTGAGAGTGGAAAACTTAATGGCAGTAAGTTTAAATCTGAAAACCTTTCGAAATCTTGTGAATCGTTTTTTGACATGTCAGGTTCAAATATTTATTTTATAGTCCGTTCTGAATGGATACAGATTTCACTAATGTATTTAAAGATGTGTGAGATCTTACTTGTATAATTACTGGGTATACTCGTTGTGCTGACTTCCTAAAAAACCAGAATGTATTTAAATTTATCGTTTTCCATTAGAATTATAATTTTGATGATAACAACTTGTGATTAGAAAATTGTTCTTTGCATAACTGTTCAAAGAGTTTAATATGTTCATAACTATTTTTATAAGTGATCTTTAAGTTTTACTATTCCTTTATTTTCCATTTTTATTTCAGTTGTTCATGTTCAGTCGTAATGCTCTAATTTCCAACCATGATTGCAGACGTCCGTCTATCTATGTTCAATGAGCAGAATTCTCCCAAACCGGATGCTTCGCCTATATACACTCCATTGAGATCATTGCTGCTAACACCTCCTGGGGGACAGGTTTTGTCTCTAGCAAATATTCCGAGAGAAAAACTGAATGATGAGGATAGTCGATTAGAATACTTGACTCCGAGTTCCGTTTCTTCAAACGAGGACGTCTCATCTCATTCTCCCAAAGTATTTTGCTCTCTAAATCAGAACTACAACGATACTGCTTCAAACCACTATAGGCCTACGCAGCAGTCTAATTACTCACAGGAGTTTTATCCTGTCATTTCCGGGCAAGAATTTATTCCAAAGACATGTTATTTTAATTTTGGAAATTCAGTGCGTGATAAGTTTTACCGGGAACAAACAAAATCATCCTCACCCGAGACAAACTTGCAGCAAAGTCCATATGATAAAACACATTTCAGAGTTCAAGATGGCCACAGCACTCCACCTCCAATTTCGACAGAAAAACCTTATGAGTTTTCCCAATACAGTGCTCCAAAAGCTTTGAATAGTGCAACTTCCTCCCATTATAGCGGCATATATGTGCCTTTACATTCCCTGTGTCCGAGAACTGAATCATACGAGCCTTTTTCTCATAGTAAAGGAGACTATTATACACCTAATAAAATTTCTGTTGGTGCAAATGAAACATTTTATTCAAATAGCACGCATCTTTCAGTGTCATCAAAATCACATGATTCAAATCAAAATCCAAGAGCTAATGGTCCTCTCTCAGAGGAAGGTGATACTAATGGCACTTCTACTACTAAATGCTCAACTTCATTTCATCATCTAAATAAAGGTATAGTAACTTCAAACATTTGTACTTTCAATGACACAATCGCTGATACTAAGAGACTACCAACTTCAGTATTAGTGCAAAATGATTCGAACCGAAATAACTCGCAACAAACAAAACTTCATGAAATTGTTGATTATAGAAACAAATTTCCTAACGGATACTATGGACAGCAAAACAAACAATTGTATGAAAGACCGAAATCATTTGCCTGTGATCCTATATCAGAATACCATGAAAGAGGTCCATACAAATATTTTTCAAAAGATTTGCAAAGCATGCCCCAGAAAAGTACGGAGACCTCAAAGTATGAAAGTTCTGAACTTAAATATAGTAAAATACCTGACACTAAACAGGATTTAAAGAATGGTGTTAACACTGAGCCAAAATGTACCGAGAAGAACAATAAATCTTTACATGATAGTATGGCGGACAAAAAGTCTAATTATAATGAAAAGGCGTATCAAGAATTATGGAGTAATAGCAACAAATCATTATCTCCCGAATCGAAGAAAGGTAAAAAGCAATGTGCTAGGAAAGGTAAGAGTGAAAATAATGATTCTAAAAATAATACCAGTGGAGAAATTTTCAAACCATATTCCGTTGATAATAAAAAAGGCCTGCAAAAGGCAAACAAAGATTCTTTTCGTTGTTCTCGGAAGAGTAGGGACGAAGTCCTCAGCGACTGCACCTCGGACGGCGGAGAAGCGTGTTCTTCAACGGCGTCGCCTTGCAACACATCTTCACCTTCCGATACGGTAGCTTCGGGTGAGAAATCTTTCACCAGCAAATCTCGGCGGGATACTGAGGAACAACACGTGCCACACGTTTTTGCACCTGGACAGCATGCTCAACCACGTCGATGCCTTGTATGGGCGTGCAAAGCATGTAAAAGAAAATCCGTGGCAGCGGACAGAAGAGAGGCCGCCACAATGAGAGAGCGCAGAAGACTTCGAAAAGTGAACGAAGCTTACGAAACATTGAAAATACGAACCAGCCACAATCCAAACCAAAGACTGCCAAAAGTTGAAATCCTGAGGAATGCTATCGAGTATATTGAAGGACTAGAGGAACTGCTACATGGATCATCAAGTAGTAGGGAAGGTGACTGCGATAGTAGCAGTAGCGACTATGGGGTAAGTTTTTTGTACTTCCTATATATTAGTTGACCTTTATCTGTTGTTGTTTCTAATGCCCCCTGGCCGGAATGACCTTTATCTAATCATCCGGAGCTATAGATCTCAGACTGAAATTTCATTCATCAAATTATGTAAGTGATTAATCATCACAGTATATAAGTATGCATTTTAGCCATTTATGTTATAATTGAAAAATAGTACGGTAAAAAATCATTTATTTTATAATGTGGAAATGAATGAAAGTTATTCTATTCTTTAAAATTTGGCAGGTAACATCATAAATATCTAAGAATTATTCTTGAAATGGGTAACTCTAATCTTTTGGGATGTTAACTCAGAAGACATGATGAGTTAAACATTTTATGAGTAAAATATTAGATTGGGTTCGTTAATTTATCTTTTAATTATAAACACGAATGAATTTTTTCATATTAAATACGTCTTAAAACTTTGACTCCCATTATACGCTTTTTATATAAGAATACGATAGAGAAAGTGACACTCGAAAATTCTCTTTAGTTTTATACTTAATTGACTGTTACATGGTTATAGAAACTGTTATAACTTACCTTTCTCGTGGATGCAACCTCGTATGAAGCTGAATGTTCTATAAATAAGCTAAATGCCATGAAAATGCATAGTCTATTACTATCATTATTTTATTTTCCACTAAACCAATTTATAACAAATAAGGAACACTTCCTCTAATATGCATAGAACTATTTCTAGGTTTTATCTAAAATATTTGACAATATCCTAGACTATATGACAATGGAAAGAAAAATTCAGATTT
Organism: Dolomedes plantarius; assembly: GCA_907164885.2. Lineage (NCBI taxonomy): Eukaryota > Metazoa > Arthropoda > Arachnida > Araneae > Dolomedidae > Dolomedes > Dolomedes plantarius. Next base: position 137,500,325 of record OU015494.1, on the reverse strand, counting down.
TATAGATATGAACTTCAATCAGTGTGGTATTTTTCTCTATATTGTTGCTTATTTTGTTGCACATCATATAATTTATAGGAAACTCTTTATTTCTGGTCGCTTTAGTATGGGCTTTAGTACGAGGTGTATAAATTTTAAATTCCAGATTAAAAATCTTTAAAATTTGGTGTAAAAATATATGAACTATGAATATATATATATACATTATTCCTGAAACATTTTTATTCTGTTGTTCCTGAAAAGATAACTAAGTACGAATTTGATTAATGTACAGTCAGTGAATAAGGAATTAATTTTAAGTAATGGATAAAAAATACAGTAGCTACTCTAGATACAGTAAATACAGAGCTGATGGCACATTTTAACGCAAATTGAAGATGTCTTAATCATTAAATATTTAATGAGATTCAAAAGTGTTACCCTCCTGATCAAAATATGCATGTTTTGTTAATTCTGACAAATAAATAATTTATATATTTTGTTCAGTATTTGAAAAGTTAAGATCATATGTATAACTTTCTAAACAGTTTCGAATATTAGCTTTAATGTAAACTTTTTAAAAATATTGTGTTATATTATACGAGTTATTACTATCTAAGGATACATCGACGTCTAACTTTGAGATGATATTTAAAATGGGAAATCAAACTGTTGCTTCGACATTACAACAGTATTATCCACATTAATATTCTCGACTAGTTCGAATGAATAACGATCAGTCGTTCAAAAGTAATAATGAAACATGATGTTTCGGATTGTAATATTATTTCAGTTTCCGTCATAAGAAAACAATAGAAAACCCAACTTTTTGGACGTTAAATGTACAAAAAAAGAGATCATTTCGTAAAAATATAATTCTAAAAGAATGTCCTCCAATAAATGATATACGTGTTTAATTTTATGGAAAATGTCATGGAAATTTGGATATTCGGCTTTGCAAGAAATTTTTTCTATCCATAAACCATAATTTACATTTTCTATATCTTTTTGTATTCATAATTATCAACATGAAACTTTCTTTTAACCTTAAAAAATCATAAAAGTTTCCCCTTAAAATAATTGTTCATATACGTTTGATCAACAATTATGTTAAAATCACATTTACTGCGCTATCTCATTATGCCTGATATTCTTTCTCTGTTTACACAGATTTTCTTTTGCATGCTTAGATCCTAAATACACACAAATCTTGCCAAAGATTGGCAGATTTTTTTAAATGCGATTCCCATTGATGGATATAAGAGTGTAATAACTCTATAACACCTTCCTAGTCTGTGAGTCACAATTTCAAATTGCCTTTTTTTCCCCACGACAGTTCTATTATACATTTACTGCAATTTAATTGAACTAAATGTAAAATATTTTATTTCATTACATTTAAGATGTAAAATAAAAAATCTTTGTCGGATTGCATAGAAAAATTATTTTTACAGTATCAATACACATACATATTTAGTCTAATTGGTTTTAAGAAAGGAAATGATATGATGGTTAATTCTGAACAGATTTTCTGTGGTAAAAAGATCATTCAGTTAAGTTTAAATGCAGAATAGCATTTATTATCAAACAAGAAATTTAAAAGCACTTTCATATGTTAGCGTAAGCTATTATTTCTGGAATCTGTCAAATATTCGATTGCCAACAAAAACGTATTCACACGAGAATAAAATTTCTCTTTTGTCTATGAAAATTCATACTTGTTTTATACACTGCACGTAATAATTAGCCGTTGATAAATACTTTATGTGAAAGCCCTTCTTTAATATTTGACTGAAAAGTACACTGAAGTATCATTTCAGTTCTGAAAGTAGGATTTCGTAAGAAATATGCGACTAGAAGGAGACCGAAAGAAACGTTTATGCCATTTGATATTTTTTGGGAATAGGAATAAAATGTAACAATTTTCCCATGAAATGGGTTGTCCATTAGATTTCGAGAAAAAAACTCAAGCTCAGTCGCATACACTGAGTACGCACATGTTTTAAGCTGTTATTTGATAGGCTTACGAAGTTCGTCACGGTCATAAAACACCCTCTCGAATATGCTTTAAATTCGCAATTTTCACACATTCAGTTCTGCCGTCGAACAATTCTTTCCTTTATTGAGCGGCTCTTATACATGAATTTTCACATATTATGATCTTGCGAAGAAAAAAAAAGTTTTCTGAACCAGATTCCCCCCCCCCCCTTGTCCTAAACGCATAAAAACTGCTTATCTTTGAGGAAAAAATACGATTATAAATCATTCTAATGTGGATCTTTCAAAGGAATTTTTTTTTTTTTAGCTCTTGACCTTGAACTAAATTCTGTATTACACTGAGTATCATTATACACAGATTTTGAGATCAGAGAAAGTATTGCATAACTGTAAATGTCAGGTAAGATAGCAATTTGAAGTGTAACTTCGAAAAGAGTCACTGTACTTAAGTATTAAAAAACTGATAATGACTCGTACACACGTTAGCACGATAATTAGTTTAAAACTACACACTTTAAAATGTTTTTCTATTGTCTGGCAGGAAAAAGAACTTTTTGAAAAATTGACAATACATTTCAAAATTAAAAATTTGTAAAAGGAATTGAAAGTTTACGGCAGCAAAACACTACTTATTTGGTGTAAAAGTATTTTAGGAATATGGTCTTCTTAACTTCTAATTTTTCTTTTTAAGTGCGCATTTTTGACTATGTTGCTCTAAAAAGAATTTCGTAGTTAAATGTGTTAATGTGTACAATCAAATATTTAACATTGATAACCATTTTTAAGTGTTATAATAAAAAAATTAATGTTTAATAGATAATTGCATCTAAAAATTAAATAAAGGATAACTAATCAGAAGTTTAACACAAGCAGGAAACTTTTAGTAGCACCTTTTTATGGTATTAGATCCTTAAATCTACTTAATTTTGATAATACTTCAGTAAATTTATAGATCCATATAGGAGCCAAGATTTTTACTAAGTAATAAAATTTTTACAAAAATCATTTTCTTTTTCCTTCTTTGATGTTGTCGTATGTCCCTAGAGCTCACTACGAAACCACAGTCCGGTGTGCATATCAAGACATGACAGGAAATAGACGCATACACACAACTACAAACAAACAGTAGATAATCTTTATTGACATACGATGCCACTAGCGATGGATTTCTTACTCTAGCTTATAAATAACTGATAGGGAACGAAAAAACTTTTGCTAAAATTCAATGCAATTTGTGAACTAGTAATTAGCGTACTGCCCCCACAGATAGTAAAATCTCTTCGCATTTCAAATCTAGCTTTCGTATCTCTCATGGGATGCTTAACAATGCGTTTCTTGCATTTACCCGCAGGAAGGTTTTCGTGGAAGACAGGCCTCCCTTACTGCTAAATGATTCTGATGCCCCACTGTATATTAGGAAAAAGAAATTTGGATATATTTCTCCTCCAAGTGAGCACACATGGAAATGGACTTAAAGACGACAGAGTAAATATTAACAAAACAAATATACTTTCTCTGTATTTGATTCTTCAAAATATGTCATTGAATGAAATTTCGACAAGAGTTGCTTAAATTATAAGAGTATAAGGCAAAGCAATGTTTAGAAATAAAAAACAGGGAGTGAGACGTGGAAATTTCTCTACCAGTTTTCGACTACTTTGTAACATGCTTTTAAGCGTAATTTAGCTTCCTTGCCTTCACAGGGATCGTAAAACTCTTGCATTTTGCTCATCGTGCTTATTTGCCTTCATCTGTTTGTATTCAACATTCTCTGCCAACCATCTGACTAATCCGGCTAGCCTCACTGATCTTGCTATCTCCCGGAGTGCGTCCTTATTTCACACTTCTTTCAGTGCTTTCTCACCTTCCTTGTCTGACAGTCATTAATCTCCCCTGTTCCTTTTCAGTGAATTGTCGTAAGTAACACTTATTCTTAATGTACATTTTTTTATCAACAAGTTTTAATGGCATATTCTGTAATTTATGAAAAAGCTGACTACGGACAATTAATGTGTTAATGGTGTAATGAATGATTTTAGCGTTTCTAAAGGTACTTGTATTTTTTAGTTCGAATTTTGAGCTATTCATATACCATTCGGATGATTATAGTACAAAAGTGTGCGGTTGTTTGTTTGGTTAAATTCGGAGAGCTGCGGACGTCTGTATAAGGGCTAAAGAGATCACCGTAGAAGGAAGTCATTTGGAAGGAAAATTTAATTAATCTAGAGGAGTTAAAGTTAGATCTTTTAAAATATCAAATACCATTACAAATATTAATATTTTCTTGGAAACATTTTCAACGATAAGATAAAATTTTCATACCGTATGGTTGTTTGCTGGATATTGGACTAGATCTATTCCCTCACTAACAATACTTTTCACTATCGGTGGTAGATTATTATTGCATTCATTCTTGATTCTACTTGTGGATAAGAAAGTATTAACAAAAAATATTGGAATTTTTGAGCTAGCAGCTATACAGACTCTACATAAACGAATGTTTTGCTTCCGTATTGGCGACTGCTTTGGATATATCGACTGCCAATTATTGACTCTATACTGCCCTAATATTTAGCTCAAATATACGGGAAAGAGCCCCAGTACTGGTTTCTTATAAAGGTGTTTTTCTGATAGTGTGTATATATATATATATATATATATATATATATATATATATATATATATATATATATATATACACACACACGTGTGAGTGTGCTGACGGGCGTGTGAATGTTTGAAACATATGCCCATTTATACAATCATAGATCTTTTCAAGAATGAAAAAGATAGTCTCTGGACTAGGACTTGTGAGAGTTGTGAATTTATTTAAATAGTTGTTTTATTGTATGTTTACATGTTTACACTAAGTATTGAATTATTTAATGGAATGTTCATATTTTTAAATTTATTAAATCTCTTTAGTAGATGATCCAATTTTAAATAGGTAATTCTACATATTTTATTCCCCATTATAAATTTTTCCGAGTTACGGGTAGGAATCAAATTTTTTATTTAGGTCTGCTAAAATTGACCTTATTATTTACCTTTAATTGAAAATAATTTAAATGCGCATACAATAATATTTTAATAATTTCAAGCATAGTTTTCCCTTTAAAAGAGTAAAATATACACATATGAAAAACTTCCAGCACTATGACCTCTAAATTATGTAAACAACTTCGGCACACCTTAAAATAATTAAATTTTAATTTCTATTAGTATATTTTGAACAGAATATTTTAATTACTGCTTTAAAGTACGTTAAGGGTTATGTTAAAATAAATAAATTTTTTTTTTCACATTCAGTCGTAAATGAAGACATTTCACCTTTTATCTTTCGTTGCAAGTAAGATCTACAAGTCTTATTTGTAGTATTCAGTAGTATACTAAAAATATGCATCATAGATATATACTGCTATAATTTATCAATTCAGAATCACTTTTAAGAGAATAAAAATCTCTTTAAATGATTTACGAAGAACTCCATAGTTAAACATTTCTCAGTTTATTTAATTGCAAGCTCATAACATCTGTTAATGCCTTCCTACTTTATTCAGTTGTTCATTGTAAATTCCTTATCTAAGAGATATTCCGTTGAAAACCTGTACAACGGAATTATTTTGATTTTTCTAGGAATAACAAGGTGCTTCATCATACGGTGATACAAATTTCTCTATACATTTTCAACAGCCTGTGCGACTATTAGACAGCTACAAAACTCATGATATAAATGTGGCCCCAGAGTAAACTGAGACACCGTCCTGGTGCATTTCCGATATTTAGTCACTTCGAATTCAAGGTTTTCATTAGATAACATGCAGTCTGATACAGTTGCAAAACATCATCCAACTGTCTCATCAGCTGAAAATCAGTTTTACCATTCATATAATGCTCTCATCTGTGTGACGCCCTTTTGCCTGATACTGTGAAAAACTAGAAGGTTAGACAGTTATTAAAGTAAAGACAGTAACAGACTATTTCTAAGAGAAAATGTAATATGATAGGAGATTATGATATCACAAGTTATTCTAGAATTAATTGCTATTACCAAGTATTTCAGTTGAATCTTACTGTAAACTTAAGTATCACATGCATTATTTTAGAATTTCCGACCTCTCTCTGATACCGCTCTAACTTTTCAGATATATTGAAAACTATACAAAGGGTTCAGCACTGTTTCCCTCTAAATAACTGAAAATTTCTGAACGTTTCTAAACGAATTGCTAAGAATACTATAACTCTGCAGTATTTATATGTGTAATTTTACTAATACTCTATAACATGAATAATGGATTAAATCATCGTTACTATTAAACAGCTTATGGTTTTTTTAAATTCATCTATATCGAATTTCAACAATTAGCTCAGTTGGCATGGATGTTTGCAACAGTTCGGAGTCGGCTTTAAACTGTTGGACCCTGTCTAATTAGCTCTTGTGTAGCAAAAGTTGACTGTAGCGATCTAAAGCAGCCAACCTTACCAATAAACTATAATTATATGACTTTTAAGGTTAAAACTGATTATTATCATAGCAGCTTACTGAAATACATTCCGTTGAGTAAAGAATATTCCGTAAAAAAATACAATGAAATCCAAATATTGCTCGAACCCAACAGATACGGAGTTCCCTTTTAAGACTACAATTTTTTTTTCATATAGAATCACCATCTCTTACTAAGATGTCTGTAAAATCGTTTGAATCTGAGAACTTCGGTGGGTTTTGATGGCATATTTCAGGCCCAAACTTTCTAGATATGAAATCAAAATCTATTATTAAGATCGTAAGAAAAAACAACTTGGTGGGCTTTGATGGCATAGTTCAAGTTCCACTGTTTCTGATCTGGAATCATCGCATATTATTAAGATCTCAAGAAAAATCGGTCTTAACCTAAAGTTCTTCGGTTGGCTTTGATGACATATTTCAAGTCCCATCTGAATCGTAAACCCTATATTACGGACATACATACTTTAACGACCCAGCGTTGGATCTGAGCTGTCAGTCTTAAAAATGCATTTCGGTAATTGAGTCTGGCTGTGTTTGTTTTGCTACCGCAGCAGAAATAAATTCCCATTAGCTGCTGGGTTTGCCCCCTCATGCTGTGCCGCTCATGTTCGTTATTTTTGGCTGCCGTTACTAATTCACTACACTTTTTCCCGTCCCTTGCTCCCACGGTTACAAACCGAGAGTCGTGATATATTTTTGGGTATGATAAATCGCAAACCCGCGGGAATTCACTAGGTGCTGCGATCATAGCCACTTTGTTACTCCTTCCCCCACTATTTTTTTAAAGCTTTGCAGCGTTTTTAACCCGACATTTCTTTTACTGTGTCATTTTGGGGAAATTTCGTAATTAAGGTGTCATACCAGATTTTTTTTCCCATGGAATTTTTTCAAGCTTTAACAATATAGGGCACTTTTTTCGATTAGTTCCATACATATAACGGAAAAATAACTTAAAAAGTAGCGTATGACGTTTGAATTATTTACATTCTTTTGCTCCCCTGGGGTTCTCTAAGATTTAATAATTTTTCTTGAGTTAGATAGCCATATGATTCGTGAAGCTATCGTCTTGCATTGTGCCATAGTTCTTAGTCAACTGTTACAGATTATAATGAATACGTAGCATTATAGTAGATAATGGTAATGAGAGACAAAAGCAGATAATCTGCCAGGGGAAGATGTTAACTATGAGGACATTCGAAGGTGAAGAGTAACAACACGAATATACTGTGAGAGAAATCTCAATAGTTTTACGACTATCTTATATTTTATGCATCTATATAAACTTTTTGCTGATATTTATAACATAAAGGCATCCCGAAATAAGCAAATTTATAATAATAATGTCTCTCAATTGTGCCATCATTATTAGACAAAGGGTAGTTTCTGAATCATGAACATAAACTTTGCTGCTATGTATTCTTTCAGATGAAACATATACAAGAATTTAAGGAATACTATTCATGAAATTAGGAATAATTCTTAGGTGAAAAAAAACTGTGAGCGTAATTTTCATGTGGGGAAAATAATTTCAACGTTTTTATTCCAAACCGAGATTCACTGAGATGAATAATTTCATGGAAACGGAATGAATAACCTTGTAGAAAATTTCATAGATATACCTTTCACGGAACTTTATATACAGTCTTTGAAAGAAACAAGATGCATTTGAAAAATTCCATTCGGAAACAAATAGGCTTAAAGTACATATCGTATGCAGAGAAAGCGTACATAAAAAATGTTATATGAGCTAAAATAATCATAGTAGTAACATGTTATTTGCGTTAATTTGTTCTATAGTGTAGTTTTTAGATAATAAATAAAAATTTGCTGTTCTAAATATTTGGTAACACATCCATGCAATAAATTGATGAATACTAATTCCGTATCAGGATACTTATAATTTTTCGCTACTATGAAATTAATCAGGTGCGAAATTTTTCATTAGTATAAGCATGACGTACTACATTAAACTACCTTTCATCTAGTAAAACAATAAACGAACATTTAATCTATTTCCTGTACTGAAAAACTGATACCAAATTCTATCCATTTGAGATGTAGGTTATAAAGCTAACTTTTGCTTCTCTTTAGATTCATTATAGGCTATCACAGCAATTTTAAGTTTTTTTTCCTGGCAGTTGAAGCATTTAGATCAAGGCGAATGCTTTCCATTCAACCCCGACGAGACGCATAAATTACCTCTTTTTTTTTCTTTTTGCATATTAGCTAAACTAATTGCATACTATGCAAATTGGATGTCTCGAGCTTCTCCGTGCGTTTGCGTCAGAGAGATGTTTATGTCTAGGTTTCACCTTTTGATTAGCAGGCTGCGTTATTTCACAGTTGATTTTCAGTTTTTTTAAAACCCTTACACATGAAGTTTATCATATTAATAAATACTGCAGATCAATCAGTGTAAAATTTCGAACCTGTGATCCATTTATGTTCTTATAAGGGTTTGCTTCGGATGCTGTCAACAGGGATTTATGCATTAATTAAACCTTGTCTAGACATTTTTCCATTTCTAAAATATTTTACTGACAATGATACTCGAGTGTCTCAACGATAATATCTATTGTTTTCTCAAACAGAGCTGTTATACAGTATAACACTTATGAAAATGCTGATAGGAGTACACTTTTATTGAAATTTTGTAAAAGCATTTTAAACATGATTTCAAGAAAACAGAGCATATTGGCTAAACTTATGACTCAATTTGTGATTCATACCAATATTCGGCCAAATATGTTTAAAAGCTTGTTTACAGATCCTAATTATTTTCTTCTCCCAGACCTGAAATATTTTTTGGTTTAACATTTGAAAATACCAATTGTAAAAGAAATATCGTATCAATAATTTGTCTACAACTAAGTTTATCCATTTCGATTTATTAAATAAACATTTCGTTAACATTGTCGTCCTACTCTACATGAATGCTTTCAAATTTAGAAATATACTAAACAGGCCTTAAAGCATGTATTTCATATTTTAATTAATTTAGTCGTAGAGATAAAAAAAATTCTATAAAGATGGCTAAAGGCATTCTAAAAAGAGAACTTCGTAGTTGCAAAAATATTAGCTATTATTAACCTTAGGTATATGATTGCACATTGTTTTGATATCCTTTCAACTACTTCTTCATCATAATTACCACAGAAGCATTATCAATGACTTTAAAAATATAAAAAGTATCACTAAATTAATCAATAAAGAACACTATACAATTTCTCTGAACTGAATCTAGCAATATTTGGTAAAATTTATTCATGTGTATTTCTAATACTTTTTTGTCATGGAAGTTAATTATTTTTCATACATTTTTAAACGCTTATAGGGATAAAAGTATAGATTATATTTTAAAATCACAAATATTTAAAACACACACAAACATAGATATATGCACAGGGAGTCAAAACTGAAGTTCGTTTCTGATGACTCTTTTAGTCAACCCCGTGTTGTAACTAACACTTTTGAATTAAATGCGTTTGAATTGATTTCGACTTGGGATACCCCTTGAACACTCAATAATTCTTGTGAGTACATGAGTTCCCTTATTGAGGAATATGACATGGTCTGGTTGGTCTAGGACTGAGAAATTTCTGGAATGCAGGAGGTCTCGGGTTGATTCCCACACCAAGCAAGTTATTTCAAACGTCAGGGGAAATTAAGAAAGTGTGGTTGGCATGTTATAAATTTGAAACAACAGCAACTTTTTAAAAATCTAAATTCATCCTTTTTATCGCCATTTATATTTAGCTTAGTTCCTTCAGTAGCTATGCCAGATACTAATTTGTTGTGGATATTTAATGATTTAATGACTCTTCCCTTTATAATTTTGATCCGAGAAGTAGCTTAGTTTTTGATGTTGCGGAATACTGGAGGTATGCAAGCTATGTTAAGCATAGAGCTTTGAACTGAGATTTAGACACGAACTTGGTTCAAAGTTGGAAGTAGAGTGTGTTTTAGACATTGTTTTCTATATGTAGCGTGAATATTTGACAAATTCACACCAACATAATTCCAGGTCGAAGCCCTTTTATTAACAAACATTCCAGCCTCATTTTACTATTTGAAAGTCAAATTTAAAAAAAACTTAAAACGGACTTTTGACACTCAGTATAATTTTTTCTTTATTGAAGTTATTTTCCCTTTATTTAAAACACCGCCTTATAAACAATAATTTTTTAAAGGAATAGTTCATTGCCTGGCAGTTGTAATCAAAAACAATTGATTTAGTGGAATTAAATAGTGAAATCTTTTGACGAAAAATTTCTGTAAAGATTTGAAAAATAATTGTTTAATATTAATACATATTTACTTTTAAGTTCTTTCTAGAGAGAAAAAAACATTTTTAGATAGATGGAAAAAAATAGATTAATTTTTTACGGGTGTGTCCCAAGTATATTCTTTTCTAACAATGTTTCTGAACTCGTATTGGAGGGGTAATAATTTACTTCTTGCTGTTTATATATAACTCATAGTTATTTCTGCAAGTTTCTGCCCTGAACTGTTACAACAGAACCTTATTTTTTGTTAATAATTATTCCTACACTCAATCAGTGTTGTATTAGACACATCGCGCACACGCGAAGAAAAGAAAAATATAGGTTAAATGCATTCACGAATCAAAAGATTTTGAAGCACGAGAAAAGCATCCATATACAAAACAGCACAGTAAAACAACTTTCTCATTTACTCGCAACTCTCAAGATATCAAACTGGGAAAATTTATATAATAATAATAATAATAATAAAATACTGAAGCTAAAAGATATAACAACATTTTCTAAGTATTTATAGGCTTTATTATGATGCTTTACGTCAATATTCAAATTTAGTTTTGTGTTTTGAACATATATTAAAAAATGAAAAATTTAGATTTGTAATCAAATATTTAACTACGAACTTTTAATTTAGAACTGTAAAACAAATAGCTAAACAACTCAGCTAAATGTTTCAATTAAAATGGAATACAGCTAAATGTTTCGGGTAAACTATGGAAATATTTCCCGAAGGAGGAATGAACTTAAAATTTTGTGCATTTTGTAAATTGGTATGAAATCCAACAAAGGAATAACACTCAAAATAATAATATTAAAATGAAATAACTCTGAGAAGTTTGCTAGTTTGTATGAGTGTCTTCGACATTTTTCGACTACAGATCAAAATCCAGTGAAGAAGATAGAGCCAATTTATAAAATAAAATGATTACATTTTACTATAAAAAAAGTCAAACTAATTAAATTACATCATATAAAATACATGGAAATAAATGGAAGATATTCGGAACAGATATTTTTATACTTAAAGAAAAAAAAACTTTTCTTTAAGAAATGCTTAAAATTTTGAAGTTTAAGTTAAGAGGTGACAGATTTTTGTATGCTTTTCTTTGGCTTATTTCTCCTTTCTTTCGATCTCATAAAAACTGTTTTTAAAATGACAAACTTTATTTTATGATGTTTACAAGAATAACTATCACGATGGAACGTAAAATAAATACTTAAGATTCTGCAATCGACCATAGCTGATTTTTGTAATAGAGGATTTAAGTGACTTAACATATTCTGATATTTTCATACGACATTGGGATTAATGCTTTATAAGGATTTATTTCTCATATTGATACTTTTTGAACATAGGACTGATCTGTAAAAGGATGATTTAGCCTAGCAACAAATTGCTATTTATTGTTTTCATCATATCTCTGGCATACGAAATAACAATGCACCATTGTTTTTCTGTAAAAATAAATTAAAACAACCCAGTTCTAACTGACGCTACTTTTATATCGTACATCCCTTGATCACTGAGAGTGGTTTCGTATGACAAAATTGAAAGTTGTTTCTGTCTCACATATAAGTACAGTTTGCGTGAAAGATGTCAACTACTTATGGGGGAGTGTAACTCATCTTGTTCAAAATCTAGAGAATACGAGTGAGGTCGTCCGGTCTGGGGTTAGTTAAGAGCTAATATTCCCACGAGTAAACTCGAGTTTCTTTTTTTCCCCCGCAGAATCCTCTTTATATGATAAGTGACTTCTGTTCTCCATATGGGAATAATTAGCTTATCACACTGATGAGATATGTTTTGAAACTTCCTCGGCGCAGCCAAAACGTTATCAAAAAGTTCAGATGAAAAAAAAAAACTTTTTTTCGGAGTTGTTGTGGTTCTGTTTGCAGACGTTTTCTGAGATAAGATATTGAAGTGCTTTAAAATTTAATGTGACAAATTAAAGCAGGGGAAAAACCTTTTTCTGATTCATATGCTGTAAATGCTCATTTCACTTTAATTTTGAGTATTGTTTAGATTTATGTCTGTTACTTTTGCAGGGAATTTTATTATGAAATATCTCACTAATTGGGACGGTTATTTAATAAAATCTACAAGTTTACTAGTTTTGCAGAATTAAGAAATTGATTTTATAATGTGAGACTTTGAAATGCCCCCATTTAGTTTGCTAGTAATAGAGCCTATCATTTGGTGTACGTGATGTTAAAAGAAATAAGAATAAAAAAGCTTTTTGATGAATCACAAACAAATGTTTCAAAAACTATTTTTCGTAGTGCATATATAAATGAATTATAGATTTATCACAATTCTCCTTTCAGTTCAGGGGGGGGGGGGACAGAGCTTATTTATAAATTTACTTTTTGGAAGTTATGTACGAATTATTTTGAAATGTTGATACCGAAAGTTTTTTATATTTCCCAGAAAAATTTGTTTTGGTTTTTTTAACGATATGTACATGGTATTTTTGTTTCAGCAGAGTCGGAGAATCTGCTCAGATAATTCTTTTGGCTTACTTTCTTACATATTTCGTTAATGTTTCCTTAGTTCAGGGCAAAAATCTGAGAAGTTTCTGAAAATTTATACTCCGAGAAAGATATTTATCACTTATTTTCATTTAATACCAGAAATACTTTTTTTGGAAAAACGTTACAGGACTTTTTTTCACTATATTTGTACAGTTTTGTCATCATATTTTTATTTCAGTATTGTAGGAGAGCAACTATGTCGACATAGTTGCGTAGCTTTCATAGTCGAATTAAATGTAAATTAAATCCCTTTTAATTAATATATTTTTGATGTATAAACAAATTAAAATTTTTTTTTTGCGAGCAGAACTTGGGACTAGATTTATTTATAAACAATATATCTTGCCAACTGAAGCTTTGACTTTTGAATTTAAAGATTTAACTATTTCAACATTTAATTTGCTGAATGGATAGTTTTGTGAACAAATAAATTTGAGAATCAGAATTAATATAGTACTTTCACTATTGGCAGCAAGATTAAAATAGGTGACACTTTGAAAATAACTTTACTTCAGTGTCAAAGCCACGGGGAGAGAGGCCATTGTAAAACCACCAGGAGCTAAAACAGTGGTACATAAAAAGCTATTCCAATTACCCATTTCCCAATATTCCTAACACTCCCTCCTACCAAAGTTATAAAAACCTAGAATGTTGTTTTGGTTGCACATCTGGTTACTTGTCATGCTAACGTATGTTTGTCGTATGCTTGTCATGCTAACGTATGCTGATTGTGCCTTAATTTTATACATTAACTTGACAAACGATGTTTCTATTTTACGTCTCTACCAGCTTCATCTTCGGTAGTAACTTTATTGTACGTAATTTGAAATTAATTTTAACTCTGTTTTAAAGTATTAGGTTTGGAGTGAAGAAAAGGTTGTCTACTTTCAATTCAAGAAAATAAATAGCCTGTCTAGCTGAATACTAAGTACGTTGTTCTTATACTTCTTTACCTACTTCAAATCACATTGTGTTGATCACTTGCTTTGAGTGATGGATTAAACGCGAAACGCGATATGCCGAGTTTATTTTGCTTTCTGTTTGCTATTGATGTCTCTTATAAAGATTGAACACTTTTTTTCATTTTACATCATACAGATGATCTTTGTCTGAATAAGACAATGTGGTACTGTATTGAGGTATGCGTAGCCTAACACTGAAAACTGAGGATGAAGAAACTTTCATCAAAAACTCCGTTCGTAACTAGAGTAATCCTCTTAGTTGAGCCTTTTTTGCCCTTCGAAACCTATGATCAGTTCAAACAATGATTAAGTGTTCTTCATATTAATATTTAAGAGAAAAAAAGCTGAAAACGTGAAGGACAAAGCGTTACCATGCTCTGTTGCTTTATTGAGCTAAAATACTGTTCTTAATTTAATTTTTGTCATGAGATATTTATTAACTCTCATTTTAAGAAAAATAATTTTTTTTGCTCTGTCTCTTGTTTGTAAGTTTTCTAACCTAAAGTGACATTCTCTGTTTATTGCAAAACATGTACAATAATTATATATATATTTTGTTTTGAGCATAACTATTAGTAAATCAAAACATTAATAAGTCAAGCAAATTTAACTAAATTTCCATACTTGTCAAATCTTTACTCGGGTGTACATCGCCGCAATCCCTTATAATGAAATCTAATATTTTGTCTATGAAGAAATAGAATATTTTCTCTAAGGGATTAAGAATAACCACCATGTAATGATATCGAAGATAAAAAGGTGTGGTCCTATGAGAAATTGATTTTCATCTAAACAACACATCAGCAGTAAACAAAGTGTTATAATAACCTGGGATTTTTGAGCTTTCAAATAATTTCGTGTGCGATGCTGATGGCAGCCTTAAATCTGTTGCTGGATACCATATGTTGCTATTTGTAATGTACATGCTTAATTCTAAACTTTCATTATTATCTGTAAGTAACCGCCAAGATACTCCAATGCCCAGAACTTTGCAAATTCGTTTTTAAACCGGAAGGAATATTACGTTACAATCTACTCGGCAGATCTCACTTTGGCATTTGTCAACTTCTTGTTTCGAGCAGCGGAACAAAAATAAACTCCCCGCCAAATAGATAAATGCCGACCCTCAAGGATTGGCAAATATTTTGGAAGATGGCCGTGCTGATAACGACAGCGTTAAAGCCATGAATCGCCATCCTTTACTCTAGCTATGGCTGTAGCTCATCGCACTCTAGCTGAGATAAACATCGTAATTCTTGCTGGGTATATTCCCGAAACCAATACGAAAACCTATAGAAAAAGCTCTTTGTTTCTCTTGCTTTTCCCTCCTTTTAACGGTGTTTTATTTTTCAGAAAAAGGGAAATTTATTCTAAAAATGGATTTTCTATGTTTCTACCTACTTGAGAATTCTTTTCTTAAATTCTCTTAAAAGCAAATTTTACTCTTTCAATGTCCAGATGACAGTATAAAACAGTCAGAGGAACCATCAGGTGTTTGTTTTTCTACAAGAATAGCATTATTAATGTTGTAGTAGGAAATGTAAGCTAAAACAATTGAAAACTGTCCAATATACAAACTGATTGTCATGGTCAATTTATGAATTATGCTGCATAGTAGTACATATATTAGTCACATTTCACAGTAATCGATTTATTATTTAATAGTATCATACTTCAGAAACAGAGAGCCCTGTTCAAAAATCAATTATACCTTATACATCGCATTCTTATCTTTTTCTTTTGAGATGAAGCATTATTAATATAGATGCCGGGCTAATCATAGTTAAATAGAAAGATACTGAGTACAGAAGAAAAAGACTATAGTTCGAAATACGCTAATAACCAATCGAGCCATCTAAATTGCTTTAAAAACAATCTTCCATACCAGAATTTCATCGCTATAATGCTGTACACTGACTGGTTCAGGAGTGCTACTGGAATCCATTTCCGGAGTGTGCACGTGTGTGTGTGTGTGGGGGGGGGGGGGAGGATTCCGTTTCAGGGAGATTGTTTGTAAACAGCAGCTCTGGATTATTTTTTTCTTTCTACAATTTCTTTTATTATCTGGGAGGTTAGCTTGAACACGCCTTAATCACATTTGTTTACCTCTTAGATAGACTATATGGTAAGAAACATTTTAATATTCAGTCGAGCTCTCGTGATCTCTTTCAAAAAGTGCTTTATCCAAGATTCCATTCCCTATCCAGGAAAATGTGTTACAAATTACTCTACGTAATTTTATGTATTAGTTACATTAAAAGGTTATCGATTTATTGTTTAATAAGACTGATTTAAAAACAAAGTCACATTCCAAAATGAGATAGATCTTATATATTGCATATCTTATACAATGCACACCCTTGCTTTTGAGATGAAGCATTATTAAGTTAGATTTTGAGCCAATTTGTAGCTAGATGAGAAGAAATATATTCAAAATTGTTTTTCATCTCAAATATGTTATGTTTGACAAGGTTTTTTTCCCCATTTTTGCCCATTTGGGAATCAAAATCTAAAACCATATGCTTTATGTTTTAGATGTTTGATATGTTCTTCAAATTTTTCTTCCGTTTCCTGTATTATGAAAAATAAAATGACTAAAATAAACTAACACCTGTTCAGTTTATTAGAATGCCTAAATGCGTTACACTTTACTTGATACAGATACGATATTACAAAAGCTAACTGTATGGTAATATTTATCCCAACTGTTAGGTTTTCTATTTATGTCTAAATATTACTACCTTCTAACATCTGAATAATTTTTCTCAATTTCATCCTTATATAATGAGATAATTAAAGAATGCAAACTTCATTTCACAAATTGCCGCTTGTTACAGTTTTCTTCTCTGCAAACAAACATGTGAGGTTTTGAGTAGTGATACATGCCAAGCTCATTGGTTAGTTTCCAACATTTTGTTTTAACCCATGGGATAAACTTATTTGCCTGACTGGCTGTAACGTCCTTTGTCCAAAACTGTGATGAATAGAAGTCTAGAGAAAGAAAAAATATAAGATTTGACAGTTACAGATAAACGCAAGGAGAAAATAAACCAAAATGTGAGCTTGCTGACATCACGACCTTCCAGTTCTACATTCGCCAATAAAAGCCTCAAAAATGTTCATGTGTCTGTCACTTCGATATGTACGTAATTACGGTATAAAACCGTTGCAGTCATTTTCAATTCGCTGTAGAAATTAGATAGCTCGTTTCATTAAATTATAAAATTTTGAATTCGTATAGAGAAATAAACTGGGAAGAGTAGTCAGTGGCGCACCCAGGGTTTTTTCTTGGGGGGGGGGGGGCGAGCGAGATGAACGGAT
This sequence comes from Dolomedes plantarius, assembly GCA_907164885.2. Taxonomy (NCBI): domain Eukaryota; kingdom Metazoa; phylum Arthropoda; class Arachnida; order Araneae; family Dolomedidae; genus Dolomedes; species Dolomedes plantarius. Next base: position 137,482,743 of record OU015494.1, on the reverse strand, counting down.
AAAAATATTCATAATGCAATTTCTATTTCTTTGGGGGGCAGCGCCACTTACCCCCCCCCCCCCCAGGTGCGCCACTGAGTAGAGTATTTATCGCATATAGTAATATAAAGTGTGTGTCATAACGTTTGCATAGTCCTCCTGATAAACAAAATAATTTAGCAAATCTTATTCGAAAATTTTGAATTATACAGCATTCATAGTATCGTAATTCTCCGTACTTATAAAAAAATCTTAAATGTGAAATTATTTGGCTAAAGCCAAACAATTTAATAATTTTAATGACAATGTGGGAAAGAGAGGGACCTATCAATAACCGATATTTCTACACGATTCAAGATCAGGGAGGGTTCTATTCTTAGATTCTATTCTTGGATTCTTTTCGAGTTCTGATCTATGTCTGAATCATAAACCAGACCAATTTTTATTTATGTATCTAAGATTTAAAGATCTATTTTTGATGGCTGGCATAATCTTTCAAAACTACTGTAAAATATTGGAGCTTTAAGAAGCATTATATTTGCACTAAACGCTCAATTATTCTTGCTCGGATTATCCGTTTTGCGGGGTATCCCCGCATTACGAGAGAAAATGGTTAGAAATTATCAGATAGAAAGCCATTAGAGCCGGTGAGTTAATGAGTGCAACAGAATTGTTTTATTTTATTATTCATATAGTGATTAGTTATTACTCATATTAAGTTGGAAACGTTGAATAATTAGTTTGTTACGGTGTAGTGGAGCCAATTTCGAATTATCCGCGTTTTCGGGTTTTTCATCCACACTCTTTCGTTATTAAGTCCGTACAAACGGAAGTTCAATGAATTTCGTTGGTTCGCCATGAGTTATCTGAAATTACTAAACTTTTAGATATTTTATTTTACTATTTTTCCTTAAATTATCCGCAGTGTTTTTTTTTTTTACATGAATCCTTGCAGGTTTAAGAAGTCTAGTTTTAATTTTTTGTACAGTTTTTATAGTAAAAATAGAAGTAAAGTATATTTTTGAAATTATTTTTAATAATAATTGGTAAAACTTCCAATTCTTTTACATATTATGTATATTTATATTAAAAAAAACTGTGCCATGGAGAATTGGGATTGAGGCGAAATTTATTGTGTAAACCTGAGGTGTTAATTCTTTTTTTTTTTAACTGACCCATATATGTGTTATTTTTGAAAAAATTGTAATCGTATATTGATTTGTTGGGAGCACTGCAGTCATCTTTTTTTATCCCGAGATCTATACTGATGGGATCATACCACTTAAAGTCGATTCCAAACGACAACAAACATCCTTGCTTCCCCTGGGATTTGACCCCGTAAACTCTGGTTTTAATGATTGGGATTCTAGACATTCGGCCATCGCCCGACTGCAGTCATATAAATAATTTTAATAACAAACACATCTATACATTTTTCTCCAATAAGCCTTATTCTGTAGCGCTATTGTATGTAAATATTTATCTTGGACCCTTTTACACATGTCTTTTTGAATCTGGTGAGCCAGTCTGAAAATATGGTATGCCTCACGATACAATATGCTGTCAAGTCGTACAATTTACAAGACTTGCTACACTCTTTTTTTCTCTATCGTATAATTTTCTTGTTCGAGTCCCACAAATGACGGTCCGAAGGACCATTAGTGACCCGCAACGAAGTGAGAGAATACTTGTTTTACACCTTCAAAATAGACATATAATTAAACTGCTAAAGAGACTAATTGTAGGTAATAATCATGGTTATAAATAGTATATCAAACTACATCCTTATAGATTAACATTCCCAATTAATTTGGAAATAAGCGTTGGTAAATTATTTTATGCATTGCAAAGATGAGCTAGTGCAAATACTCTTAGTTTTAAAAAGAATGTATAAGTATCATAATTACTAAAATGATTTAATTGC